>VXBW01004776.1:157609-205118 GCA_013400375.1 Thinocorus orbignyianus
CGATGGCTCCAGGCAGCTTCTCCAGGAGCTGGGCTGCAGCGTGCCCAGCACCTCCATCCCCACAGCCGGCGAGGTCGGCCGACGGCTGGAGCCATCGAGGCTTTGCAGGAGGGAGTCGTAGGAACCAAATTTTGATGCTCTTTTCAGTGCTGGGGAGCGAGGAGGCTCGGCTGGCTCCGAGACCATGCTCCGCAGGCTGGAGGAGCGCACGAGGCTGCTGTCTGCTCCTTCGCCTTCCCCTGGCTGATTCCCATCCAGCTTCCCAAGGGAATCCTCCGGCAAAGCCCTGCAGCGGCGCAGGGCTGCGGCACCGGTGGTGCGGTAGATGGGCAGGGGAGAGGTGTCTCCCAGCACGGAGCGTCCCTGCTCCCGCTCCGCTCCCCTCTGCCTCCGTAGTTCCTCCACGTACTCGGAGAGGGCAGCCGATGAGCTGGGCACCATCCCCGCTGCCGGAGAGAGCCCTCTCCTCCTGGGCACCGTCGGGGACAGCAAGTTGGGAGACCTCCCCTCCTGGGCTGGGGACTCCCCTCTCTGCAGCACCGATGGGGATGTCTCTCCTATCCTGTCCGCAGGTTTTTTTGGGCTCTGCAGCTCCTCTTCGTCTGCCCGAGGTCTTCCATACTCCCGTCGTTTAGCACCAAGCAGGGGACTTGTCATCTTCCCTGCATCAGCAGCATCGATGGACCTGGTAGTGCTCCGGGATGAAGCTGGCCGACTCGATGGTGGTTCCTTGGTGTCTCTGCTCCCCCTAAAAACCAGATAATTAGTGTTAGTCTAAGCTGCATGAACCCCCCCATATCCATAATGTCATCCAGCAAGGACAAGGCTGAGCAGCGAAAAGCCAGTATTTGTCTAATCATCTCAGAACAAATTCCCGCTGCTGCATCCAGCAGTTGGGCAATGCCCAAAGATTTTATCTCAAATAACTCTTAAGTCAGCCAACTTGGCTAAATCCGCGGCAGAGAGTGTGTGACGTGACCGCCTTTCGCTCTGCCAAACCAACACATACCTCCAAATGTCCTTTTTTTTTTCCTCAACAGATTAAAGCAACATGTAGGATTTATTTTATTTCTGTCAAAGCCAAAGATTACTCACGGCAGTTTTACAAAACCAGCTCGCAGAGCACCTTGAGTGTATCTCAACACCATCACGGAGCATGTTTCACCCAGGCTGCTGCCAGGGAGGAAAAGAAGATTGATGATGAGGGGCCTGGAGCATCTCTCTTCCAAGGAAAGGCTGAGGGACTTGGGGTTTTTTAGCCTGGAGAAGGCTGAGGGGGGATCTCATCAACACCTAGAAATACTTCAAGGGTGGGTGTCAGGAGGATGGGGCCAGGCTTTTTTCAGTGGTGCCCAGGGACAGGACAAGAGGAAGCGGGCACAAACTGGAACGTAAGAAGCTCCATCTAAACATGAGGAGGAACTTCTTCACTGTGAGGGTGGCAGAGCCCTGGCAGAGGCTGCCCAGAGGGGTGGTGGAGTCTGTCTCTGGAGACATTCCAAACCAACATGGACAAGTTCCTGTGGGACCTGCTCTGGGTGGACCTGCTCTGGCAGGGGGGTTGGACTAGATGATCTCCAGATGTCCCTTCCAACCTCATATCATCCTGTGATTCTTCAGTTCTATGACTGTGAACTGCAAGAACCAAATAACACCTGGCCAGGGCAGAGGAGGAGCAGCACATCCTCAGGGATAAACTGCTTTCCCGTGGATTTTGTGAGGATGGGCCAACACCCTGCAAATGGGGGCTGATGAGAAGGTAGGAACCACGTGGGCTCCACCTCTGCTGGCCAAAGGTCACCATCACAGCAGGATGGTATCCCCAGAACCTACAACCCTCACCTGGCAGGATGATGGACAGTTTGTGGGGTTGATTCTACCCAGAACATGGTGCCAAACCGGGGATGGCATCAGCTCAGCAAAGCAGCTGTGGCTCTTGCTGCCAGGATTGCAGCTTGTGCAGATGTGAAACAGCACAAAAGGGCAACAATGATGATAACAAACAATAAAAACAATAATAATAATATTAACAACACTAATAATATTGTCTCTCCCTCTGCGCTGAGAGCACACAGCAGGTCTGGATGGTGCCAGCCCTCCAGGAGATGATGCCCAGGAGGAGCCTTGGTACTCTTGATTTAAGTCCTGCTCCTCACCGTGGGGCTGCAAGAGCTGCTCTGGGACCACTCTGGTGGCACCATTCCCACCCCTGTACTGGCCACTTGCTGAGTGGGACAGGGATGGCAGCATGGCAGGAGCAGTCCAATGCCAGTAAGCACCTGCTCTGCCAGGACAGGAGCTTGGGAGCATCTGCCTGGACTCCCAGGATGCTCATGTGGTACCTGTTTGGCTGCTAAGGGTCCTCCCAAGTGGCCAGATCCTGGCACACATGGGGTGCAGAATGGGCTCTGCACGAAGCCTGTCCCCTTCCTTGTGCAGCTGGTGCACAGCAATGGGGAGAGGGCTGCAATCACAGAATGGTCAGAGTTGGAAAGGACTTTAAAGATCATCCAGTGCCACCCCCTGCCCTGGGCAGGGACACCTCCCACCACACCAGCTTGCTCCAAGCCCCATCCAGCCTGGCCTTGAACCCTTCCAGGGATGGGGCAGCCACAGCTTCTCTGGGCAACCTGTTCCAGTGCCTCACCACCCTCACAGCAGAGTTTCTTCATGAGATCTCATCTAAATCTCTCTTTTTTTCAGTTTAAAACCATTCCCCCTCATCCTATCACTACACCAGAGGGCTCAGTGTCGCTGCTGTCACTGAGCTCCCAGTGTGACACTTTATATAGTCTCATAGAATCACCTAGGTTGGAAGGGACCTTTCAGATCCTCTAGTCCAACCATCAACCTATATGCCATGCTATGTCCCTCCTCGGTACATCCCTTTGGATCAATGCTCACCAGTCGCTATCTATAGGCTGCTTGGGCGCAGCCACCCACTGACCCACTCATGGGTACCCCCAGCATCCTCCAGCCAAGGGTCTGGAATTGGAGCAGGAGGAGCCAAGGACCCTTAACAAGAAGTCTGCTGGGATGTGAATTTGTCTAAGAAAGAAAGGAGAAGGGGAAAAGGGAGAGAAGGGTAGAGTAAAGCAGCAGAACCTAAATATAAATACATCTCTGGGAGGCTTTGAGGGGTAGGAGCTGTGGTCAAGTTTTACATCGCCACTAATGAAGCATCCTGCTCCGGGAATGCTGGGGTTGCCATGGGAACGGGGTGAGAGCGGATAATCCGGGCACCGCGCTGGACCCGTTCGGACCAGGCTCCGCTGACCCGTGAAACAATTTACATGCTGAGACACGGGTGGAAGAACAAACTCCACGGCTGGGAAAGGCAGGAGATCGCAGAAGTGATGGGATAATGGATGAGCTTCAGGTCCCCAGCACCCACTGGCACAGCCCAGGGCACTGAGATGCCCTCCTGGTCCTGATGCTTGCCTCCATACCTTGTGCCCACATCCCATTAAACACACCCAAACCACTTGATTATCCAATGCAAAATGAATTAACCAGAGAATTAATCCCCCTGGAGCACAGCAGCCACCAGGTCTACCCCGCACCGCTGCACCCAGCCTTGCTGAAGCTGATGAATAGTTGGAGACATTTCACTAATGCTGGGTTTTAGGAGCCTAAATTGCATCTTACCTAAATAGCTGGTGTAATCCTTCCAGGTGAATTTGTAGGGAAATTGCTCCAGTTGCTCTCTTAACATTTCTAAATAATACTGCAAACTGACTGCTGCACAAACCGGCTCCCACAAATTAAAACAGCCGGCTTCAATATTTCCCTTTAGTTTTTAAGCCTGAGATAAAAGTGAGCTGGAAGGGTAAGAACCACTAATGGGCTGTGAACACGGATAGTTTACATGCTGCCATTTATTCTCCTGTCCTGTATGAGACAGTTAGTATTTTTAGGAAAATCCCCAGAGCCTGAAAACTGAGTGAAAACGGCAAACACAGGGTTGTTCCTGAGTCTGGACACCAAGGCCAGATGCTGGAGCATCTCCTGCCCATACTCTCCACGCCTTAGTTTTCAGCAGAAAAGCTGAAGCCCAACACCACCCCATCCTTCTTTGCCTCTCCCAACAATTCCTACCAATCAACCTCATTTTTTAAGTAACTCCCAAGGAAAGGGGCTGGGTTTTATCCAGGGAAGATATATCTCTCCAGGCACAGCTCATCAGTCCATGGCCGGTGTCAGGGTCGTGGCGTGTTAACTCCGAGCAGCATCAGCCACCTGGAGAGCACACACGGGGCCTGATTAGATTTTAAATGAAAATGCAAATACTCCTCGAGGTTTAAACCAGCCTCAAAAAAGCACTGTGCAATGGGGAAACACTGCAGGGATTTCTCTGCTTTTGATGCTTTTCCTCTTGCTTTCCAGCATCTAAAAGGCTCGGGTCCTTCCAGCAAAACCTGTCATCGCTTGCCATCGGAGAAAGGCAAAACCTGCTTCACCCACCTCTGGAGACCCTCCTCCCTGTGGCATCTGCCCACCCTGGTACCAGCCCTGGTCACGGCGTGCCCCTGCTCACAGGGGCACTGAAATCACACCTCCCTTCCAGTTAACTGCTTTCTGCAAAAGGAGCCTGAAGACCACAAGGTAGTTTCTCCTGTACAACGGGTTTATGATGGAACAAGCCCAGAGGCTGGTACTTGCCACCGACTGCTGCTTGTCCCCATCACCTTCCAACCATGGCTGGAGCCCACATTCCTGTACCACCACCCCATCCTCATCCTCTGCTCCTTTAACCCTACCCTGATGGCTACCAAAAAAACCACACCAAAATCATGGAATCATAGAATGGTTTGGGTTGGAAGGGATCTTGAAGATCATCCAGTGCCACCCCCTGCCCTGGGCAGGGGCACCTCCCACCACACCAGCTTGCTCCAAGCCCCATCCAGCCTGGCCTTGAACCCCTCCAGGGATGGGGTAGCCACAGCTTCTCTGGGCAACCTGTTCCAGTGCCTCACCACCCTCACAGCAAAGAATTTCTCCTTAATACCCAATCTCAACCTCCCCTCTTCCAGTTTAAAACCATCCCCCCTCATCCTATGGCTCTACTCCATCAAGAGTCCTTCCCCAGCTTTCCTGGTAGCCCCTTTAGGGGCTGGAAAGGGCTCTTGGCCATACTCAAGCCAGGACACAATTGTGAGATGGTCCCTTCCCATCTTGCAGCATCCTCTCCTCATCCATAAATCCCAGACTGAGCTGCTGTCAGTAACTCCCAGGGCTTGGAACAACCCCAGGAGCCCCCAGCAGCCCTGGTGGTGGGTGATGCTGCAGGAGACAGGACCAGGAGGATGCTACAGCCACTGAGCATGACTCTGCTCCTCATCCCAGCTCCAGCAAGGATTTTCCCAGCCAAAGGCAAAAGCAAGGCCCGACGCAGAACTCTGAAGGCATCTCTAAGCCAAAGAGAGTTCTGCAATATGCCATTCACACCAAAGCAAATGACATACAACAATAATTAGCGCAGATTACATAGCAATTAACATGATTACAATTATGCTAGTTGAAATAATTTATACAATAAACTCCACACATGCATTACAACACACGACCAGGGATGAAAGTGTGGCTGGGCTGTTTTTTTCCTGGTAGCTCATAAATAAAGCCAAGACAACTCCATTTGAGGGAGAAGGGAAAAAAAAAAAGAAGAAAGGGAATGGCCTAATTTCTGTCAGAAGAGGATTTTCTTGTCGCACTGTCATCTACAGAAGAGCTCCCAGTTCCCCACATAATGATTTGCTTTTGACACACTAATGTTTAAAAACAGACGTGTTGGATCCCCACCAGCCTCAGGACCTGGGGCTCCTGCTTTCCAAAACCAAAGCAGAAGGGGAAAGGATGCCGGGGCTGTGGATATCACGGTGCCACGGGATGCAGGAACCACGGGATGCCATGGGATACCATTCCCTCCTGCACCTCAGGACCACCCCCTCTATCACAATCCAACCCCGACCTGCCCAGAGAGGGGCAGAATAAATATAGAAAAGTTCCAAATTTGCTTCCAAAGAAAAAAAGAACGAAAAACCCCAAACCCTGATAGCTTATTCCAGCCCTGCGATGTGTCATGTTTACTGAGGCTTAGCCCTGCTGGCCAACATTTTGTACAAGCACCTAAATAGCAGAGAATTAAAGAAAATGTTAATCAAATCTCTCGTTCCTGTACACTACACTGACGATAACAGCCTTCTTTCTATGCTTTCCCCCTGGCTTTTGGCAGCTGTTTGTTCAGGAAATATCCCATATGTAGTTGCTGAGAAGCCAGTGCTAGAAAAGATTCATTTTTCATTACTGGGTGCTTGTGTAAGACAAAGGAATCTTAATAAGGAAGAGCTCGTTTCGCTGATCTCATTTTTATTACCTTCCCAGTCTCATCCTCTGTTTGTTTGCTTTTCATAGAGCCTCCTCTCTAATATTTCCATCTTAGATCAGCTGAAGCCAAACACAGCCATGGCACCCAGGCTTGCAATTCGCCTCCTCCTGACCCCCAGGATGGAGGCAGATTGTCACACTGCTTCCAAGCTGAGGTACAAATTGCCTCTCACAATGGCCATGGTCATTCCTGGAAGTTATTTTTATTAATCCCCAAGCCTACATACCTGCCCTTTTATTACAAATCCAGTGTCTTGCAGCTCAGGAATACGATATTAGCCATAACTCCTGATTTGCTGCCATTCGTTTATGATCACAGCTGGGTTATTTGGACCAGAGACCCAAACACCTCTCTGGTGAGGAAAGGCTGAGGGACTCGGGGCTTTTTAGTCTGGATAAGAGAAGGCTGAGGGGGGATCTGATCAACACCTAGAAATACTTCAAGGGTAGGTGTCAGGAGGATGGGGCCAGGCTTTTTCCAGTGATGCCTAATGACAGGACAAGAGGAAACAGGCACAAACTTGAACATAAGAAGTTCCATCTCAACACAAGGAGGAACTTCTTCCCTTTGAGGGTGGCAGAGCCCTGGCAGAGGCTGCCCAGAGAGGTGGTGGAGTCTCCATCACTGGAGACATTCCAAACCCACCTGGACACGTTCCTGTGAGACCTGCTCTAGGTAGACCTGCTTTGGCAGGGGGTTGGACTAGATGTTCTCCAGAGGTCCCTTCCAACCCCACAGCATTCTGTGATCCTGTAAGCAGCGTGGAGGAACTACCTTCCTGCTGGGTGCTGCAGTGAGGCACAGGGTCTCAGTGAGCTCCTTGAGCTCCCACCCATCACCTCCCTGCAGGTCCCTGCCCTGCCCGACCACCCTTCTATCAGCCCACGGACTGCTTCAAACATGCTCCAGGTGTCTGCTGCTGGGGGAATTGCTCTTCAGAAAATTAATTCTGGCAATAGTTATTTCACTGCACAAAGCAGGTGAATGCAGCTGGGACGGATCTCACCAGAATGGGAGCAGGGAGCTTCATACTAATGTCTGCAGCCAGCAAACCCTATCAAACCCTAGCAGCTCAGAGCATCTCTCCATGGACCTGCACATGAGTGGGGAGCAGAAGAGTGCTACAGCGAGCTGTGCCCAGTGCCAGCCTGGCTCCACACTCCCCCAGCCCCAGTTTCTGGGGAGAAAAGATGGGAAAATGGGTATGCGTGTCCTGAGACATCATCGCCAGGAAAGCAGTGGCCTCAGGCAGGGATTCAGGCAGGGCTGCAGGCAGGGGTTCCAGCAGGGGCATCACCAGTCCCTGCCCACCACGAATTTGGCTTGTCCCACGGCAGCCAATGTCACAGATCATACATTATGCAAAACAGCTGGCCCTTTTTGTTGTTGTTATTAAGCTATCACTTTGCAGACCTCAGCATGAAAAGCAGAGAATTCACTTTCCCTCGGTAGGGATGATGCTCTCTGGAGCCCCTTTGGCCCTGCACTGCTCCAGCCCCAGGACTCAAAACTCCATCTCTGTTCACCTGCAGCTCTCTCAAACCTCCAAGGAGACCTGATGCCCTTCCCTGTCCTCATCACCTCCCTACTACAGCCACCAAACCCTGATTTACAAGACTTTTCAAAACTCAAGTGATGTGATTGCTTCACAAAGCACAAACTGGTTTGACTGGGACCCTGGGTTGGTCTCTGAGCTGGAGGGTCCCTCCGATGGGCATCGAGGTGAGGTGGCCTCCATTCAGGATGGGTTCTTGGGCACCCACCAAGCCCCAGGCAGCCAGAGCTGAGCTGAGGGAGTTTGGCCACGTGTGTACTCGGGCCACTCTCCAACTCCCTCTCAGCCCATTAGCATTACCATCAAAAAATTACCATATTTTATATTAGAACTGTATAAATGCGTACTGTTTCCTCAGCAGCAAAAGGCGAGCATATGGCGTACAAATCCTCAAATAGGCTGCATCGCCTCTTTAAATTATCTCCAGAGAATACATCAAGGGATATTATACTGCTTGAAGCATGTTTTTGATGTAGCGGCTTTCATCTAGTGCTTCACTGATCCTGGCGTGGCAGCGAGTACCTTCCTTGATTTGATGTTTTGACCTTAAATACCACGGGTGCCCCCCAAGCTCCTTTCTGCACATCTTGGAAGAAGCAGAACTGAAGTGCCCACCATCCCCAGGTCAGCATCTGCAGCACGCCCCCAACAAACCACGGTGGCTTCCCTGTCCCCACGCAGCTGCAGCCACAGGGCTCCATCACCCATAAAAGGTGACTTATTTTTTCCAGAGAATCATCTAGGTTGGAAGGGAACTTTAAGATCATCGAGCCCAACCACCAACCTAACTCTCATAAAAATATTCACTAAACCATGTCACTAAGCACTATGTCA
This sequence comes from Thinocorus orbignyianus, assembly GCA_013400375.1. NCBI lineage: Eukaryota > Metazoa > Chordata > Aves > Ciconiiformes > Thinocoridae > Thinocorus > Thinocorus orbignyianus. The sequence continues at coordinate 166,384 of VXBW01004776.1, forward strand.
ACTTGTATTTTTAATATCTTCAGGGATGGTGCCTCAACCACTGCACCGGGAAGCCCATTCCAAGGTTTACTAACCCTTTCCACCTAAAAATTCTCCCTACTATCCATTCTGAACCTCTACTGGTGCAACTTTAGGCCATTTCCTCTTGTCCCATCACCTGTGACTTGGGAGAAGAGACCGACCCCCGCCTCTCTACACCCTCCTTTCCATGGGGAAGTCAAAGCCAAAGGGAGCACGTGGGATGTGCAGAGGTTTGGAATGCTCAGCTCTGCTGAAGGGGTTACTGGCTGCACCCACTGCATGTGTCCCCCCGATTCAAGCTCTGCCTGCTGTCCTTGTCACCTCAACAGGGCATGATGCCACCTCTCTGCGCCTGAACGCTGCCTGCAGCCTGCTCCTGCCTCTCAGGCTGTTTTTTTTCCTTCTTAAATAAAAATACAAGAGGGTTTAAAATACCTTTGTGACGTCTGCTGCAGCTCCAAGATATTTTTCTACCCTCCGTGCATCTGCGAGATGCTGGAGCTGGTACCAAGCACTTCTGGTTTCCCCAGAGGAAAGCTGCGTGCCCTGTGCCACTGCTGGAGGTGGCTGTGCCCAGGTGGGGCTGGGGGTCCCTTACCTCGGTCCCTGGGTGCTGCGGCTGCCAACAGACTGCACGGAGAGGCTCCCAGCCACACTGGGACTCGCCGAGGATGACCGGCCCACAGAGGACCCTGGCCAGGACACGATGCTTTCTGCAGGTTCTAGGTTGAGCGTGGAGCCGATGCTGGAGCAGGCATCCCTGTGGGGAGAGGTGAGAGGTTGTTAGCTCTGCAAACACAGGCAAGAGGGCTGGAAGCACCTGGAAGGGGTCCTGGAGGATGTGTGAGGGTGAAGCTGGGCACAGCTTCACCAGGGGGTCCTTCACAGCTCCAACAAGCCGCTGCCAGTGGGTGCTGCTCTGGCTATTCTGTGGCACAGAGGGGACAAACCAAACCTTTCCAGATAACCTGGTCCTTGTGCCATCATTGCTGCTGCCATTAACTATTTCCCTCATGCTTTTGTAAATGCCCTGGAACATCTAGACCATGGGCAGGAAAACTCCACTGGTGTCTGTGGTGCCCCAGGACCGGAGCTGCAGTGGCAGAGCCAGTGTGACCCCAGGCACTCGCTGTGCCCTCCCCACCCCTGGGCATCCCCACGGCCAGAACCACCCCTGCCCACCCCTTGGGACCCCAGACTCCAGCTGCAGCAGATGAAATCCTTTAGGATCTCAATTTTCCTTCAAAGCTTCATATTCCCAGAGGAGGCAGAGCATCCTGCTGGTTTAATAGCTGGAAGGGAAAGCGAGTAGGTCGACAGGCATGGGGGCACCCAGAGCCATCCAAAAGGCCACCCACACCCTGCCCTGGGCCAGCTGCAGGCAACTGGTGGTCTACAACCCATCACACAACCCCAGGGAAAGCTCCTGCCCTTGAGGGTGGCAGCTCCCCAGGGTTCACTCACGTCTCCTTCCTGGAGCAGAGCGATTCCCGCGCCGTCTGGACGCTGCAACCAAGGGACAAAAGAGAGACAGTCAGCCCCGATGCTGCCCGTGGCTCACACAGCCTCCCTGAAGCCACATGATGAGAAGAAAACCTTCCCAGACAACATCTTCCCTCCAGCGGGGCCATTCCCAGCACGCTGCATGCCCAAAGACCACCTCATCTTCCCTGGGATGCCAAAGGGATGCCGGTGGGTGCATCCCCACGGCAGGGATGGGTCCAGCTGCAGCTTACGTGGCATTTGCACCCGCTCTTCCCAGGCTGGAGAAGGGCAGGGAGCAAAATACACCACTTTTTCCTGCACCAGCAGCTGCCCAGGTCCCTGCCGGGAAGTGCTTCTCACCTCCTGCTAATGTGTCAATTGGATTGGAAATGGCTTCTGGGTTACCTAGGAGTAAATTTCTCAGCTCACAGTTTCTATCTCACCCTTCCCCGGTTTAATCACTACCAAAAAAAAAAAATATATATATATAAAAGTCTCTTCTCACAGCCTGGTGACAAGCTCATCTCTGCTCTCCTTATTTTAAATGCATTTATCTATTTTGTCTCCCATTTGTCACGATGCCCCTTTAGCGGTGTAGCAGAGGGGAAAATTGGAGGGCTCTAGCAATAACACCTGAAAAACTCACTGGAATTTTTCCCCCTCTTTTTTTTTCCTAGCAAAATCTACCCAACCTGCCCAGCTTCTGGTTCCTCCAACCCCCAGCTCCTGGGGCTGATCAAAGTGCAGGATTTTCAATCCATAAACCCTGCGTTGGGGCACACACTGATGCGTGGCAGCGCACCAGGGACAGGAGCTTGCTCCATGAACGGGGGGGTATTTTCATCCTTTTCCACTTATTTTAAGCTGGGCCACACAGAACAATTGTGTGTGGTGCTTTTTTTCAGGAAACCTTTCATTAACATGAAGTTTCTTGAACATTAACAAGAAGTTTCTTCTTAACCACGTGATGCTGCAGCCCAAACGCTTGAGGATGCGGATGTGTGGGTATCACCCTTGCGTGGTGAAGCATCCTCAAAGCAAAGACCACAAAGCATCTGAATCCTGCCCCTCTGCAGCCCCCAAAGCTCCCCCCGGAGCTCCTTGCCTCACCTCTCAGCATCACTTTCATCGTCACTGGACCGCAGCTCCTCCAGGGCCACCTGCAGATCGGCGATGCGCCGGATGGAGGTCCCCAGGTCAGCCTGCAGGACCTGCCGCACCGCCCCCAGCTCTGCCAGCTGCTGCTCCTGCACGGATGGCACCAAGTTAATGCCAGCACCCCGATATGGTACTCTGGCATGGCACCCCAAACCGCGGAGGGGGTGATGGAGGCATCTGCTGAAGCTTTCCCCACTCCTCCAACATGCTCTCCATGCTTGCACCCTGCCCCACCTGCTCGTCAAACGCAACCTTCGTGGTGCACAAGAAGAGGAGCAGAAGAAGCTGAACCAAAAAACATCACCCACAACAGAAAAAGCCAAAAAACATTATCTTCATGGTGCACAAGAAGAGGAGCAAAAGAAGCTGAACCAACCAACATCACCCACAACAGAAAAAAGCCCAAAATCTCAAGCATTGGGCAGGAAATAAGGATCCACCAGCGGATACCACTTTTAAACCAAATTTAACTCCAGGAGTGGGATGGTGACCTTGGTTTTAGGCACCATCAGGTTATACAAACAGCCTTCCCGGAGATAATTAGTAGAGAGTAACGTTCTCCTGAGCCAGCATGGGGGGAGTTCAGCCCAACACACAGCACAAAACCTGGAGAAGTCATAAAATAAAGTTTGAAGAGTGCAACGGGCTCGAACTGGCATCAACCCACGCATCCCTCCCTGCACCTGGGGATGCCCAACACCATGGCCATGAGGACAGAGGGACTTGGGGACAGGCACCATGTCTGAGCAGTGACTCGGGGGGACACTGCAATCGCTGTAAGGTGCCCACGCCGTGATTTCAGCACACTGCTGCATCACTCTGCTAAATCAAAACCCAATGCCCATATACCAAACGAGTAAATCTGACATTAAAATTAACCTTGCCCCCTGTGGAACATGGAAAAGTGAGAGCACCACATCCCTGCTGGGGACAGAGCAGAGCACGGAGCGTGGGGCTGCTCCTCCATGTACCCACCTCTGCCTGGAAACCCCTTTTCAAAGAGGCTGATAAGAAAAAAACAGAAACTCTTTTCATGATTTAAACTTTAGGGAGGAAAAGCCACACAAGCAGCACAACCCGGATGGCACCATGGACCCAGCATTGCCCACAACCCGGTGGCTGTGGCCGAGCATCGCCATGTCCATGGGATTCCCGGTCGTTTTTCGGGAGGAAGGAAATCTGGGTGATGTTTTTGAAGCCATCGCACGGCGGAGAGAGAAAAGGAGCAGGAGCAGGAGCTGCAAATTCACCGTGATTGAAGCTACCAGCAGTAAAATTGCCAGGGCGGTGGTGACAAGGTGAGGGATGATTTGCAGTGTGGGCTGCGACAGGCCACGGCGCAGGAGCTGGCAGAATGTCAGAGTAAATATCCAAAGCCCTGGCATCACTGGGCACCCGGGCCCGAGGGGAAGAGCATCTCAGTTCATAAAGAAACATCCCGGTTTGGGTTGCCCAGCATCACGCTTCCTTCTGGAAAGGCACCGGTCTTGGGGGAAAAAAAACCTGCAGGCTGCCAAGAGGCTTTAGGAATACTCAGTGCTTCCGGGATTTTTGCTTCCCTCTTGATTCTGGCAAATACAGAGGGTGGGAAGGGCTTCTTTGGTCATGGAAACTGCTCCCTGTGGAGTGGGAATGGCCCACAGCCCATGCAGAGGAGATGGTCCCCACACCGGGGTCGGTCCCGTGAACTCAGCCTGGTGGGAATAGGGTGAAATGCTCCCAAAAGAGCTCTTGGGGAGCTTTTTGTCCCCCCAAGAGGGGAAAAAACCCCAAGGGGAGAGAGCCCCAAGCTTCTGCTGGCTACGTGCCTGCACTCAGCTATTTGCAACTGCAAGAGCAGGCAGTAAAACAATCGCTAGATAAAAAGCTCAACCCTTCAAAAAAAGGCTGATAAGAGTCTCTATTGAACTAGTTCCTCAGCTACAGGATACAGTGCAAATTAAATATAGTTCAGTGGCTGCATTTAATTCCTTGCCTCCGTCCTGCTGTTATTAACCTGACAGTGAGTGGCAGGGAGGCAGCTGGGCACACAGCAACACCCACCCAGATCCCACTGACCAACAAAGTCCCCTGGGTCCAGCTGTGAGAGCAGCAAACAGTGTGTCCTGGTGGCTGGTGGGGTCCCCCCAGCCCCGTTACCTTCTGCAAGAGAGCCATGGGTGCAATGAAAGAGATGGGACAATCATGGGGTGATGCTGCTGAGCTGAGGGTCCAGCCTGGCTGCCCCCAGGGATGCCCCTGGGCACCTGTAGCCCGTGGCAGAGAGGGGCTGGTGGCCTCAGGAGGGGTGACTTTGGGGTCTACACACTGCGGGTGACCTTGGGTCCCCTGCCCACACAGCGCCTGAGTGGCAATTTGGATGTCAGACTGAAAACACCTTGATGAGAGCTGACAGCACTCAAGCACAGTGATGCTGCTGAAATAAACCCCTTCCAGGGGAGGTGCTGTCACCACCAACATCTCCCCAGCTCCCCAGGTTGATTAAATCCAGAAGAAAGCACCGTTCCCATCCTGGGAACAATGTGGGGCTGCTCCACGACCCTGCACAAGCTTATGCCCATGGTGAATTTTAGCTCTCAGGGCTGAGGCACCACCATAAAGTGAATTTTGGCAATAAAATAAAATCTGCAGTGAGATGTGAGGAAGAGAAACAGCACTGCTCAGTTTCTACGCCTTGCCTTTCAGCATGGGCTCAGCACATCCCCAGATCCCGAGGATGCTGCAGCCAGGAGGAGGAGGAGGAGGCAGCCACAGTCGCACCAGGGAGAGAGCAAGGGGCAATGCTCTATTAAACGTGCTGCTGAGCATTTCGGGCTCAAATCAGCACAAAATAGAAAGGCTGGTGCTCACAGAGCCACAGAGCACTACGTTGATCATAGAATCACAGAATTGATCATAGTTGATCATAGAATCAGCTCGGAAGGACAGTGGAGGAGGCTGGAAACCCAACATTCTACCCATCCCAGTTCCCAATTCATGCATGGAGGGACTTAATATTTTACTCTGTACCACACAATTCTCTCAAGGAAGGGGATAATTATGTCAATATAATTACATATCAAATGGGAAAAACCCTGCCTTCATCCTATAAACTAAGGATGGTCCCAGCATCAGGCCACCGTTATCCCAGGGAGCGATTAGGAACCTTCCACACGTTGTTTCAATCTAAATGTAAATGTAAAAAGGGTTTCCCTTTTAATACCACAACTGGTCCGAGCATTTACATCCTGACTCGGGATGAAGGGCCAAGCGTTGGTGGCTTTTTTGTTTCCTCTGATGGGCATCAGCTATGGCCACCAACCCCAAACATGATGGGAAACTGGGAATAGGGACCGGAGCGATACGCCGCACTGCAGCTAGAGCTGGGGGGATGAAAGGTGACTCGCACGTTATTCTGCCCACGTTATTCATCATTAATGGCTTATTATCAGAGTTCCTCCTCCCTCCTGCTCTGGCTGGCGCTGATGATGACGGGGAACCCAGACAGTGTCTGGGGGGCTGCAATCAGAGGAGCTGCGCTGATGAACGTGGCTTATAAAGCAACAGATGCTGAGGGAATCAGTCCTTTCCACCTAATCAGGGAGGGGGCAAAGGATGGAGAAGATGAGAGTGGTCCATGGTCAGGGTGGGACCCCCACAGGCATCAGGCCATGGGCCAGCACTGGAGGTGCTGAGTGGGAAGGGTCTGGGTGCAGGACTGCCCTGCCAAAGGGGTCCCCTTGTGCCCTTGGAATCATGGAATCATAGAATGGTCAGAGTTGGAAGGGACCTTAAAGATCATCCAGTTCCAAGTCCCCTGCCCTGGGCAGGGACAGCTCCCACCACGCCACATTGCTCCAAGCCCCATCCAGCCTGGCCTTGAAGCCCTCCAGGGATGGGGCAGCCACAGCTTCTCTGGGCAACCTGTTCCAGTGCCTCACCACCCTCACAGCAAAGAACTTCTGCCTGAGATGGAACCTAAATCTCCCTTCTTTCAGTTTAAAACCATTCCCCCTTGTCCTGCCACTCCACTCCCTGACAGAGTCCCTCTCCAGCTCTCCTGGAGCTCCCTTCAGATACTGGAAGGCTGCTCTCAGGTCTCCCCGGAGCCTTCTCTTCTCCAGGCTGAACAGCCCCAGCTCTCTCAACCTGTCCTCATAGCAGAGGTCCTCCATCCCTCTGATCATCTTTGTGGCCCTCCACTGGACCTGTTCCAACAAGTTCTATGTCCTTTCTATGTTGAGGACTCCAGAGCTGGAGCTCACATTCCCTTCTTCTCCCATGGAGAAACACGGATCATTACCTTGCAAAGCAGCCAACATCAGACTTGCAAAAAGCCCTAGAAAAGGACTACAGCTACTGCCACAGGCCAGAGATGGTGACACAGAACTCATGGTCCTTTGCTTCTTGTGTATGTTTGTTCTTCACTGAAAAGTTCCACTCATTTCTCCCCTGCCTTGCAGTGGTTTTGCTCTGTCCATCCTCCTGGCCACCAAGGAACCCGCCCACGCACCCAGCCATGGCATAGGGACCACAGGGAGAGATAGGGATGTGGGACCAGCTGTGAGCCCAGAGAAAGATGCTCCAGCTTCCCAGACAGGGATCTGAGAGCATTTCTGCTCCAGGAGCTCGGGAGCATCCTGCACTGTTAAACCCCAGTCCCTGTTGGCACCAGCAGATCTGGCTCCTTCCACCAAACCAGTCAGTGATGTGCAGCCTGACCAGCTCAGGAACCCCAGCTGATGTATATTTTAAAATCAATAAATAAAATATATGCTCTGCCTGGGTTTGCATACGCTTCCAGATTAGATTCTCCCATTCGCATTCCCAAAAACCCAACAGCACCAGCCCGACGGCAGGTCACAAGCATTTATTTTAGAAAGCTGAGGTGATTTTCTGCTGATAGGGAACCTGAATTCAAGGCTCCGTCAAGACAAAGGGGATGGGCACTCACTTGGCAGCAGTCAGCACATGGCAAACCCACCCTGAGAAGCTGGTGCTCACAGCCTGGACTCCTGCTCTCACCCCGGGGGGGCTTGCAGGAGGATGCTGCTGCACATCCGTGCTGGAGAGACCCTGACAACACAAGCACACTGCAAAAAGGATTAATTCCTACTGCCAGCATCACAGCCGAGTGCTTTAACAGTGTCTGCTGATCGCCTTTCCTTGCATTTCAGATGCCTTCCCCTACACCTGTCCTGCCCAAAGCCCCTGCAGACTCCAGACTACCCATTCCCCGCCCCAGCACTGCAAGGATAAGTCAGAAAGGAAGAGATTCGCTGCAAGATGGAAATATCACTGCTTTTCATGGATACCCAGAGAGAGCTGAGGGAGGAGCAGTGAGGACACAGCCTCCAGCACCCCAGGCTGTCACCCAGCTTGTCAAGACAAGCAGGGGCTGCCAGCAAAGACAAGGGGGAGACATGGGCTGGCAGCTCATGGGGGGGCTCCCCATTCCTTGGGGGGTGCCGTCACCCCGCTCTGTCCCTGTGAAACCAGCAGGAGAGACTCCTCTGCCCATCGCTGGTGCTCCCCCGCTGTGCTTGGCCAGGGGATATTTCCAATAGCCAAAAAAAATAGATGCTCCAGTTCCCAGCAGCATGTTTCACGAGGAGCACCAGCAAGAAGCTGGAGGCTGTCATCCCCCACCCAGAGCCCACCTGGAAACAAGGGGACAAGGGACATTGCAGGTGGCAGCTCCCTACCTCCCACCCCCATTCCCCGCATCCCTCCCCGCAGCCTGCCTTCGCTTTCATCACCTCCCTGGAAAAGGATTCCCAAAAAACCTTTTTTTTTTTTTTTTTGTGCTAAAGAGTTTTCTTTTTCATCTGATTTTGTCTCAGAAGCATTTGAAGCTGAGTTAAAAAGAGGTAAGCGAAAACAGCGGCGAAATAATTCATGGGACTGTTAAAGGATGCCAAGGCAGGCGTTGTGGAGCATCCCTGCATCCTTATCCCCGTCTTTTATTTCTGTTGGTGGTTCTGCTGTCACAACACAACCTTCTGCAAGCTCCCATCCACCTGAAGTGGAGTGTAATCCAATTAGCCCAATTTGGATTGCTGCTATTTGAATAATTCCGCGTACACCTGCAGCATTCATCCATCATTCTTACTTTTAATTAAGCCATTAAACTCGCAGGTTTTCCCCCCCCAAAGTTTGAAGTGACAAAATTCCCCCGGTGGAAGCCTCGAGTGAGACGGGGCGACCAGTGGTACCAGTAATTAGTGAGAGCAGCCACGAGTGCTGATGATTTGCTGAAGAATTGACTTCTTTAATTGCAAGCCAAGAAATCACAGGCCTGCTGTACAACAGCCCTAATTAGCACGTATATATAAATAATTATACATATATATATACATATACACGGCTGATTTTTCACTCCCAGCTCCTCCATCACCCAACCTCACCTCTAAAGACCAGCTCCCTTTGATGATAATTGTCCTTATGCTTAATCAAAGTCATTAGCTTTAAAAGAAAAGCACAGCTCCTTGAGACCCAGGAGCTGGAGATGCTGAGGTTGGGGGCTGTGGGGACATCAGAGGGTTCGGCTGGGACCCTGCTGGGAGCACAGCATTCCCAGCTGGAGGCACAAACACCTCCCGCTTGGCTTCTCAAGTTCACTGAAAGCAGCCACACGCACAAAATATCTTTAAAGCTTGCAAAAGCAAAAAAAAAAAAAAAACATAAAAAAAAAATCATAGAGATCAAGCTGTACTGTGCTAGAGCTCGCTGGATCGTGTGGAGACAACAGGGCTGCCTTACAAAGGAGATTTGCCATCATAAGAACCAGGAAAAAAGGGTTATTTACACTGTGACTCTCATCTTTTTTTCTTTTTTATATTAAAAAGAAAAAGGTGTGAAGATATTCTTCACACCTGCACTTCAGTTGTCAGTAAAAATTGTTAATTATTATGTTGATGAATTTCACAGCTTTTTTAAAGAAATCTGATTTTCAGATAGTGCCCACAACCCCCTCCCTGCCCCCGTGTGCCCCAGCAGTGGGGGTTTGGTGGATCTGTCTGTTGGTGCAGGGGGGCTGGAGGAGATGCAGGGAGTCTGGCTGGCTCCCCAGCACATCTCTCTGCCAGCTGGGACTTCATCCCAGCAAGATCAGCCCCTGCTTTTCCCTGGGCATCCCAGCGAGGTGCCCCAGTGTAGCCCAGGCTGAGGGGGAACACCTAGCTCCCAGGTAGGAGGGATCCCAGAGCTCCCTTCCCACCTTTTTCCCATGAAATCCAAGCTGTGCAGGCAGTTCAGTCGTTGACATTACAGAAACATGAGCTTCTAATAAGCTTTTTAGTTCTTGCTTGGCACACACTGGAAGAATTACTGCCTAAAATGTGAATTAGACCATCCTGGCTTGTTAGCAGCTGGCATCTCCCCGCTCTGCTGCAGCAAATCCACAGGTGAGGAGGGAGCTGCTCTGCCAGAAGCTCTGTGAAAACAGCTCCATACAGACCAGGTATGGAGCAGGGTTCCCATGCAGCATCCCTGCCCCTGCCCTTGCCCTTGCTCCTGTCTGGGGCTTCCAGTGGTGGCTGTGAAAACCCAAAGCAGCTAAGATAAGCTCTCTTACAAACACACCTTTGCCTCCCTGATGCTCACAGTGGGCCACCAACCCCCATCCAGCATCACCTCCAGACCACCAAGGAGACGTGCCCAGCACCATCCTAGTCCCATCAGCAGGGATGGCAGCTTCATCACCCTCCACATCCCTGCTCCATCCTTCCTCACACCCCACCAGGCAGCTTCTCCAGGGGACTCTTTTATCAGGATAAGCATGAGCATGTGTGAATACACGATGAGCAAAGAGACCAGGGCTTGTTTTTGAACTCCCCAGGATGCACTCCAAGCTGGAAATCCATCTCTTGCTTCATGCCATGACTCAGTTTCTTGCCGTGGCCCGAGGAGACCAGGCGGCTGGGTCTTGCCTGTCAAGCTCTGGGTGTCAGCATAGCAGCTGAGAAACAAAGAGCTGTCGCAGGCTGGGATCCAGATTCTATTGGAAGAGGAACTACAGCTCCATGGAGGAAATCCAGTACATGCAACCAGAGCAAAGACAAAGACAAGCAGGGCCAAGAACTACCCCCGCCATTAGAAAACATGCCTCCCTCGCTGGGATGGTGCTGGGCTTGGAAAGTGTTCAAAACCCATCCTTCCTACAAAATTCGTAAGGCAGAGCCATCTGCCTGGCAGCCAGCTCTCCAGTTCCCATCCCTGCTCCTCCCTGGATTTTCCCCACTGCCTGTGCATGGCGTGAGCCCGCCTCCCAGCTGCCCAAAACTGGGTTGAAAACCGGTGGAGGGACGAAAATAACTGTCCTGAGCCTGGCTGAAGGCATGAGGATGGGATTTTCAAGTGCCTCCACCACTGATAAATACCAGCTGGATGAATAAAATCCCTTATACACAGCCACCAGCTCTTGGGATCCAGGAAAATGGGATGGGATTTCTAACCTAACCTGTACAATGAGCGTGTCCCTTCATCGCTGACACCCTGACAGTGCAAGGCAAGTCCACAACCTCCTGACTGTTTATTTGAATAAATTAGAAGAAAAAATAATCATTTTAGGTGCAGACCATGACTTAAGTAATGTTAAGTGAATAATTCATGCAGTATTTATAATTGATGGGGGATTTAACAGGAGCAGAGCCGTAAGTGGCTTTCTATTAACTATTGATGCTCCCCGCCAGCCGCTCGACAAGCACGGCTGGGCTCTGCGATCACAGCTCTCCCGTGATGTTTTATTTAAGCCCTGTTAAGAGAACACACAGTCTGGGGGAACACCTCTGCTCCCGGAGAACACCACAGCAGCCCCTGGTTCCCCCAAGGTGGCCGTGCCATGAGTTCCCACAGGACAGTGGTCCTGACCAGCTGGGATGCAGCACAGAGAAAAGCAGAGCTGATGGGATGTTCCTGAGGATGTCCCTCACCCACCCCAGGGTTTTGCCTGATTCCTTCCTCTTGCTCCCACTGCAGCAGATGCCAGATAACCCCAAATATCTGTGGGTCCAGACACACCCTGAACCCTCAGTATGGTCTCACAGGTTTGTCTGACTCCAGGGTTTTATGTCTTATTCCAGGGAGGCGCCTCTAAAATCCCTTCCAGACTTCTTTGCAAACTTCCTTGGTGAGAACAGAAGCGCGCTAAGGAGGCCAAGCATCTCGCGCCGCCGCCCATCATTCCCATCCCCATATGAAACATTCAGAAAGCTTCTAAAAATATAGGCACAAATACAAAAAATACAGTCAAAAGAACCCAGCCCTATCCTAACAGACAGTGCGTCTGTGTTCCAAAACACCGTGTTTCTAACAAAGCTGCAATAAACACACCGTTATCATAGCAACTGAAGCCCTGTCTCACTCGGTGCCCACAGGGAAAACAGCAGGATCTGTAGCCTGGGGTGGGCTACTACTAGCCCAGGGGGCAACCAGCAAAGCATCAGGTTTTATCATAGAATCATAAAATGGTCAGAGTTGGAAGGGACCTCAAAGATCATTGAGTTCCACCCCCCCTGCCCTGGGCAGGGACACCTCCCACCACACCAGGTTGCTCCAAGCCCCATCCAGCCTGGCCTTGAACCCCCATCCACAGCTTCTCTGGGCAACCTGTTCCACTGCCTCACCGATAAAATAATAAAGAAATAAAATCTCATTATTCCAAGGAGCACCAATGGCTGCACAACTCATTTCATGCCCTAGGAAGGGTATCCCGGCAGCCAGAGCAGGATTCGGGCTGGCAGAGCAAGGATAAAGCTTGTTCCCGGCACAGGATGGGGAATAATTCACACTGAAGCACCATTCCCTTCAGAAAGGCTGGCAGCCTCAGGGTGAAATAAATGCTGAAATCTCCTTGATTGTTAAATAAAAGATTATTGATAAAATAACTGCTTCTAATGCGGCTGTGCTGCCAGCAGAAATGCAATATCTTTCAATTACTGCTCGGAAGCAAGGCTTTCCTTTTGTTTACTGGGAAAAAAAACATGAAAAGAGGTGCTCATAAAAGACTATAAAATGAAGGTGAATCTATTTTTTGCCATACTCCAAATCCAGTTGGGGCTTTGGGTGTGCAGATCAGATTAGGGGCTCGTCAGCACCATCCAACACAGTGCCGTGCCAGTGAGGGGGGTGGGTTATTTGGCAAAGCCATTTGGCACATGGGGGGCTGGCAGAAGGATGGGGCATGTCCCCAGTGCTGGGGGAGCACTTGGTCCTCCTGAGGTTCTGCCCAACCTGAGGAAAACCAGCACAAGGAGGTGCAGGAATGACCCAAGCCCCATAAATGCACCTTATCCACTCAAGGGCTAGCTAATGTGGCCATCTCTATCTCCAAACACAGAGAACGATGCAAAAAATTCCTTTTCTAGAACCTTCAGGCCAATAAAGTCCACATCAATCCCCTTACCAGCTCCACACGCCGGCGGCTGGACTCCAGCTCCCTCTGCACCAGCTCGTCCATGTCCGCCTTCATCTCCTCCATCCTCCTCTGGTAGTACCTGGTGTTCTCCTTCTCCCGTGCCTCCGACTCGGCCGCCTTCTCCAGCTCCTCACCCATCTTTATGATGCTGTCTCGTAGGCGTAGCACCAGCACCTGGGGAGGAAGGTGCGAGGAGAAGCCAGGGAGATGGAGGTGAGGAGTTACAAAGTTCTCCAGCGATGTGGAGAACATTCCCTCCCTGACACAGGGTCAGTCACTATTATTATCATTATCAAGCATCACCCTACATTAATGCTTGGCCTCAATGGTCTTAAAGGTGTTTTCCAACTTAAAAATTCTATGATTCTACGATCCCCAGTGATCCCATCCCATCCTTGTGCCCAGCTCCATTCCCACCACAGCAGGCATTGCCATCCCCCACGGCCACACTGTGTCCCCCCAGGGCTCCCATGGAGCTGGCAGCTGCTTTGGGGGCATGAAAGCATCTTAGAATCATAGAATAGAATGATAGATTGGTTAGAGTTGCAAGGGACCTTAAAGATCATCGAGTTTCAACCCCCTTGCCATGGGTAGGGACACCTCCCCGTAGACCAAGTTGTTCAAAGCTGGTTCAAAAAGTTCCTTCGAAGCTCAAAATCTTCCTGGGCTCATTCGGGCAGCATGACTCTGGGAAGAAGTGACAGTAAAAGCATATCCCGGTGCTACTAGATGTGCTGGTTAATTGGGACAAGGAAATATTGCTGGTCTGACTTCTGGACGATGCCAGAGCAGAGGGATGCCCATCAGAGGTGCTGTGATGGATGTGCTGAGCAGCCAGCACACACCATTCTCTATGCCCAGTGGCAGGGGCCGTATATTCCTTCCAGTGTTTATAGAACTGGGCTCAATAAACACCACAGTGAGGCATGTAGAGAAAAAGGCAGTGGCATGAACTCCATGGGCTGTCCACAAGCACGGGAGAGGTCATCGAAGATCCCTCCTGTCCCTCCCCACCCCTTCCTGGGTGCTTCTTCCCCCAAAGCCGAGGTGCTGGCATCTCTGCGCCCGCCTTTTGCGAGCATCCTGCATCTCCCCAGGAGCTCCACATCCCCTCTGCGAGTTGGGGAGAGGTGGTACCTCAAAACGCTTCATCTGCACGGCCTGGAAGTCCAGCTGGCTCTCCAGGTCACGGATGCGGGCTTCCTGCCGGCTGACGATGGAGCGCTCAGCCGGGCACTGCTCCAGACGGGCTGCTTTGGCCTGTGCTGCCTGTAGCTGGGCAAGGATGGGCTGTGTTAACACCTCCCTGGCCCCCAAAGCAAGGTAAAAACCTCCCAGTCCCTTTCCCAGATCCCTCACCTCAATGTGATGTGCAACCAAGGACCTCTCATGGCCTCTGAGGTGATGGGGCACTATGGAAAAGCATGACCTGAAGGATTCCCTGCTGCTTGTACCCCGCAGCAAATGCAGGACACGAACACGTATTTCTGAATGAAAAATGTGCCAGCAAGACAACACGTGTCCAGGTCTCTTTTGCTTTTCTCCTTTTCACAAACTCTTTGAGGCCAGCAGGCAGAAAAATTCCCATTTTACCCCTGTGTGGAAAGCTGCCTGGCCCAAGTTTTTTCTTCAGCCGTTACACCCAGATCTCCAAAGGAAACTGCCCTTTTAGTGATCCCGCTACAAATTGGGTTCAGATTTTATATTTGACCTAGAACTAGAGGAATTTGTCTTCTTTTTATCTGGCCTATCTCTAAAGCAGCACCTGCTCCGCCTCAGAGGGAGCGAATCCTGCTTCTGATTCCTGGGCAGCTCAGCTACGCTCCAATAAAGCACTTCAGTTAATGGGATTACTCATGTGTTTAAAATTAAATCCAATGCACTCCAGGAGCACCAGTGCAGCCGCAGAGGCGAGACGGTGTGGCCCCCACCAGTACCCCCAGGATCCCCCGTCCTGGGGTCAACCCCATCCCAGTCACAGCACCAACAGCTTGGGAAGGGAGGAGGGAGAAGTGGGGTTCTCCATCCCAAGCTCCTCGGCCAGGGAAAGCCTTCTCCAGCCCCAGGCAGAGCCCACAGCCCACCCTGGTACCCCATTCTGCCCATCTTACAAAGGAGAAATGGTTTTGCACCACCAGTACAGGGACTTGATCTGATTTTAGACAAGAACACGGCGCCTGTGACTGACACCAACGTCAGAGGGTGCCTGGGTGGCTCTAGCTCCTCAGCTCTGGGGAGGAATTACCTTCTCCTGAAGGCTCTGCTTTTCTTTCTTCACATCCTCCACCTGTGTCTGCAGCTCCCGGATCTGAGCGATGTCTGTTGCCGACTGTGGATGGAGAAAATGCAGCAGTGGGAACAGATCCTACCACCCAAAACGGGAGCCACTCCTGTACTGGTCTGAAGGAGCTTAATTCCCCTCTTTCCTCTAATTTTCAAAACAAATGCTTGGAGATCAGGACAGAAACCATGTTGTCAAGGTCATTTCTGTCCTTAGGGACCTCCCAGACACAGACTCCCAGTTCTGTCACACCACTGCAAGGAGCACCAGACTGAGAATTGTCAGTCTCACCAGCACATCCCTGCTCTACTGGGAGTTTTGAGGTCCCTCAGCTCCAGGTACAACCCTTTGGGACAGCCTGGATATTGCACAGAAAGCCCCAGGGCTGTCTGTCAGCACTTTTTAAGCTCAGCTTGATAAAATAGTGAAAGAAAGGACAGAAAAGAATCCAGCCAAGGATGCTATAGGATTTTCCAACTATAGAAACTAAAGTCAAGCCACCTTCTGAAAGAAGATTCAAAACTATGGGTGAGAGGAGCTGGAGCCACGAGCCATCCCGTTCCTCTCATCACAGCATCTGCTTCCTGGGGTGCCCAAGCTGCTCCGCATGGATGGGGAGAGACATTTGCCCTCAGCCAGGCCACAGGGTGTTCCATGTGCCCTCCCAGGGAGGGGAATGCTGCCCAGCCCCCACTGACCCAGCTCCTACCTGGGCAATCAGAGCCTTGTGCTTCGCCATCAACTCGTTCAGGTCTTCCTGGTCCTCGTCGATGCGCTTCAGGAGGTCAGACCTCTCATGCTGCAGCTGGCACAGCTGCTCCTCCACCTGTGGGAGCACCCACGGGGTCACTGGCTCATGCATCCCACAGTGGGGGACACAGCACAGCGCTGCCTGGATCACAGCATCCTTGGGAACATGCTGCCACCAGCCCCCAACCCTGTTCTTGCACCACAAGAGGCAAAGGAAGTTCCTGAGGGAGACTACGGGATGCTGCACCCTTTGACCATCCATTGCTACACCCTTATCCATCCATTAAGCCACCCAAAAAGGCTGGGTGAGCTAGTAAATAGTCTGATTATTGCTGATTTAGTAAATAAAAAAGCTGATTATCCCTATGGACGGGAGGAGGAAAGTCCTCACCACTGCCCTCCCACCTCCCCAGCCCTGGCTGTGTCTCCGCACCAGGGTCTTGTTTCTGCTGAGGGTGTCCAGCTCCGTGTGTAAGTTCTCCAGTGCCAGGGCCGCCGTCTGCTGGGACTTCTGGACCTCTGCACACTTTGCTTCACTCTCTTCCAACTGGGGAAAAAAAATAATGAGGGAGATCATAATTAAAGGAGCACTCGGTGCCTGCAGAAACTACGTGTAGCTCACACCGTTCCTCATGGCCATATCTATTTACACTTCGCCCCCCAGAGCATTTTTCCCCCTGTTAATGCACAGGAAAAGTCAACTTTTTAAAATCTTCAGCCCATCTGCTCCTGGTTTATAGGGAGAAGGGGTTTCCTGGTAGCTCCCACCACATCCTACCAGCGCCGACCCTCCTGCTGAGAGCTGAAGGAAGCGCCTCGATCCGCGCATCCACTCTGGGCACCGCCGCGGTGAGGCAGAGCTGGCATCATTAATTTGCAAAATTATGTGAATTACATGTAATTCCTGATTAGAGCAATTCACGATTGGGAGTTTGCAAATGGGCTTTTCATGTGGCATAAATTGCATTTGCAAATACACACGGAATATCACAATTTATAAATGCTAATTTGCTCCCGGTTTTTATAGCTCAGCCATTAAGACTACAATGATCTCAAATGGGCTGCAAACATCTGGGAGATGCAGCGTCATCCCAAAAAACCTCACACCGCCAGGACGGAGGAGTTTATGTAGGCTGTACCTGAACATCCAGTTCCTTCCCTTGCTCATTTGGGTTTCTTTCTTTTCTTTCTGAATAAGAAAACTAAACCTCTCCACCTGCTGCTTGTTTCCTTGCAGAGGATGCAGAGCTCCTGGAGACAACAGGAGCTGCTGTGGACCATGGTGAGAGTTCGAGCATTTTGGGCTATTTTCCCAGGGTTTACTCATCATTTTTTTTAGAGAATTGTTGTGGTTGGAAAGGACCTCTGAGATCACCAAGTCCCACCACACACAGGAACACAACCCACTCCCTACAATCTCTGGCCACCAGCGCATGCCCTGAGGTGCCACATCTACATGTTTCTTAAATACCTCCAGGGTTGGTGACTCCACCACCTCCCTGGGCAGGCTGTTCCAGGGCCTGACCACCCTCTCAGTGAAGTCATTCTTCCTAATATCCCATCTAAATCTCCCCTGCCACAACTTCAGGCCATTTCCTCTGGTCCTGTCATCATTCCCTTGGGAGAAGAGGTCACTACCCACCTCTCTACACGCTCCTTTCAGGTAGTTGTCAAGGGCATGGAGGTCTCCCTTCAGCCTCCTCTTCTCCAAACTCAACATGCCCAGTTCCCTCAGCCTTTTCTCACAGGACTTGTTCTCTAGACCCCTCACCAGCTTGGGAGTTTGTTGATGACTTTCTCCATCAGTCCATCCTGGACTCTCCTCCTCAATAAAAAGAGGGGGATTACAAAGTAATGTAACCAGAGCAACCCTCTGCTCATTTCCCTCAACCGGTGATTGAGACCTATTTGGAAAAGCTGAGCAGGTAAAAGGGTGCCTAAAACAAAGCTGGAGAACGGATGGGAAGAAACAGCCCCGAACATCGTCGGGGCTCCAGCTCCAGTGCCAGCCAGAAGCCGCTCACCATGGGAAATATAATGCTCTGCCATGGAGACATTTAGCAGTTTGAATCCTGCAAAAACTGTTATTTAAAATCATGTTCCTGTCTCCAAGCTCAGCCCATGGTGATGGATTGTCTAGCTGGGTCTATTCAGACATCCGCAGAGCCACTCACACACACTGTGTTCCTCTTCTTTTCTTCCACCAGCTGAAAAAAACAGCCTTTGTGCTTTGCATAAAGCTGGGGAAGCCGTTACTGAGATGACCTGAGATGTTAAAGTCACCAACTGGACCAACAACCAGGTTTATGGCCAAGGATTTTCCACCTGCCCAGCTCTGGGCTCCTCCAGAAGCAATCCCAGCCACGACCAACCCTTTGGGACTGGTCTTTCCCCTGCCATGATCACGCTAGAACTCCAGAGAGTTTAATCAGAGAGAAAGGCAATTCCAGGACCTCTCATTAAACACCACCTTCCACTTCACTCTGTGTAATGGAATTTTCCCACTTGGGAAAAATAAATTGAAATTCCAACCCCAAAAATGCATAATGTATGAACTTCTGAACAACACTGGTTTGCTGTGCTGCACCATCTGTTAAATACCTGCGTAAAATGGATGCTTCAGCCTTATTAAGAAACAATGCTATATTTCTAGCCATATGGATTTTGATTAACGGAAATGTAGCGTTTTAGCGAAGTTTTTATTCTTGTAGAGGTTCGTGGGCTGGTGGGAGGATGTATTGACTTTTGAGAAAGTCATCGTGAATGCCATTAGGAATCGTTTAAATGTAAAAGGCGGCGTAATCATGAGGCATTTTGAAGGCATGCAGAGTCTCAGTGTTGGTGGCGCAGCAAAAATCCAATATTCCCAATATTAAGGCTCTCAGTTCTCCTCCTCCAATGTCCGAGGCAGACAGAGGCCACCAAAGGAGCCGGGAGGGAGCCAGGGATGGACTGTATGGCACTGTGGCCACAGGCAGGACAAAGTGACCTCCTGCATGAACCTGCCTTGCTGCAGGGACTGAGGTGCTTGGGAAACAAGGTGTTAGTTCCCTGGAAAGACGTGGCTGGACACCACAGGGATGGCCACCGTCCCCAGGCAGAGAAAGAATGTGCCCTAGCATCATGGCTTGTTCCCTCGGATGAGGACATGGAAGGGGTTCCTCAACATCAGCCCACTTCAGGGAGCTCTGGAGCATAGAGGATGATGCAAGGTAGGGGCTGGGCCCAAAAAAGTGGGATTTGGGGAATAATGAGGGATTAATTAAGTGTGGTGTTACAGCATTAGCTCAATAAGGTTTAAGAAAGAACTCATGAGTGCCAAAAATGGCCATTCCCGCTGCCTGCCCTGGCCATGCCCTGCCCTGGCTGCCCAGGTCGGTGGCACAGGCACGGGGATGGGCATGAGTGTGGGCACGGGGATAGACACGGGCGCTCCATCGGCCACATCAGGCCGAGCTCACCTTCCCCTTTCTCCCTCGGCGCAGGTGGGAACAGCTGCTGCTCACAGATGTTATTTATGCAGAACTATTATCTCAATTATATATGTATGTTGTTGGAATCGTTCATGCCTCCCGATTAGTCTGTTTCCAGGGGAAATGTTGTACAGTACATTAATTACCGAGTGGTTTTGGAGGATTGGCATCCTTAGCTTAGCCCTGGCACTTGGCATCCCGGGATGCACGTGCACGGCCAGCCTGGGGACAGATCCATCCATGGCAGGGCACCCCAAGGTCACCCCAGGGCTGAGTTGCCCCAGGGCAGGCAACTTGCTGACTGAAAACCCGGTGTCTCTGTGCTAAAACTCCACCAAATCCACTGCAATCCCTGCTCCTGCCTCACAGCATCCCTACGACAACGCCTCCCCAGCCCAGCGCTGCTGGAGCTCCTTATTAGACAGATAGAAAACGTGCTGAACAGAAGGTAATTAACAGGGCTGAGGGGAAAAGAAAAACCACCAGAAACAAGGAAAAAAAATACTTAACTGCTGGTGGCTTAATTACAGAGAAGTTCTCCTGATGAGGAGACCCTCGTGAGGGTGAGAGGACCTTCTTGCCCTGGCCTGGACAGCGCGATGCTTGCACAGCGCAGGGTCACACACAGCTAAAACTGGGAGATTTGCAAACATCTCTTGCTGCTTTCCCCTCAGCAGAGCTGAAGGAGGGGGGGAGATGCCCAAAATATCCAGGTTTGAGGTAAAACAAACCAATTTCCTGTTTTACTATTTTACTTTTTCAGTTGGGCCCCTTCTCACCAACTAAACTCTGAAATTAACAGCATGTTGGTCAGAAAACTGTTCACTCTTTCGATGATAAGACCTGATGATACCAAGGGATGGTGCAGAGAGGCAGGGAATTGTGTTATTTGCCCCGTTGGAGGGTTGGAAACAGAAAAGCATCAAGGGGTGACATCTGTAAGGAGGAGAGGACAGGACAAGGGACCCAAAACTGACCAACTGGCGTATCCCATCCCATCCTCATCATGCTCAGTATGAAAACTGAGGGATTAAAGGATCAATTCTCTTTCTTCAATGCCCAGCGTCCAAGGAGGAGCCTGTCTGTCTGCCTTTGATCCTGATCCCAGCGTCCCTGAATCCAGATCTGGAATCCAGCTCCTGTCAATCACCAAGTCCAGTCTGGGACTTTTCCTGATGTCTGCTGGTGACGTGACTGTCACCCTGGGAGCTTGATATGTTTTCCTCCCCCCCCCTTTTTTTTAAATTATCTTTTTATTATTTATTATTATTTATATTTTCATTAAAGTAGTTTAGACGGGTTTTCTTAAAACTCCTAAATCTCTTTGACCTCCTCCTCTCCCCTCTTCTTCCTAGAGGGTGAGAGGGAGAGAGGAAAGGGCTATCATCTGTCGCTCTGATCGGTCAAAACCACGAAGGCACCCACCTGCTTGCGCAGCCTCTCCAGCTCCTGGGCACTGGTGCCAGGGTCCCCGGGGGCTGCCAGCAGCAGCTGAACGTCAGCCAGGAGGGCACGGGTCCGCCGCAGGTCCCGCCGCAGCCGCTTCTCCACATCGAAATCACGGTGGCCAATCTGGGGAGGGGAAAAGAAGGTGGTGGTGGTGGTGGTGGTGGTGATTCCTGAGCCTTGCCACCCCACAAAAAGCCACCCCCATCCCATCCCCAAGGTGTTCTCCATGAAAGTAGATCTCTAAAAACCAGGTTTTGGTAATGCTGAAGTCATGAATCAAGAAGATTTCATTTAATAGTTAAACAAAAGGGAGAGATAGTTAAATAAAAGGGAGAAAATAAAGTACATAAACACCAGAACTGGCAGATCCCACCAAGACACCGCATTTTTTCCCCACCAGAAAGGTGTTCCTCTGAAAACATCAGCCCATCCCTGGTCCCATCAGCCAAGTGCCTTAAACAAAAGGGAGAAATAGTTGAATAAAAGGGAGAAAATAGAGTACACAAACATCAGAACTGGCAGATCCCACCAAGACACCGCATTTTTTCCCCACCAGAAAGGTGTTCCTCTGAAAACATCAGCCCACCCCTGGTCCCATCAGCCATGTGCCTGCTCAGCGAGCCACCCTTGAGGCCAGAGGGACAGCACGCTGTGGGTCCCCAGAACCATAGCACCCTGTCCTTGAGGCCACCAGGTGTTGTCACCCTCCTGGGGTAGGTAGGTTCAGAGAGGGGCAGATCCAGAAGACGTTTCAGTGTCTCCACTGAGAGCTGGCACAGAAAATGTAAAACTTGCTGCATGAAGGAAAAAAGCCAAGGCCAGAAAAACCCTCTGGGGAAAAGGGTGAGGAAAGCAGGAGAAAGCCAACCCAAAGGTGAAAGAGGGGAAAAACAACAACCCACAAACAAACAAATCATGAAACACTGATGAGGAAAGCTTCATTAGGAGTTATTTACACATCTCTCATGCCAAGCAGCTGGAGTCCCCATCAGCCACACTGGGATGTAACCGGTGCTGCCGCCTTCGGTGGAGGAGGCAGCAATCTCTGGCACCTGAACCAGAACCAGGTGGAAAATACCTGCCAGGTGGCTCTGGAGGCTTGTCCCCAGGCACTGAGGTGTCACCTCACATCCCTGAAGCCTTCTGAGGAAGGGAAAGTAGGAAACACCTTAAAACCCCCACCTCTCTCCACATCCCCCTCAAGCCAAGAGCAACCATGGTTACGGGGATAAAGGAATTAGGAGAAGACCCAAGAAGCAGGGACATGGTTTCAGTGCATGATTTCAGACTAATTGAAGGATAAGAGTGTTCTCCATTTAGCCTGTTTTCCACGGATCTTCTTGTTTCAAACCCGCTCTCCGGTTTTCTGTTGGCTGGCTAAAATTAATTGTGCAGATTTGACCTTGTAACCTGGTTTAGAGCTGGCTGGCATCCGTTGGAACCAGAAATCACTGGCATCTCCATTTCCTTAATTAGTTTTCTGGGTTGGATGGGTTTTTTTTTCCTTTTTTTTTCTTTTTTTTTCCTTTTTTAATAAACTGCTGTGAAGCACAGTGTCTGCTGTAAATCAGACAGCATTTATAGCACTGCTGCAGCTTTGCTGCTGGCCCTGCCATCCCTACAGACTGGATCTTGGACGCTTTTCAGCATCCTTTCCCCACAATTTGGGGTCCACCTGACGCCACAGAGGGTGGGTTTTCTACCCTTAACTGGAAGCAGTAGGTACAGCAGCCACCGCTGCCTCTTCCCATTCATCATGGACTGGAGATTTTTAAGTGATAAAGCTGGGATTTAATTTAATAGCTGCTTCCAAGGCTCTGGGTGTGTTTTGCATACACTATAGCACTACAGAAGCACTGTGCCATCTCCTCTTCCCCTCCTGGCAGGGGACAGGGACTGCACAGCCAGCACTTGGGGACAGTTTGGGGGAAGGAGAAGGTGTCCTTCCTCCAGAGCCCCCCCTGAGCTTCGCTCCGTGCAGCTCCTGCTGCCTCCTCACCCATCTCAGTTCTCCAGCAAACAAGGGGGACGTGTTGGACTGACAGCAGTTATAATACCCTGCTTTTATAGGGCAAGATTTATTCCGACAGTTCCCAAAACATTTTACAAGCCAGGAGCCGGGGGGGCCATCACGGATGAGCCTCGTCAGACCATTTTCTGTCCACTTGAAATACACCCTCCATTTCAGTGTTGCAAAACTCCCAGATTCATCCCGTTTAATGAACACAGGCAATTGCCAGGGTTGGGGAAAGGGTGAAATCCAGCTGGCTTATGCCAACGTCCGGAGGATGTGCAGCTTGATTACAGCAGCTCCAGAATAACCAGCTTATCCTCTCCCGTGGCCACAAGGAATGAAAGGAGCTGTGTTTGGGAGGCATCAGCACAAACCCAGCCCTGCTGAGCTCCAGGGATGCAGTAGCACTGAGATGCTGGGGCTGATGCCATCCTCAGCCCTGGCAGCAGCGTCACCTTGCTTTGTCACCAGGGCTCCTTCAAGCAGGAGCTGGTCCATGAGGCAGCCTCTGGGCTTGGCTGCTAGGTGATGCTCAGGGATGTAGTGATAGGACAAGGGGAATGGTTTTAAATTGGAAGAGGGGAGATTTAGATGAGATCTCAGGCAGAACTTCTTTGCTGTGAGGGTGGTGAGGCACTGGAACAGGTTGCCCAGAGAAGCTGTGGCTGCCTCATCCCTGGAGGGGTTCAAGGCCAGGCTGGATGGGGCTTGGAGCAACCTGCTCTAGGGAGAGGTGTCCCTGCGCAGGGCAGGGGGTTTGGAACTGGATGATCTTTAAGCTCCCTTCCAATTCTAACCATTCTATGAATCTATGATCTTTTATGTCCCCTCCAACCCTAACCATTCTACAATACTATGCCTGATAACTGTGGTTCCAGGCGGCTGCGTTCAGCCTCTCGCCTCTTCAGTTACCAGGCAGCAGCTGTGTGTGCTTTTCCCATTACGTGCCCTTCAATCACTGCCACAGACACATTGGAGAGTGAAAAAAGGATTTGTTCAACAAATATGTCCAGGAGACAATTCCTCTGCAAAGAGCCCAATCTGATAAACTGCTTTTCTGGGCAGTTGGAGCTGCTCCAGCACTAGGTCTGGTTTGTTTGACTTGCATGAAAATACCAGCAAAAGGCAGATCATAGAATCATAGAACAGTTAGAGTTGGAAGGGACCTTAAAGATCATCAAGTTCCAACCCCAACCATCGAGTTCCTTCCCCTTGCTTGGATAATTCCCCCACAGAAAAGCAAACAGGTCCCCCCCGTGGCTCCTTTTTGGGACTGGTCATCTCCTACACAACCCTGCAGTCCCCAAACCCTCCTGGTACCCAGTGCCTGCTCTGATGGGGGATGTTTGGAAGTGGTGAGGGATGGGGAGCATCACAGCTGGCTGCATGTGTGGGAAGAACCAAGCTGTTGCCCCCGTCCACACACATGGATGCATTCACAAGCCCATTTTGAGCCAGGACATGGCAAGTGAAGTGGCTTGGTTGGCAAAGGAGAGCGGAGCCTGTTTGTCCCCACCACCAGCCCCCTGCAGCAGGCACTGTCCCCTTACCTGCTCGCACAAGGTCCCGATGAGCCCTTCCAGGTCCTGCTTCTCATGCAGCACCTTCTGCTTCTCCTCATACTCCTGTTCCAGCTGCATCTCCAGCTGCCGGAGCTGTGTGCAAGAGACAACCCCAGCCACCCTCAGAGCCTGGCCACCCCCTGACAAAGCCACACACCCCCAGCAGGGCATGGCCACCACCGTGGTGGTGATGTGGGTGGCACCTAGGAGAGGGTGTGCACTGAAGCATCACTACAACCACGTCCCCCAGCGCCTCTGGTACCCCCCAGCAGCACTCCAGAGGAGCAAGGGTTAGCAGTCCAGGAGTTTGCAGGACTTCTGGGCACATGATGGGTTGTTTGAGCCACCCTGCCTGTGAGGCATGCTCAGATGTCCCTGCAGCTCTGGAAAAATAACACAGGGCTTTCAGCTGAGCTGGAAGAGGGGTTGGCTTTAATCTCTCCAGCTTTCCTCAAAGAATCCCATGACCACACACCAGGCAGGTAGCGTGCCTCTCGCTCCAGCTCCCCACCGGCATTGGGGATGTGCCCTCAAAGCCCTTAAAGACAGGGTTTATGCTTCTCCTGGGAGGAAAGGGAGCCTCAGAACCAGCCCTGAGCACAGGACCCTGCATCCCCACTGCTCCAACATCACCATCCCACGGTGTTGCAGCAACAGCAAGTGCTTTGCAGGAGGGAACCAGACCCGAGGAGGCATCACAGAGCTCTGCCATGAAGCTGTGAGATGTCCAGCAAGTCCAGCTGGGGGTGGTGGTGGTGGAAACATGTCCACAAAGCAAAGCAGCCCACTTCATGGCCCACTGCTCCCCTGGTGAGCAGCTGCGTGGCCGTGCCCACAGGAGCAGATGTGCCAGGCTGTGACCCTGGCACAGCTCCCCGGAGCCCTGCCTGCCCCTGCCGACTTCCTGCATCCCCAGCTGCTGCTCAGAAACAGGGGTTTTGAAAAAAAAAACCACAAAAAACCCCAAAAAACAACAGGAACAGGAGCAGGCTGCTAAATATCGATTGCTCTCCAGAGTGTCTCTGCCATTTACTCATTTGGAAAATAACACTCGGGCCACGCAGGGTGAGAGAGAGAAAGGATGAATGATGCCCCATCAGCCGAGAGCAGCCACAAGGCACTGCATCTCCGTCAGTGATGCTGACAGTGCCTAGCTCTCTACACAGGGTAATTAAACAAAGAAAGAGGTGCAGAAGGGCAGGGAGCACCCCGGGAGGAGCCCAGCCTAGAGTTTTGGCAAAAAATGGCCAGTGGGGAAGGGGAAAGAGCAGCGCTGAGCACCCTCCAGCATCATGAGATGCTGCCCCCCATCTCACACGGAGCCTTACAGCTTAGGGCACGACAGGAGCCGGAGCAGAGATTGCCTCGTTTGCTTTTCCACTTGTCCTGCCTTCCTAAAATAGCACATGCAAAGCCCCACCAAGCGCTTCATTAAGCCTCAGCAATGTTAATTCCCCATCGACAGCCAGGTATGCCCCGGGCTTAATAGGAACTGGCTGCTACCAGGCAGCCCTGAATCAAACACCCCGGGGATTTCGAAGAAATTGGAATTTGTGTTTGCGTGCCACCAACCTCGAGGCCCTGTTGAAAGGTATTTTCTGTTCATTATCATTGAACACTAAGCCCTGGGTGGCTGGAATCAGTGCCTTTGGCGTGATGCTGGTGTTACTGGGAGCACCACACCACCAATAGCCCCTCCAGGGTGCTCACACCCAACCCAGACCCTGATTTTGCACCCTAGGGCTGCCACCAGGGCTCATGCTGGGTTGGTGGTGAGGAAGGCTGGCTGGTTGCAGGGAGGAAGGACCCCCCAGGAACAGCTCCTCCTCCTCTGCACCACTCAGGAGGAGCACCCAGCATCATCCCTCCACCCTGATGCCAACCTACCCTCCTCTGGCAGGACTGCCGCACGTCCTCCAGCTCCTCGTCCTTGTCCTCCAGCTCCTTCTGGTGGATCTGCTTCATCCGCTCTATCTCCAGCTCCAGCCTCTGGTGGAGCTGAAAGATGAACACACAGAGGCTACACACCACCCCAGTGGGACAAGGAAGGGACAGGGATGAACATCCCCAGGACACCCAGCCGCAGGTCAGGGGCTACGTTACCTGCTCCATGTGATCGACAGCAGCCGTTTGATGTTCCAGCTCTTTCTGCTGCTCTGCAGCGCTGGCCTCCAGGTCCCAGAGCTGCTTCCTGAGCGCGGGCACGGTGCGGGCATCCAGGGCACTTGGGGTGCTCAGCTCCTGCACCCGGCTGGCCAGCATGGTGGCACGCTGTGCCAGGTTGGCCACCTCTGCCTCCTTCTGCTGCTTGGCAGGGACAGAGCGGTGGGTCAGCAGCCAAGACCCAAAGATGGGAGAGGGTGCTCACACAAGCACCTTGCTCTTGAAACCCCAACCATTTCCAACAACATCACTGGAAACACCCCAGAACAGCAGCAGGCAGCAGTCAGTCCCTTCCCCGCACCAGCAGCCCCATCCCCACCATGAGACCCTTTCGGTTTTCAGAGAATTACAGAATGGTTTGGGTTGGAAGAGACCTTAAGATCATCCAGTTCCAACCCCCCTGCCCTGGGCAGGGACACCTCCCACCACACCAGGTTGCTCCAAGCCCCATCCATCCTGGCCTTGAACCCCTCCAGGGATGGGGCAGCCACAGCTTCTCTGGGCAACCTGGGCCAGGTCTCACCACCCTCAGACCAAAGTTCTTCCGCAGATCTCACCTCAATCTTCCCTCTTTCAGTTTAAAACCATTCTCCCTCATCCCATCACTCCAATCCCTGATCAAGAGTCCATTCCTCTCTCTCATGGAGCCCCTTTAGGGACTGGAAGAGGCTCTAAGGTCTCCCTGGAGCCTTCTCTTCTCCAGGCTGAACCCCCCCAACTCTCTCAGCCTGTCCTCACAGCCAAGGGACTCCAGCCCTCCCAGCATCTTCATGGCCTCCTCTGAACCCACTCCAACAGGTCACTCACTCCTGACTTCAACTTCTTCTCCCCATAGCGGTTCCCCACAGCCTCCTTGACCGGTGGGGAGCTGGCAGACACCTTTTGGTTCCCCCCAGCCCCAAAATTCCATGTCCCTGCCACTGTGGGGGGCTCAGTGGGCACCCGGTGCAGCACCATCCCATGGGGGCACAAGACCTGTGTTTTTTTGCAAAGTGATATTGTGGGTAGAGGCATGAAGAACACAAGCAACTTCAGTGAAAATGAGGGTGGGCATCATTAGCTAAGCCACGGGATGGGTATCACTTGTAAAAAGTGACAGCCTTCCTTCTGGTGGAGGATAATTTTATTTAAATACATCAGGCACACCCTGGAACTGCACGAAAAGCAATTGGAACCAAGTTGCTGGGTTTGTGCCTGATTGCCTCTGCTCTAATTGCAAAGATAATGGCTCTGCTCTGAGAGCAGCTCCCGAAACTGGATGCAATGCAGCAGAGAGTGGGATGTTTTCCTCTTACCTCTAAGCTCTGCTGAAGTTTTCCCATCTCCCATCGGATGCTGGTGTTCTCCTGTGACACTTTTTCACGGAGGCTTTTCTCAAAGGCAGACTCCCCCAGGGCCTGGGCTAACTGCAGGTCAAACCTGGAGGGGAAAACAGGTTTTACCTCTCCTGAGCAGATCCTGACACTTCTCCTGGTGCTTTTGAGAGGACAAAAATTTAAAAAAACCCCCATAGCCTATTGTCTGCAAAGTGCTGCCATCATTTTGCAAAGCTCCTAATTACTCTGCACAAGTGCCAGCTGCCAAACGAGGACGGCGTGGAGCAGCAGCGACGTGCACAAGAGCAGGGCACAATAAATTGCTGAACGGCTGCCACAGACCCAAAATATCCCCAAAATGTGGGCAACAAAGGGTAAATTCAAAGAAATTATAAGTGATTCCTGATTTCCCATGTTTTCTGTGCCTGCTCAGTCTTGGTATCCTATTTTCATAGAGTCATAGAATCAAAGAATGGTCAGAGTTGGAAGGGAACTTAAAGATCATTGAGTTCCAACCCCCCTGCCATGGGCAGAGACACCTCCCACCAGAGCAGGTTGCTCCAAGCCCCATCCAGTCTGGCCTTGAACCCCTCCAGGGATGGGGCAGCCACAGCTTCTCTGGGCAACCTGTTCCAGTGCCTCCCCACCCTCACAATAAAGAATTTAATCCTAATATCTGATCTCAATCTCCCCTCTTCCAATTTAAAACCATTACCCCTTGTCCTATCACTCCACTCCCTGACCAAGAGTTCCTCCCCAGCTCTCCCGGAGCTCCCTTCAGATCCTGGAAGGCTGCTCCAAGGTCTCCCCGGAGCCTTCTCTTATCCAGGCTGAACAGCCCCAGCTCCCTCAGCCTGTCCTCACAGCAGAGGTGCTCCAGCCCTCTAATCATCTAATAATCATTTTGGAGCACAAAATCGATTTCCTTCATGGGTTCCAGCAGCAGCATTCAAACACTTGGGATCATTTTTTGGCTACAGGGCTCCCTTCCTCCCCCCCGGGTGCCCAGTTTGCCAGCAGCACTCCCAGTATGGGACACCCCAACAGGAGATCTCCTTGCACCCAGCGTGCTGTCCCAGTCCCAAGCAGCCTTCACTGGGATGCCACCAGGCCTTGCACTGGGAAGGATTTATACTCCAACAGGGTGTCACAGCCACACAGCAACGAGATGTAAAAATAACCTCCCAGCTCGATGCACCCTCCAGCAGTGGAAGCAGACAAAAATAGCAGCCCTTCCAGGAACTCCAAAACCACCCAAAGCATCCCAGTGCCCTTCTCCCTCCCGCTGCTGGTGGCATCTCCCAGCCTTACTTCTTCTGCCGCTTCTCCAGCTCGTGGCTGCGGCTCTGCTGGCTCTCGGCAAGCACCCGGGCATCCTCCAGCTCACAGGCCAGCCTCCTGCAGCGCCGCCGAAGCTGCTGAGACACCTTCTTGGCTGCCTCACAGGCTGCCTGCGCCTCGCCAAGCTGCAGGCAGAAGCCAGGGTGAGCGATGGGGTGGACCCCACAGCCCCCCACAACCACCTCCTCACCCACCACTCAGCCCTGCTCTTCTTCACCCCATCTTTCACCACATCTTTCTTATAGAATCATAGAATGGTCAGAGCTGGAAGGGACCTTAAAGATCAGCAAGTTCCAACCCCCCTGCCATGGGCAGGGACACCTCTCCCTAGAGCAGGTTGCTCCAAGCCCCATCCAGCCTGGCCTTAAACACTTCCAGGGATGGGGCATCCACAACTTCCCTGGGCAACATGTTCCAGTGCCTCACCACCCTCACAGCAAAGAACTTCTTCCTAAGATCTCATCTAAATCTCCCCTCTTCCAATTTAAAACCATTACCCCTTGTCCTGTCACTAGACTTCCTGACCAAGAGTCCCTCCCCAGCTCTCCTGGAGCTCCCTTCAGATCCTGGAAGGCTGCTCTCAGGTCTCCCCGGATCCTTCTCTTCTCTAGGCTGAACAGCCCCAGCTCTCTCAGCCTGTCCTCACAGCAGAGGTGCTCCATCCCTCTGATCATCTTGGTGGCCCTGCGCTGGACCTGTTCCAACAGTTCTATGTCCTTTCTATGTTGAGGACTCCAGAACTGGACACAGGACTCCAGGTGGGGTCTCAGGAGCACAGAGCAGAGGGGGAGAATCCCCTCCCTGGCCCTGCTGCTCACGCTGCTTTTGATGCAACCCAGGATACGGTTGGCTTTCTGGGCTGCCAGCGCGCACTGTTGGCTCATGTTGAGTTTCTCATCCACATCCACATTTTCTTCACCACATCTTTCACCAAACAAGGATATATGTAGGTGACCTGACCCCTCGGGCTCTGGATGCCCTCCTGTGTGCCTGCAGCATCCCAGCCCTCCTGCTGAGTCAGTGAAACTGCCCCAGGGATGGATGCTTCATCCCGTTCTTCTGCTAAAAGCAACACCTGGATCCCCCAAAGAGCTGCATCATGTCCAGGGCAAAGAGGCACCGCAGAGCTCTTGCCAGCCAGAGGATGGAGACATTAAGGAATGATTTTAAATAAGCAAAACCTTGCTTTAATGAAGCCTGTAATTCCCAACGAACTCTCTGAAAGCAAATGGGCTGTTTTGCTTTACCCAAGCTCCTACGACGGGGCTGCTTTGGTTATTACTTTTTAATGTACCATGAACAATAGTCATTTCTTGATTTTATCCTTACGGGAAGTAACCTGACTTCCAGGCACATCAGCTTTTTCCCTCCTCATGGCAAAGCTCAGGAACTGCCAGCTCTTTGTGGGACAGATGATACGAGGACGACCCCATCCAGTACCCAAAAACCAGACCAGCACCAAGCCCCACCACTGAGCCTTTCCCCATCCCGCAGCCTTCCACCCCGTGATGGCACTCATGCTTAGCCAGGGTTGAATTTTGCCACCTTCGGGCTGCAAAAGTGATTTTTTTTTTAAGCTTGTAGGAAGTTTTGGGGTATTTATCCTCAAACCAGCAAAAACCAGCTGGTTTCCCCTGGTCAACGAGAGCACCAGCAGCAAGAAGTTGCATCTCTGGATCTCAGCCTTTTGCCTGTCCCAGGAATGAGAGAACCTGCTTCTTGGCATGACCCTGAGGGGGGTCCCTGTCCCCTCCTGTCCCCAGCAGCTCCTGCCTTTTGCTCCAGCCCTGTCCTGGCTCCCAGCTCGGACTCCAGCCGCTCCTCCAGCTGCAGCAGGCGCTTCCTCAGGAAGGTGATCTCCGTCTGCGCGCAGTCGAAGCGCACTTGCCACTCGTCCTCTGTGAAGGGGAGACACCCGGGGGCACTGGGTGGGTACTGGGGAGCAGGTTGGATGGACAAATGGGCACTGGCACCCCAGCTGCCCTATAGCATGAACCCCAGCACCGAGCTCGTAGGGCATAGCTCTGCTTTGCGCACCCAGAGCTGTCCCGGGGTACATGGCACATGGACCCCCGCCTTAAGCAAAGCATTCCTGCTCATCCCATCCCATCCTGGCAGGGGGCAGGCACAGGGTTGCATGGGATCATCCTATTCCATCCCATCCCGTCCCATCCCGTCCTGACAGGGGCCAGGCACAGGGTTGCATGGGACCATCCCGTCCCATCCTGTCCTGACAGGGGCCAGGCACAGGGTTGCATGGGACCATCCCATCCCATCCCATCCCGACAGGGGCCATACACAGGGCTGCATGGGACCATCCCATCCCACCCCACACCGACCAGGGCTAGGCATAGGGCTACATGGGACAATCCAATCCTATCCCATCCCATCTCATCCCAACCCATCCCAACTGGGGTTAGGCATAGGACTGCACGGGACCATCCCATCCCATCCCATCCCAACTGGGGCCAGGTACAGGGCTGCATGGGACCATCCCACCCCATCCCATCCCATCCCATCCCACTTGTGCCCAAGCAGCCTCCTCATCATTCCAACACACACTTCAAACACTCTCAGAGCTGCCGGGGATGCCAGGCAGTGCCACCAAGTGCCAGCAGCACCCCGAGGGAGATCCCCTGCCTGCATCCCCAGCCTCCCGCAGGAGTCACAGCCATGTGTGACTGAGCCATGGCTGCCAGCAATGCGGAATGACGGGGTGCCAAAACCACACTGGGGTGGCCAGAGGCTGGGGGGAGCAGCACTGTTTATGGGGGTCAAACCTCTGCCCATTGCAAGAGGCTTTGCTGCCCCACTGGGATGGATCCCACGGGTCAGGCTGACACCCAGAACATGCATCACCTCTGTAAGGGATGCCCTTACCTCCTCCAGAACCACTTATCTTCATCTCACGCAACTGAACCAGTTGCTGGGCCTCTTCCAGCTGCTTTTCTACCGACTCCAGTTTCTTCTGCACTTGGTCATGTTTGCTCTGGGGAAACCCGGAGAGGGAAGGGAGCAGCTTTAACCTGGCTCCGTGGCTCTCGGGTCCAGCCAGGCTGTGCCGAGAGGGTGGTGGCATCACCATGGGCATGACCTGGTGGCTTGAGGTTCTCCTACCTGAAGTTCCTGCAGCTCCCGTGCACTCCGCAGCCTCTCTACCCGCTCCCCATCCAGGACCTGGCAGGCAACATCGCCCTTGTACCGCTCATCCGACAGCTCTGTCATCAGGTCAATGATCTGGGGAGGGGGGAAACAGGGAGTCAGGATGGGCATCACCGTGCATGCCAGCTTGGGGGGGTTACCCAACCATTCTGCATCAACCTGAGTGTCCTGATTGCTCTACTTTGCCTTGGGATGCAGCACCAGTGGCACCAGTGGGAACCCACTGGCAGCGCCCAGCAAAGAGCAACCACTTCAGGATCCTGGTGCTGCAACCCTGGCACGGCTGCAGGCAGGGATCACCAGGTTTTTGCACCCAGGAACAAGCATTTTAAGGCTCTTTACATTTTCCACGTGCCCTGTGCAAGCTTTTCAGGAGGTCCAGCAAGTTTAACTCCATCAGTTGCCTTTCCCTGGGGGATGCTGGCATTTTTCTAGGTCTGTCCTGAGGCTTTACCCTCACTCAGCTTTCCCAGCCTCACAGAAGTGATTTCGTTTCCAACATGGAGCTTCAGCTAAACATTCTTTAAGCTGCTTCCCATGGAGAAAGGGTGTTCCTGGCCCTTGGGGCTGTTGGTACCATCAACCAGAGCTGCAGGGTTACACCCAGACCACAGCTCAGCAGCCTGGTAAAGATATTTATAGCAAATTTGGGAACTCCTGATGCTTAATAAAACCCTGGCTACCATCACACAGGAGGTTGTGCATCCAAGGAGGGGACCCTGCACAGGACCAGTGGAGCTGCCACACACCGTGGGGACATGCTCAGAGCCAGGGGATGAGAAGGACACTTCTGAGTGTTGTCTCCTTGGTATTAGCATTCATCCCACTAAATGAAGTCACTGTTGGTGTCGGCAGAGGTCGGCGAGCCCGCCGTCCTGGGAGCATAATGAGAACATGGTACAGCTGTCTGTAATTTCCCATTCTAATTAGACCCTTTTGTCAGCAGAAGGGGTGACATTCGGGCTGCCTCTTTCCAGCCTCGTACGCCGCGCCGCTGGCAGCACAAGGTGACGTCTGCCCATGCTGGATGGGACCAGAGGCTTTCCCCGGGGACAATTCCCCAAGGAATGGCCTATTCCCAGGGTGTTTGAGCTGGGATCCATCGCTCTGGCTGGTGGGATTTCCTCCCAGTA
The DNA here is from genome assembly GCA_013400375.1 of Thinocorus orbignyianus. NCBI lineage: Eukaryota > Metazoa > Chordata > Aves > Ciconiiformes > Thinocoridae > Thinocorus > Thinocorus orbignyianus. Next base: position 200,088 of record VXBW01004776.1, read on the forward strand.
GGGACCCTCGCTGTGATGCTGGTCCTGGGTGCTGCAGGTGGGCACCCTCTGGGTCCTGGTCACCCACCCAACCCTCTGTTGATCACACTCCTCCTGCTGTTAAGTACTCAGTGGTCATATTTATCCCAATAAAGCTTAATTTCTGACCAAGCAGGGCTTTTCGGGGGGTTCTACCTTGCTCTCCAGCTTCTCTGCAGTCTGCCTGAGCTCACTGCATGCCTGCTCAGATTTTTCCAGCTTCCTTCTCAGCGCCGCCAGCTCCTCCTAGGGAAGATTGCGAAACAAGACACACATGCAGAGTTCCAGCACCCTCAGTTTATTTATGAAAAAAAAAAAATAAATCTTGTTTTCCGTTGAAAATAAGTGGGGGAGACGTCGCTGCCTTATTAATAAAATTTCCTAGGCAACTTTGAAGGCTGCTCACTGCAAATTGCCACGGCTCCCGCTCCTGACATGAATTTCATCGGTGGGACTGTCAGCTTTGGTGTATGTACACGAGAAAAGAAGCAAACCTCAAAAGCCTGGGATGAGCAGCCAAAAAAAAAGCCTGAATTTTGCTCCAGGAGCATTCCCGGGGCCCTGGCAGGTTATCAGAGAGCGATTGCAAAGGCACATTATTTTCTGTGATTCTCTTTTCAGAGATCTCCGCAGGAAGAGCCGCTCACTGCAGCCGTGTCCCTGCTTTGATGTCCGACACTCCACAGAAGCAGAACGTGCAGAGTTGTGATAAAACCAAAGGTTAACGGGGTGACAGGGCCTGATGGATCCCAGGCGGGTTTGGGGAGAGAAACAGAGGCTTGGGCAGCTTTTATTTCCTCTGATCCAGCCTGAAAACATCTTGTTAAAACACCGCTAAGGCAAGAGGAGGAGCAGGGTGCCAAGGAAGCCGGACTAAGAACTTAGCGCAGGGCTCCGAGGGTACAGAGGGGCAAAAGGTGTCTTTCCTGGGTCAGCAAATGCCCATTAACATTCCTCATCACCAGCAGCAGCTCAGGTGGAAGGTGGCACAGCTCTGGTGACAGTGCAGAGCAGAGTCCCCTGTGTCAAGGATGCGTTTGGCTGCTCATCATCTGTTTTCCCCCAAAGTGATGTGGGGCACCCATCCTCTAAGGCTTCCTCTCAGCAGACCCAGCCCCAGGAAGCTTCTGGGTGGGCTTGGGGAGGGCAGTGGGGCAGTCACAGCCCTGAGATTGGGTGTCAGCTGTGGGGACATGGTGCATTTGCTACTGCCCTAAGGAAGGAGGGTTATTTCTTCCTCCACAGCTCTGCAAAACATGTTATTTGGAGGGGAAAAAACCCAAAACATTGTTAAGAACAGATGACAACTTCTGGATGGTCAGCAGAACATCTCTGCCCCGGAGGAAGTGACTTCCAGTTTGACTGATCCACCAGGCAGAGCCCCTAAAGCATCCCATCCCACCCCACCCCACCCCACCTCACCCCATCCCATCCCATCCCATCCCATCCCTTGGTACCTACTTCTTTTACACGGAGCTGCTCCTCTGCAAGATTAACACTGAGCAAGGGCCGGACACGGCCCAGCAGTTGCCACCAGGGCCAGTGCCTGACTGCTTGGAAGACCACCAGGTTCTTCTGGATGCAGCGGATAGCGAGGCGTTGGATCTGTAGGGAGACAGAGCCAGCAGTGCCCCAAGCCCAGCCATGATGAAACCCACCAGGAAAGACCAAGCTGGGGCACTGGGATGGAGAGGGATGAGGAGGTGGAGGAGCTCTGCACCGCAGAGGTTGGCCACATGGCATCTTATGGCTGCCCATGGAGTATCCTTCAAAGGAGCAGCCCGTTCTGCTCAAAGAGGTGTAATTTGGATGCTCTGGGCTGTATCACTTGGCATCGAGCCTGTGCTTCGGTGGGCACAGGGCATCCATGACCCACGGGGTGGATACCTTCAGCCTTTTGAACTTCTGACGGCTGAGGAAGCCCTTGCAAGCAGCCTGGAGCAGGATCATCTTCTGGGCTATCAGCTTGTCGCGCTGCTTCTCCAGCCTTGAGATGACCCCCGGCTTCAGGAAAACCTAAGAGCAAGCAATGGAGGTTATGTACCCTCAAGACAGGGTTTGAAACCTGCCTGCAGCCAACAGGATGGATGTATTTCATGCTAAAACCTGGCAGCCTCCCCCAAGACCTGTGAGAGACTGAAGGTCCTTGGACTGGCTGGGACTAGCCCAAAACAGTAGACCAACCTGGCCAAACCCTCAATACGTCTGTCTGCTCTGTACCATGAAGGCATCTGAGGTGACCCAGGCACCAGCCTCCCTGGAGACACTCATGGGATAACAAAAGGAAGCTGTGTCCCAGCTCCATCCCATCCCTGAGCCCGGCAGCTGGATGGTTGGACATCTCAGAGAGCATCTTCCACCTGCTCCTCCACCTCCTTCTCCTGGGCATGGCTGAAACTGGGCATATGGGGCTGCCCAGGTCCCACTGACACCTTGTTGAGTGCTCTTGGGCATCTGGCATGGTGTGCTGGCATCTGCCCTCGTCTCACTCCTCCTTTTTGACTCGGGCATCAACCATCACAAGGAGCTGTAAGTCCTCAAAACTCTTCCCTTGGGGCACTGCCTGCTTCCCACCCGCTGCCTCCGCTGGAAACAGTGGTTTTGCCAGCATTACACACAGATAAGAGCAAAGATGCCCGTTTACAACAGGAACAACAGAATTAACCACATCATTTTCTTCAGCTGAACTTGTCAGAAACACCTCATAAATGATACAGATTTGCTGATGCCATCGAATTTAGCCGGGCATCGATTTCTCTGAGAGCAAGGCTCCTCTCGGTCATTCCCAGGCGAAGCTCTCCTCAGGATTATGGGGCCAATCACTCCTGAATATCGTGCCCCATTTGCATAATACAGCTTTAATAAAAACTGAATTACACTTGTGAAGCCGGTGGCGTCCTTAAAGAGCTGCGTTTTAAGGATGCCAAATTGAATCAGAGAACAATTCCAAGGAAAGTCACTTTCTTGAGATAATGCTATGATTGCCCCACCACCTATTTGATTGTCTCATTAATGTCTGTATTAACTTCACAAGCCAGCGAGTCTTAGAAGGGAGTACAAAATCAATGCTCAAAGCCATGGCAAAACTAAGTCCTCTGTAACAAGATGTGACTGGAGCTGCTCTCGCACTATTGATTAAGTACAAGGGTTTCATAGAAGAGATAATTGCAGGCCGCGCCGTGCAGGATAAAAGAAAGTTATTTTGCTCCTCAGAACTGCTTCATGAATTCTCTCTCTTTATAGACTCGTGGAGCTGAAGGCAAGCACGCAGGCAAAATTAATTTTTCTTGGAGATGATGGCGTTTAAGTTCAAATGTTGTTGCTACAACAGCTCTTGAGCCTGCAGCTTCCTGGCTCAGCGCTGTTAACCCCAGCCCACCTAAACCACAAGAACCCGAGCCTCATTTACTCCCACGAGAACATGGAAGGTAATTAGGAATGTAAATGCCATTAGGGGCCGGATTTTGATAATTAGGTATGCAGTTTACCCAGTGTAACACTTTCAAATGTGAATAAGGAACCTTCTGCTTTGATTTTTGGGGAGGCTTGGTACCCCAGCCCATCTGGGAGGGCAGAAGAGAGGTTTTCTCTCCAGTTTGGGAAGTTTTGGACATCCAGCAGCGCTGTCTGTGCCCATACGGACCGAGAGCAATTGGGAGGCAGAGACTGGAGCCATCCTACCTGGCTGCGTCCTATGGCAACGCTCTTCTTCTCCAGATCCAGAGCCTGGAAGAGCTCCTCTATAGCCTGCAGAGGGAACACATGAAGGAATTGCTCAGAAAACATTCACACCCTGGTATCAACCTGTTAAAACGGGGCACAGAGACCCCCAGTCCTTACAGGCAACCAGTAAGGGTACATCCAGCTGTGCTCTCCCTTCCTCCTCCCCATGCAAAAGCCCACCCTCTCAGCCCAAGAGCATCCTCCAAAAACGCTGCCTCAGCCCCAAGTCCTGGTGCAAGAAGGGATTTCTGCCCTGAAGGATCTTGGCAGGATGGGGAGCCTACATCTGCAGCTGCATGCAAGATTTCCCCCAAACTTTTGCTGCCATCCCTGCTGTGGAAGGACCCTTATGCAGGGGTGGACGTGGAAGGAGGTTGCTCTGGGGAAGGTGGGAGCCCAGACAAGGCACCATCCAGCCTGGGTCCAACTGCACTGCTCAGCCTCCAACCCTCTGTGCTCCCCTCCTGCCCAGCTCAGCATCAGCTCAGCCCATGGAGTTGAAAGAGGAGGGGAAAGCACTGAGCTCCCCCCTGATCCTGCTGGCACAGGGTTGAGCCCCCGCAGGGAGATTAATCCCAAGTGGTAGGAGAATTCCTGAACTCAATTACTCTGAGCTTTGGACTGACATGTGAATGTAACAGGCAGAAATACCATGCATTTCCCCAAGGTAGCAATCACTATCTGGACGAATGGATGATTTGAAAACCCCAGAGCTACAGAAACTGTGACAAAAATCCTCCTCTAATACTTCATTCCGTACAACATCCTCTGGCAGCCTCACGCATCTCCTCCACAAAGGACAAACCACACTTAGAAATACTTTGGCAGGGCCCCGGGAACACCTTGCTGCGGCAGAACCTCACCCCTGGCCCTCGCCAGCAGCCGTGTATCCACCGGGATGAAGTGGGAACAGAGCATACAAGTGCATGGGGGGGACAGACCACCACAGTGCCCATAAAGGTGTGCTGGAAGTGCCAGTGCTGCGGCTGTGCAGTGCTCCTGCAGCACTTCTGGGATTGGGGCCAGGAACAGGGTTGCATGGGACCATCCCATCCCATCCTGACTGAGACCTGGCACAGGGCTCTGCAGGACAACCCATCCAATCTCATCCCATCCCATCCCATCCTATCCCAACTGGGGCCAAGCGCAGGGCTGCGTGAGACAACCACATCCCATCCCATCTTGACTGAGACCAGGTACAGGGCTCTGCAGGACCATCCCATCCCACCCCATCCTGACTGGGACCAGATGTAGGGCTGTGTGAGACCATCCCATCCCATCCCATCCCAT
>VXBW01004776.1:205507-219035 GCA_013400375.1 Thinocorus orbignyianus
TGGGACTATCCCCATCCCATCCCATCCCAACTGGGACCAGGTGCAGGACTGTGTGAGACCACCCCATCCCATCCCACCCCATCCCCAAAAGCAGAGCCAACACAAGCACGGGGTTGGTTTTTCCTGCACCATCACCCCCGCTACAGCCAGGCATCTCCTGTGCTCCCGCGGCTGAGCCGATGCAGCTCACCGGGAAGCAGCCTCCAGCTGCCAAAACCGCGTGGCAACAAGCTCCAGGGAAGACGGGATTTCTCAAATCCCCGGCTTACACACCGCTGACGAGGCACCCTCTGCCTCCTTACAGCTTTTAATAACAATATTGACCTTTCCCGACTGTCAAACTTGTCTTATTAAATCCCGAGGTCTTAACTGAATTTGCACACACTGGCTGGCAGTTTGCACAACCGAGCACATGCCCATGTTTAATTCATCTCCTCGCGGCTCTCCCGGGCTCTCAGTGCTCCTGGGCTCACTCCCAGCCTGTTCCAGGGGCAGGGGTGGCTCTCCCTAGTTTATTTTTTGCTACAAATTTATTAGGAAACAAATAAAACTGGCAAATCTCCACCCTCATTCCGGAGCTCCTTTGATTTTCAGGCTTCATGGGACAAGGTGAGGAGCCACCCTGAGCTGCTGCAAGTGCCTGAAGGCAGGTGATGCCTGATCCCTGGGGAACCTCCGTGTGCTCCCTGCTCTGTTGGGTCCCCAGAAATGCTGCCTGGCTTGCCAGCCAGCTGGGTTTTGGGGGAGCTGGGATGAAGGATGGGGCACTGCCATGCACAGATCCTTCCATCCTGCCCTCTGCACACCCCACCAGTCCCACAGTTTGTGCCTTATCCCACAAAACAAGACCCAACAGGCACACAGCAAGAGCACTGGAGGGCTGAGCAAGCAGGATTTTCAAAGCCATTTCCTCTCGAGTATTAAAAAGAAGCAATAACAGGCTTCATTTCCAGGCTGATTTCTCCAAGTCCTCTCCATGGGGCAATAACGTTGGCAAATGCAGCCCACGCCAGGCATGTTTACTGCCTTTGCAACAAACACTCCTCGGGGGGAGAAACTCCGGGATGAAGAGCTGAGCTCAGCTGCTCTGCCAGGAGCCTGGAGTACCCATGTCCCTCCGTGGGAAAGGGGAAGAAGAGCAGGATGCAAAGACACCTCCTGCAACCCAGCACTGCAGCAGGTTGCCCCCACGTAGGATGCAGTCACTCATCACTCAGATCACTCCTGATCACCAGGGATGCAGCCATGCAGGAAGCAGTCCCACCTCCAGACCACTCCTGATCACCAGGGATGCATCCATGTAGGAAGCAGTCCCACCTCCAGACCACTCCTGATCACCAGGGATGCAGCCATGTAGGATGCAGTCCCACCTCCAGACCACTCCTGATCACCAGGGATGCAGCCATGTAGGAAGCAGTCCCACCTTCAGATCACTCCTGATCATGGCCAAGGATGCAGCCATGTAGGAAGCAGTCCCACCTCCAGATCACTCCTGATCACCAGGGATGCACCCATGTAGGAAGCAGTCCCACCTCCAGACTACTCCTGATCATGGCCAGGGATGCACCCATGCAAGAGGCAGACCCACTTCCAGACCACTCCTGATCATGGCCAGGGATGCACCCACTCAGGACACAGTCCCACCACCGGATCATGCCTGATCATGGCCAAGGAGCTTGACCACCCAAAGCCCAGCCTCCCAAACCCAGCCGCCATTTCTCAGCAGCACTGCAATTGCTGGTGACCTGCACTGAGCCTTCCTGAACGTGTTTTTTTTCTCCTTCATCCCTCGTTCCTGAGGACAACCTGTGATTTAAGAAACTCCCAGACCTGCACCGACACCCCTGCTCCTAAAACACCTCCACAGCTGTCCAGATGTGCAACTCCCATCCATGGTGGGTCCTGCAGAGCAAAGGAGCATCACCCACAGCTGTTGGGTGATACCAGACCTGTGGGTATTGACCCCACAGCCAAAGAAATAACATCCTGAGTGAGGCAGGGACTGGGAAGCAGCTCCCATCCCAGGGCAGGGAGATGTTGGTGAGACCCAAGACCAGGCTCACACAGCACAGGGAACTCCAGAAATTGCTCCTCACTGCCAAGAAAGCCCTGACCAGGTTGGGGAGGGCTGGAAGAGCTCCGTCACCAGCAGAGTCCCATGTGGGGCTCTCAGCTCATGCTCCCCACACCACCCCAGGACATACCTTGCTCTCATCTGGCACCTCGTAGGCAGAAGTGTGCTTCTTCATGACATCTGGAGCAAGGATCTGGAAGCGCCGTCGGAACTGGGTCAGGAGGAGGCGATCTGCATACCCTGGGGACAGACAGACAGATAGACAGACAGACAGACATCGCTGGGGGTCACGCCAGCCCAGGGGCACCTGTCTTGCACCGAAAACACTGGGGAGGGAAGCAGTGATGGGGACTGCTGTGGAGGGTGGCAGGTCCTGCACACACAGCAAAAGGTGTCACAGGTGGTGGGGACCTGAGGAGAAACCTCTACTGCAAGGGCAGGGTGGAGAAGTGGGTGCCAGATGCCATCCCAGTGCCTTGTGTTCATGGAAGAGACACCCCTGGACCTCCTGCATGGGTCCCTCTCCCCTTGGCATGGACTGTGACCGTGACCAGTGCAGGCACAGCCTGGATGCTCCACGGGGAGCATGCTGTGGGCAGGAGAAGGGCTGGGAACCCCTGCAAAAAAGCAGTGATAAAAATTCGGGGGGCCTTCTGAAGTGGGGGTGATGAGAGGCAGATGATGAGCAAAGCATGGAAGGTGTGAGGCCACCAGTGGGGCAGCACTGGAGGACCAGGCGTACCGATGCGGTGGAGGCGCAGGGCATCCAGGAGCTGGGTCCCCTCCAGCTGGGCTCGCAGGGTTGGCACGTCCAACCTCAGGGCTGCATCAGGGGGTGTTGGGGGATGAGAGGTGGGCCCCTCTGGTCCTGTTCCCGGGAGGAGGCAGTGGACAAAGTGCAGCTGGGACCGTCGGAGCAGGTTCACGAGAGCGTCCTGCCAGGCAAGCAGAGGTCAGTGGGGATGGAGTGGGATGAAGCAGTGGGAAATGCTCCCCATGTACCTTCCAACGGGAGTCTGGGCAGGTAAAGGAGTCATCCCCAGAGCCCTCAAAGCTCAAGTGCACGATAGGAATGATAGTTTTGGTCAGAGAGGTGGGCCAGAAGAGCAGGACTTAGATGCTGAGCAGGACCTTCCCTCCCAATGTCCCACATTTTTGGGCTACAAAATGTTACTGGGGTTGAGGGTGGTTGGGCAGCGGTTTGCCAGGACCATAAAGCGGTCTGACCTTCATCTCCTTGAGAGAGTTTAGGCACCCAACTATGGCTGAGATCAGAAGAAGTTTGGCATGTGCCCAGCACGGAGGGCTAGTCTCCTCATCTGAATGCTAAAGAGGATTAAGTGGTGGCACAGCAAGGTGTGTGTGTCATCTGCTTCATGATTTCTTTGCCTGGGAGGCTCTCCCTGGGCCACAGTGGTGCTGGGGTGGCCACCCTTGTGGCCAGAGCACCATCTTCAGCCAAGAGCCCTGCAGGACACAGAGCCACGGCAGTGTCCCCGGAGGAAGGTACCCACCAGAGGGTTGGTGCTCCTTACTAAGGAGAAATCTCAGTGTGAGGTCAGGAGACTCCAAACACCCCGACATCCCCACTCACCGCCTGCAGTTTGAGCTGGGCACACACCGACCTCTTCTTCACGGCAGCGAAGCTGCTGGCAAAGGTCTTCCTGAGGCAGGCGTTGCGGTGCAGGACAGCCTGGGAGCGTCCCTCCAGCCCCGCCACGGCGCGGCAGGGCAGCGATGCCCGTGAGCGTGGCCACACCAGCTCCTTCACAGCATCTCTGTCGGGGGTGGGGGGGTCACCACGGTGCTGGGGAACCTCTGCCCCCCAGTCCCTTCAACAGGGATACAGTGCCCAGCACCCTGAATTCACCATCGAGCACCCAGCTGCAGAACAGGGTGCTGGGACACCCCCAACCCACTGCGTCCCCCATCTGGTGTGGGCACCAAACCGTTCATCACTATTAAAACTTTCCCTGAATTGAAGCCCAAAATAAAATGAGCTGGGAGGCTTTAAGCAGAAGGTGAAAATCATCCCATGTGTGGAGACACCTGCAGCAGCTCGATTACATTTCAATTCCAATATAGTTTACAAGGTTCCTCAAAGCGGTGGGAAAAACCCTTGGGGAGATGCCTTCACCCAGCGATGTCTTGCGACCCCAACCCACATCAGGCACCCAGCCCCACGGCACTGAGGACATCGTGGGGTCCCCTTGTGCCCCCCACCCTGCCTGCAGGAGGGGACCTCCCCACTGAAACATCACTGGCCCAGATCTGCTGGCCCTCAGAACCCAGCTTTGATGGAAAGCTGTTCACCACAGCATTATCCACCAGCTCGCTCCATCGCAGCACGTCCATCTGGCTGTCAGTCAGCCTCGGGGCTTGGAAGCCATAAGCCAAATTATTTGACATCTGCTCCCCCCGACCTTAACTCTCAAGATTCCCACAAAGCTGGGTTGAAAGCTGTGGGGGTTTTTTTCCAGCTTCCTTACAGTTTTTTTCCCCCAGGTGGAGCTGGATGCCAGCAAGGCAAGGCTGGTGTCAGCAGGTGCCTGGGGCTGCCCCAGGGATGGGCTCTGCTCAAGATCGTAGAATCATAGAATGGTCAGAGTTGGAAGGGACTTTAAAGATCATCCAGTTCCAACCCCCCTGCACTGGGCAGGGACACCTCCCACCAGCCCAGGTTGCTCCAAGCCCCATCCAGCCTGGCCTTGAATGCTTCCAGAGATAGGGATCTCATTCCCTCCTCACCCATCCAAGGCCAGATCAGCTCCATCCCAAGGTGGGAGGTGAGAGGACAGGGAGTGACCCCTCACACCCAGTGCCAAGGCCATTGCCCACCCTGGCTGACCTCAGCCAGGTCCTCTCCTCCCCACCAGGATGCCCACAACCCTGTGCCTTCCCCACCACAAACCACCTCCCAGAGCTGGGGCAGGTCTGCAATCTCCAGCCCCAGCTGATGGTGGGAATCCCACCAAACATCTCCCACGGGCACAGGGATGAAGGCCAGCACCATGGCACCCATGTTGTACTTACACCTTGGACCGCTCCAGCACCTGGATGGCGTTTTGTGCCGAGAGGTTGAGCTTGGCTTTGCTGACCCAGCCCGTGAGGTCGTAGCGCACGGGGTCCGTGCCCAGCTGGTGGGAGATCTCGAACTGCAGCGTCTGCTCACACCTCCGCATGTGGCCATCCCCTGCCACCGCACCCCAGGATCACCCAAGAAGAAAAGCCCAGTGAGATGTTTCACTCAGTGCATGGTTTCTTAAGTTTCCAAAGCAATGGCAAAGGATGGGCAGCTGGACTCACCCTCCTGTTCCTTTGTGGCAAAGTAGGAGCACAGGCGGTCAAAGGCAGCGCCGTCCCCGGAGCCTGGGATCAACACCTCCTCATCCAGGATCCACAGCAGGCCCCGGCGATCAGATCCCGGGCTACTGGGCAGCACCTGTGGCTGCCAAAATGAGGTGGCCCTTGGTGACGAGGAAGCAGCAGGAGGGCAGCCACAGCCACCTCACTCTGCTCCCCATCACCTCTGCTCAACCATAACCCTGGCCCCAGACCAGGATCTGGAAACCCTCCTGGTCTCACCCAGCTCTGGATATCGCCCATGAAATCTCCACAGCCACACTGTGTCATCCCAGCTCTGCACCCCAGCTCTGGGTGGGATGGTCAGGACGCAGGGCTTGGCCAGGAAACTCCCACCAACTCCCACCCTAGCCACGGGGACAACAACCTGATCTAGTGGGAGGTGTCCCTGCCCAGAACAGGGTGTTGGAAGTGGATGATCTTTAAGGTCCCTTCCAACCCAAACTATTCCATGATTGTATGAGAGGTTACCTGTGAGGAGCTCAGGTCTATGATGGACAGCGTGGCCAGTGGCGAGCGCTCTGGAAGATCAAAAGACACCTCAACATTTTCCTGGAAAACATCATTTAAAAGCTTGCTTCAGTCACGGTCTGGCATCTGAAAGCCAAGAGGAGATATGTTTGCATGGAGTGGGAGGAAGATGGTGTGGACCATCCTCTGCAGGGATGCGGTGCTGGTGGAACAGAGAAGCCACCAGAGATGTCTCTGCTGTGACATCGGTCCCCACGGGCAGGGTTGTCAGGGCCACCGTGCTCAACGGGCTCCTGCAGTGCTCTGTGGATGTCAGACAAGCTGCATAAATTGAGGATACAACAACAACCGAAGACTTAATGAGAAAGCACCAAGAAAGAGACCAATTATTTAATTTGCAGCTTGCAGGCACTGTTCCCCTTTCTTAACTGCGGGCTTCAGGGCTCACCCACGGCTCCATCCCCCAATCCTGACACCCCCCATGTGCCCTGGGGCCTGGGGACCCCCACCCAGGAGGGGCAGGGTAAGCACATCTTGCTGTTGCTCATGGGTGAACCAGGGATGTTCAGCAAGAGCCGCAGCTTTAATGTCTCTCCGTGGAAACAACGGTGAGATTTTGCTCAGGGATTCAGGTTTGCAGGTGGGGAATAAAGCAGCAGCCGAACCTGAGTAGATTTTTCCTTACCAAGGGCATGTGTCACCGTCACCCCCAGGTGTGACCCAGCTCTGGGAGTCACCGGGTCACTGTCACCGTCCCTGGTGGCTCACAGGGGGATGGCTTGCCCCAGGGCAGCTGTCCCTAGCCAGGAGCAAAGCCAAGGCAAGGCCAGCTTGCAGAGCCCGTTGCCATCTCAAGCTGGGTCAGTAACTACAAATTCATCACTAGTGAAGAGAAACCTGGTGCAAGCGACGTGTGAATACTAAGCCAGGGGAATTCCAACTATTTTCCCAAGGCTGGAGGTATTAGAGGAACTTCTGCCAGCTTAATAAATTCACCTCTGGTTGTAGCTTTATCAGCAGCTTATTTCTGCGATAATTTATCATTTCCCTTTCTATTCTCCATTATTCACCACCTGAGGAAAAACTCGGCTGCAGCAAAAGAAGGGCATGAAGCCTCCTGAGCTGGAACAAGCCTCCCCAAAGAGATGCTTTGGCATCTGTGAGACATCAGAAATAGCCAAGAGGATCCATCAGTGGGGCAGTGAGGGGACACGAGACCCAGCTCAAGGTTACTGCTCCATACAGACCCCGACACTCATCCCATTAAAGCTCCTGAAGTGCCACCAGTCACACCACGGCAGGGCAGAAGGACCTGCTGGGTCAAATGCAGCCCCATCCCCAGGTGCTGGGAAGCTGTTCCCTGGGAATGCTGCTCCCAGCCCTCGTGTCTCACCTCTCTGTACCTCTCCATTTCTGAAACAAAGGTTTTCTCGTAGAAAAGGGCCTGCAGCCGCTCGTGCACGTAGTTATGGCAGAGCTCTTCAAAGGTCGCCGCTCGCTCGCCCCGCTGGTGCCGTGGGTTGTGGAAGCCTGGGGTGTCCACCACCATGATGGAGGCCATGGAGAGGTGCTGGGAGGAGAAAGACCTGGGGAAAGAGTCCCACACACCATCAGGTTTTACCCATGGACATGCCTCAGCTATGCACATCCCGAGGTGGGCAACATCCCACCAGTGACCAGCCCAGTGCTTCCTACCTTCTCCTCTCCCAGTATCTCCAGTCAGGGAGTATCCACACCTTCTGGCATGGCTTGTTTGCTTCTCCCTTACTCTTCACCTGCCTGTTCTTTGATCTACTCACGTGTCTCCTCCCAGTCTGGATGGAGACACACGGCACAGGCTGCTCCTGATCTGGCCTAATGAGCTCTTAAGGGTGGGGTGGGATGAGGTGTCACTCTTCCCGTGCTTGACTTCATCCTGACACTCTGGTTATTTGAAGTACTACATCTTAGAATCATAGGATTGTCCAGGTTGGAAGGGAAATTTAAGATCATCTAGTCCAATCATCAACCTAACTCTGACAGAAAACCACCACTAAACCATTTCTCTAAGCACCACGTCAACCCGGCTTTCAAATCCTTCCAGGGATTGTGCCTCAACCCCTTCCCTGGGCAGCCCATTCCAAGGCTTAAGAACCTTTTCCATGTCAATATTCTTCCCGATATCCAATCTGAACCTCCCCTGGTGCAACTTGAGGTCATTTCTTCTTGTTCCTTGGGAGAAGAGACTGAACCCCCCTGGCTACACCCTCCTCTCAGGGAGTTGTAGAGAGCGAGAAGGTCTCCCCTCAGCCTCCTCTTCTTAAGTTTGGTGCATCAGTTGATTTGGAAAGTGGCTAAACTGGCACGAGATGCCAGCACCGAGGACAACATGGGTGTTGGAATCCCTGGCTGCCGCACTGCACCATCTGTGGTATTTCCACAGAGGAAGCCACCGATCTTCAGTTCCTGATGAAGTCTCTAACCAGAACCACAATCCATAACACACGTGATCTGAGAAGCAGACATCAAGAGTGTCCTCAAGAGAAACAAAGTTGTTTACTTCTCCAAAACATCGCTTGGTGTTTCAGATGACAGGGAAGGAGGCCGACCCTGAGAAATCTCAGAGACTGTTTTTCAGGTGTGTATTTCTGAAATGACCATTGTGTGTTTGCCTTGGTCCCTTCCCCAGCTGCCTGCCGCTGCTTCGGCGAGGTTAAAGGAGATGCACTTCTCCTCCACAGTAAGGCAGGGAAGATGCCAGCATCTCCAGGAAAACATGAGGTTGAACAAAGAGGCACAAGTGCGTTTCTGAACTGCCTGCAGGATCTCACACCAGCGTTTGCCACCAACCAGCTGAGGGAAAGAGCATTTTCACAGCTGTGCTGAAACACACCTCTTCTCCAGCATCATCTCAGCAATGCTTCAACGGCCTTTGTTGGGCTGGTGTGGGAAACTAAACCAGCCCAGACAAAGCTTCATTGAAAGGGAAGAGGGGACCCAGGACGCATCCCGAGCTAGTGTTTTTATTCAGGAGAATCAGCAACATTTTGCTCCTCTGTCAGCCCTTTGAGTACCATCAGCAATTTCTCTTTGGAGGGTGGTTGCTAGGAATTACAATAAAAATATTCTGCAGGTTAAATAACCTCAGGTTATAATAAACCCGTGGCAACAGCACAGAGTATTTCGGGCAGCAGCATTTTATGCAGGTGCTGACTTCAACAAACTGCAAAAAATGGAACGCTTTGGGGGCCAGATCCTCAACCCAGTGTTAAATCATCCCATTTATCCGAGTAGATCGTTTTGGATTTACACCACCTGGAGGAAAATATGCGTCAGGCTGCAGGGGGTGTGCGTCCCATCCTGGCTCTTGAGGTGGAAATAAGCAGAGGGAGGATGAGTTCATGAAGCAGAGGAAGGTGCTGCCTACTTGGCCACACCAGCATGGGGCAGGAGGATGCAGGTGCAGCTCCTCTGGTGCTGGACCACTTTTGACACCTCCATCCTCTCCTGTGATCCAGTTTTTACCACGAAGCGACTCCTCCCACACACAGGATTCACCATGGGAATCTCTGGCTGATTTATTGCTCTGCCCGTGCTGCTAACCTTGATTCCAAGTCTGCAAAGTCACATCTATTATTAATCTGCAGCCAGGCTGCTCCTCTCTGAGCGCTGTGATGCTCTTGCTCTCTGCTGCTCGGGGTTTGCCAGCAGCAGCACATCCCTGGGCTGGAGCAGAAGCGGTGCCAGCGCTGCTGGGTCTCCGTGCCAGGCTGCTCACGCCAGCAGGATGGACAGAGAACTGCTGGGGAGAGACCCAGCAGAGGCTATGAAGATGAGAAGGGGGATGGAGCATCTCTGTGATGAAGAAAAAGCTGAGATTTGGGGCTGTTCAGCTGGAGAAGAGAAGGCTGAGAGGGGAGCTCACTGCGACCTGCTCTGAGTGACCCTGCTCTGGCAGGGGGTTGGAGGAGATGATCTCCAAAGATCCTTCCAGCCCTTATAGTTCTGGGATTCTGTGACACATGCTGCTCCACCCATCACCTGAAGGCATAGAAACTGCTGTTCCATGAGACTCTTCATCCTCGGTGCTGGCTCACACAAGGCCAACAGCCCATGGAAGGTCCCAATCACCAGTTTGTTCTCCCAGACGGAGATTTCCATGTATTTTTATTTTCTCAGCAGGCAGCAGTTGCCTGCTCCATGCCCTTCTCCAGAAAGCCCCCAGTGTAGGCTCCTCTACAGAAGCCCCAGGAGAAGGAGCTGTCACCCCCAGCCCTCCTACCTGTTGATCAGCGAGACGATGGTGGCAAAGAGCTCTTCGTAGAGGCCTGAACCCATCCCCTCCACGCACTCCACACCCGTCATCTTTGGTCCTGGCAGGGAGAAGAGCAAGCAAAGCCACATCAAAGCTCTGGTGACACAAGCCATATATATCCATCCCCTTCAGCTCCTCTAGTGCCTCTCACCTAATAGAATGGTTAGAAACAAAACTCTTGCTATATTAAAGGCCAGCTCTGCAAGTTCTTGGTCTTATCAGAATAACTTGCCAGGGTCTGGCTGTAATTCTGCCGCCAAGGATGAGCTGGACATAGAATCATAGAATCATAGAATGGTTAGGGTTGGAAGGGACCTTAAAGATCATCAAGTTCCAACCCCCCTGCCATGGGCAGGGACACCTCTCCCTAGAGCAGGTTGCTCCAAGCCCCATCCAGCCTGGCCTGAAACACTTCCAGGGATGGGGCATCAACAACTTCCCTGGGCAACCTGTTCCAGTGCCTCACCACCCTCACAGCAAAGAACTTCTTCCTAAGATCTCATCTAAATCTCCCCTCTTCCAATTTAAAACCATTCCCCCTCGTCCTGTCACTAGACTTCCTGACCAAGAGTCCCTCCCCAGCTCTCCTGCAGCTCCCTTCAGATCCTGGAAGGCTGCTATCAGGTCTCCCCGGTTGATCTTAAAACCAGGTGATATCTCACACCCCCTGCCCCATGTGTGCTGGGTCTGCCTCCTTTAATTACCACAATTTCTTAATTTGGGGTTAAAAGTGGCTCAAGAGCAGGAGCACAACACCCTGCAGTGCCCAGGTCTCCTGGCAGGACGTGGGTCCATGCAGCACAACACCAGCATGGCTTCATTTGAGGGCACAGAAGAAGGATGCCCACCCTGCTGCCCTCCTGGTCTGGGGCTGGGGGTGGTGGTGGTGGTGGGGTTCTACACTTTTCCTGGGAGAGCTCTCACATTATCTCCCTGCCAGGGGCATCATCTGGATTTTCCTGATCTTCAGATGTCCCTAAGGAGTGACAGGCTGCTCTGTGAGTCAGCCATGTGCCAGAGCAGTTAATAATTTGATTAATATCAAGGTGCTTAAATGGACCTCGCTTCCTGAAACATCCCAGAGCCCAGCAATTCCTGATCACCCATAAATGAAGGGAAAAAGGGATGCAGCATCCCGGTACCTGCCGGGCTCTCCTCCGTGGGGGGCTGCCGGCTGCCTCGTGCCGTGACCTGGACCAGGATCTGCTTCAGGTGGTGCTTGAAGACGGCGGTGGTGAGCTCCTCCAGGTCACAGCCCAGCACCTCGGCGGCGTTGCTGGCACACTCGAACTTCATGAACTGCTTCCTGCCAACTGGGGAAGGGGGAATGGATGGATGGATGGATGGATGGATGGATGGATGGATGGATGGATGGATGGATGTGAGGGAGCACGAAGGGATCAGGTAGAGCCAGCCCTGGGTGAGCTGGGGTGCAGGCTCAGCCCCTCCAGCAAACCACCCTTGCTCACTCCAACGTGCAACCCCTCCCAAAATCAAAACTAAACCAAAAAAATAAGACCGCTGCTTGTAGCATGAGATGAGGATGATGCAC
This sequence comes from Thinocorus orbignyianus, assembly GCA_013400375.1. Classification (NCBI taxonomy): domain Eukaryota; kingdom Metazoa; phylum Chordata; class Aves; order Ciconiiformes; family Thinocoridae; genus Thinocorus; species Thinocorus orbignyianus. The sequence goes on from VXBW01004776.1 coordinate 217,262, forward strand.
CAGTGCACCCCAGTTTCCTTCCATTCCCCACCCCAAGACTGCTAGATCAGCCTTTCCCTCGCATCCCTCAAAGCAACAGGAGGATCCTGAGGACCACAGCCTGGAAATATCCTTTGGGTAAAGAGTTAGCTGGGCAGGATGGGCAGGGAGGGGGTCTCCTCCCCCCAGCAGCGCTTGGACACTTGGTCCAGAGGAGGATGCAAACCAGCTGCACATCAACCCACATGGAAAGACAGTTTCCACCCCAAAGGCACAGCTGCTGGGAAAAGATTTAGGGTTTGTGTCTGCATAACATCACTAAATGAAGTAGAAAAGCTCTTCCCTGCTTAAAGTCCATCCACCTCTTCCGCCCAACCCTCCTCCTTTGGGGACAACTCCCACATCTCTCCCTAGGCACCGGCCCTGCCAGCCCCAAAAGCTGTCAGCCCCCTCAGTCTGCACTACAAGGGGCTGTCCCCTCCCCTACTCACACGCTTCTGCTGACAGCAGCTGTAAGGATTTTCTCAGCTTTGCAAGTTACTTATCATATTAAAGGCTGGCTGACTGGAGAAAGGTTGGCAGATTTGTCCCTTGGGCCAGCGTTTTGCATAAGAGGACCTTTCTTTTCTTTTGGTCAGAAGTTACTTCAAAACTTGAAGGATCTCAAACCAACGCTTTTCAACCTATTTTTCCCCACGATAGGGCTTCCCAGCTGCTCAGAGCATCCCACCGGGACCGGGCAAGAGGAAACCTGCTCCACATAGATGTTTTGAGGTAAATTCAGAGCAAATCAGGAACTGGAAGGACAATGCAACCCGGCCAGGTTCCTGCTGCCAGCCTGGCATCAGTAACACACATTCGAAGAGCTTCAGCAGAGCAAACCAGCAAATGTATTTATGGAAGCTGATGGGATTACGAGCCAATCCTTCAAAATCCCGGATCACCTTCCCCAGCCCCAGCAGTGTTTGCTGTCCCCGACAGCAGCAAACTCCTCCTAGCACCCTCCAGCACACAGAGCTGGGCACACATTATCTACACCCAGTAACGGCAACTCCAGTTTAATGATTAAAATCAACAGGGGAGCAATCTGCAGGATTTAAATCCCCTCCCAAATCCAGGAGTTGCAGAGGCAGCCGGCTGGCACACGCTCAGGAACACAGAGGGGACAAGCAGAAACAGCAGCAGATGAGCAAAATCACCCAGAGACCTCAGGGGAGCATTTTTAGGGGGTGATGGATGAGGAACCAGCCCAGGGGATCAGGGCTGAGATGTCTTAAAATGCAGCAGGTGGTTGAGGAGAGGGCTTGGGATGGAGAGCAGGAGATGGCCACATCCTCCCAGCCCCATGGGGGGACCACGGTCCCTTCCTCCTGGCTGAGGTGATGCACAAAGCAGCAAAAAAGCCACGTTTCGTGGGGCCAGGGGCTGGGGGGGCTGCTTCACAAGAGTCATCCCCCCTCTTTTCTCTTCCCCTTTGATCTTTTCCCATTATTTTTCATTCTCCCTGAAGGACTCCAACATCAAGGGCTGTGCTGGAGCAGACAGAGGAATTGCCTCAACAATCCGGGCTTTGATTTATTTTGTTTTCACTTGTTTTCATCTGAGCTGGGTGGATGGAGGCTGATCCCTGTCAGATGGAAGATCTCTCCACGCCGGGGAGCGGGGTGGGGGGCTGCGGAGCCAGGGCTGCACACACCTGCCTTTCCGACAGGGCTTCCCACAGCCAGCATCCCATGGCCACTCCACATCCCATATTGGCCACCCTGCATCCCACACCAGCCACTCCAGTATCCCA
>VXBW01004776.1:219403-244678 GCA_013400375.1 Thinocorus orbignyianus
CATCAGTCATTCTATGCACTACAGCCACTCCAGTATCCCACACTGGCCACTGCATCCCACAACAGCCATTCAGCATCCCCCACCAGCAACTCCAGCATCTCACAGCCACTCCACAGCCAACACCAGCCACTCCAGCATCCCATACCAGCTACTCCACATCCCACAGCCACTCCAGCATCCCACACCAGTCACTCCTCATCCCACACTGGCCATTCCAGCATCCCACACCGGTCACTCCACATCCCACAACCACTCCAGCATCCCGCAGCCACTCCAGTATCCCACACTGGCTACTCCAGTATCCCACACTGGCCACTCCACGTACTACAGCCACTCCAGCATCCCACGCTGGCCACTGCATCCCACAACAGCCATTCAGCATCCCCCACCAGCAACTCCAGCATCTCACAGCCACTCCACAGCCAACACCAGCCACTCCAGCATCCCATACCAGCTACTCCACATCCCACAGCCACTTTGCATCCCACGCTGGCCACTCCAGCATCCCACACCTGCCCAGCTGTGGGTCTGCCCAGCCCACAACCACTGGCCGCCCCCAGCAACCTGTCCCAGGAGAGCCCGGGCAGCATTTCACACTTCATAAAATATAAAGAGCAGCAGCAGCAGCAGGCAGCCCTCCTGGGCACGATGTGACCATTGTAAAACACTCCAGCTTTAACACCTAAGAGGTAATTACCTCAGCCCATTTAATATTTAAGAGAAGCAGCAGGAAAATCCAGGGTCAGCACCAGCTCCGTCTCACTCGCGCTCCCACACAGCGAGCAGCCCAGCAGCTGGGTTTCTATTTTTCCTTTCAATTCGGGAAGCGTGGGGAGCAGCGGGGAAGCCCAGAGGGGTTGAATCTCATCTCCCCATCCCCATCACTTCCTGGCCTGGTACCTGCAAGCCGAGGGCAGTGGTACCCGGGAGCAGAGAGGAGATGCCCCACGGGCCAGGATGGGGAAGCTCAGCATCACCGTGACCCCCCCTCCTTTCCCATGCAGGAGAGCAATCCCATTCCCTTTCCTTCCCAAGCCCCCGCCGCAGGCTGCTCTGGGCACACCTTGCCAGCCTGCCCTTTTTCTTCCACTTATTTTGTCATTAAAACATTTGCACTGCTAATGAGACAAATAAAAAAGCTCATTTCTCCCTCTTTATTACCCTGGGAGGGGACTGAGGGAGAGAGAGGAGGCTCCTCCTGGCTTGAACGGTTAATTTATTTGTCCTGCACTAAATTCTCCAGTCTATCCTCTGCTGACCCCTTGCCTGATGTATGACATATTAAAGCCTATATATAACAGAGGGAAGAGCTGTGTAATAGCATGATTAAAGAAATCTGCCATTCTGGCTGCATTTCCCTGACTGTTTGTAATAAAGATGTCAGAGAGCTGAACAGATAGTGCCATAACTCGGCGTGTAGGGAGACAGCCAGCCCGGACCAGGAGCTGTGCTGGTGATGGTAAAAACCTCCAGGAAGGAGAAGCAATGTCAGCAGGAACCAAGCCCCATCACCCCAGTCCCCTCCAGCCCCCCAACAAGCCAGCAGCAGAGCTGGGTTTCCAGGATTCTGCCTATTCTGTCAGGATTCTGCCTATTCCGCCAGGATTCTGCCTATTCCCAGTGTTTTCTGCTGCTGTTCCTCCAGCTCTGAACCCCAGATCACCATCAGGACATGGAGGGAAAGTAGCTCCCACACCAAACAGGGATGTGCTGGGGTGCAGACCCCCTCCCACCCCCCCAAAATGCCACTGCCCACAGGGGTGGGCCTCCTCCCCATACTTCCCAAAGCATAATTTCCAGCAAACATCCCAATTTTGCAGACCACACTGCTCTGCTCGACTTGTCCTCCAAACTAGGGATCCCCTGGTGGGAGGAAACACCATTCTGCCTAAATCCTCTTGGCTGGGGAAAAGAAATCCAAAGGACACCCTCTGGCATGCGGAGGTTTGTGGTTGGATGGTCACAGCACTAAGATCCAGCCCCTGGAGACCATGTCACCTTGGTTTGGAACCTTCTCATGAAGCCATCAGGCTTCACCAGGGCAAAAACATTTCTCCTGAGGGTTGCAACTCCTGAAGGAGGGAGAGGCACCATCCCTACCAAAACCAAAACAGGCAAAATGCTTCCCTTTATGGCAAGAAAACTCAGGCACCAAGAAGCAAAATGCTTCATCAGAGAGAAAAGAAACCTGCCAAGATGGAGAGGCCAGCCCCAACGCAATCCCTTCCAAGAACGGTTTTGATGAAGGATGCAGGAAAGCAGAGGAGCCCTTCCCGGCAGGAGCGAGGTGTCCTTTTGCTCCCCCACAGCACAGAAATAAGGCAAAACCAGGGATTTACTGACACCAGAGGCCACCGTTGGGTGCCAGCCCTGGGGATGGCTGCTCTACAAAGGACAAGCAAAGCCAAAGCAGGGGCAGAAGATCCCTGCCCCTCTCCTCTTCACCTCTGATGCCACCACAACCACGGCAGCGGGTGCCAGGCATCTTTTCAGAGGAATCCCAGGGACAGGAGGGGCTGCAGCAGGCTCCCCCCGGCACAGAGCAACCCGCAAAGGCTTACACTCCTCAGGCAGGTGTCTGAAAGATCACAGGGAGGAGTTACTGGGATGCCAGGAGAGGGCTGATGGGCACACAGCTTCCCGATGTTGCTTTATACCACTTAGTGCCCAGCTCCCCTCCTGAGGGCAGCCCAGGGTACCACAGCTCCATCCCACCCACCGCCCTGGAGCCACCGGAGTTCTTCCCTCTGCAGCAGTGACCACCCCAGGGAGGGCTATATTTGTCACAGAAGAGGAACTCTGGCACGGTGCTAATTACAGGGACGCTGTGCCCTCCCCCTCTCAGCAATAGGCAGCAATAAAAAACGAGGGTAAATCTGGGCATCGAGCTCGGGAGGAACTAAGAAGGGAACGTCGTTCCCACATCAATTAAGGAAAGGTCACAACATCTCAGAGGTTGTAAAACAGCAGTGATAATGCAGTTTAAGGTGGGTTTTTTTTTTCCCCTCGGCTCTGGTGGGAAAGCAGTAAGTCATCCGAGTCCACTCCTGATTGACATCCATGCTCGGGAAGCTGCATAATTAATGCCCGTCGGGTCCTGCCAGGTGCTCTCCCTCTTTGGTTTTGATGGACATCCCCATTACTGTACTTGGCGAAACGGTTCCCAGCCCTCCTGGAAACTTGCCATTCCAAGTTTCCATTCCATTGCCAAAATGGGGTTCCATCCCTGCAGCTCTAGGGTTTACAATCCCTGCAGAGACACAGCAGGGTGCTGTGGGACCCCGGGGCTCAGCCCCTCCTTCTGCTCCATCCCCAAAATCACTTTGTGTCTCAATTTTTCCCAGGTCTGAAACAGGGATGCTCCTTCTCCTGCCTCCCAAGGGCATGATGCTGCAGAGCTGGGGCTGGGCAGCACCCAGCCTGGGCCATGGCAGCTAGTTCAGGCACTAACCCTGTGCTACTTGCTGGGGGTCCCTTATAGGACCCCCAAAATCCCTCCCACTGCTGCCTGAGAGCTCCCATCCCTCCAGCATCAGGGTTGCTGTAGGGAGAACCAGCCTCATCCATGCAGCAGGATGCAGGAGGATGCAGGATGCTGCCAACCTCCACAGGGTTTGGAGGGTTGCTCAGAGCATCCCCCCCAAAAAGCAGCAGCTCCAGCCCCCTGCTCCTGCACTTCTGACTTTGTGCTTTTCCTCTCTCCAAAGGATTCAGGCCACTGGGTTTGCAGCAGGATCTGGATTTTGGGGGAGCCCCCCATCCATGGCACACACCCGCCTGCAGCAGCAGGAGGATGCCAGTGACCTGTAGCTGCTGGAAATCCAGTCACCCCCATTAAAGGGAGGCAGCAGGAAGCCCAGGGAAAGCAGGGAGCCAGGAGATGCTTTATTTTTATAAGAGTCAGCAAAACGGACCGCTTGAGAGCCAGCTGAATGCCGACCCCCAGCTGCGCCCGAAACCTCCTTCCCGCTTAAAGAGGGAATGAAGAAATGAAAAATCTGTAATATTCCGCAGCCCACAAAGGGGACTGGAAGCACTCAGGTGAATGGGTACCTAGGATGCCCCGCTGGCCTCTGGCTGGCAGGCTGCTGCTCCCAAAAAAAGAGCTGCTCGAGCACGTTTCAAAGGCAAAGGGAAACGCTGACACCGGGACGGAGCAGGCTTTTGAAACACAACCTTTTCTTCTCGGTGTTATTTCCAGCTGCAAACCTATTTTCCACTCTCAGTCAGAGAGAGGTGATGCTATTCCCTCCTGTGTTATTCCCGGGCAAACTGAATTTGTGCTGAGATGAGAGCCATCAGAGGGAAAGAAAAAACAGAATAAGTGTGCCCAAGGTGTGCTGGGGGCATCGGAGCAGGGCGTGTGCCAGGGCCACCATGGCAGGGGTGGAGGTGGCAGAGGCTGTGCTCCTGAATGCAAGCTAAAAAAAACAGGAAAGAGGCTCCCTTTGGTGAGATTTCAAGGGGAGGATTTGGAATACACAACTTCAAAGGGCATGAAAGGGGAAGGGAAGAGATGGCTATTGGGAGACAGGTTTAACCACATTAAAAGAGTCATCGCCCCCGCTGAGACTCTTGCTCCATGCAGCTTTGATCCATTTTTTGAAATCCATATTTCCTTTCATTTCTCCCCTTTTGTTGAGGCATGATGGGGGAATCAATACCAGAGTGAGCGACGCTGAGACATGCTCTGCTTGTTAATCCCAAATCCGAGTCTGCTCCGACGCCACGAGCCCAGCCTGGGCTCTCTATTCACATTCCTACTCGTGTCGAAAGAATTGCACAAGATTTGTTGACTAGAGCACCTGATTCCCTCCTCGCCTGACCCACAGGGTGCTTGGGACAGAATGTGCAGTAAGTTTGGAGCCAAGCAGCTCTGCTGCCCCAGCAAACCCTCCGTGGCCAAGGTAGAAACAATCTCTCCATCTGCTTTTGGAGCTGGTCACTCTTCAAACAAGCCACGTCTCCAAAATTTGCCCTCCTGAAAACTCTCAAGGCAGAAAAAACATGTTTTTGGGTTTTGGGGTTTTTTTTTGGCGAAGAATCTTATCATAGAATCATAGAATCACAGAATGGTCAGAGTTGGAAGGGACCTTAAAGATCATCAAGTTCCAACCCCCCTGCCCTGGGCAGGGACACCTCTCCCTAGAGCAGGTCGCTCAAAGCCCCATCCAGCCTGGCCTTAAACACTTCCAGGGATGGGGCATCAACAACTTCCCTGGGCAACCTGTTCCAGTGCCTCACCACCCTCACAGTAAAGAACTTCTTCCTAATATCTCATCTAAATCTCCCCTCTTCCAATTTAAAACCATCCCCCCTCGTCCTGTCACTAGACTTCCTGACACACTTCAACCTGAGACAGAGGGTCATGTTGTTTAAAAGTTGGAAGGGCACTAGGGGTGATGGAGATGGGGAAAGAGAGACATCGGAGAGAAAGAGAACTCACTGTAAGTGACGACAGCGTTCATCCTTTTAAAATAATTAATAAATGATTAATGGCATAAATTACCATAAGATGTGTTACGACATGTTGCAGAGACATTTATAAATGTCCGTAGCTTAGTTTACGGCAGCCTTTACGCAGCCCTCATAAATTGAAGCCTGTAAATCAATGTGCCTGTCTCTAAAGCAGGTTAGAGCACATCTTTAAATAATTTACAAGGGATAAGGCAATTCCTATATGCCTGTATTAACAAAGTCTTTATAAACACAATCTCCATCCAGACGCATCCTTTTGTAATCCAGTTACTGCACCAGGCACTCCAGAGATGATAAAATTACTGCTACCAGAAGCTGTCCCTTTGCAGCATCACTGGGGACAAGGTGCCACCAAACGAGTCACCCGCCCTGCTCCTCCCCAAAGAGCAGGTCCAAGGTGACACCTTCCAGCCCCCCATCCTCTCTGCAGGTGGCTGTGGGATGGACCCTCTCCAGAAGCCCCCACGGGGGGCATTATGCCAGCATTGCCCACAGACAACCAAAGGCTCAGAGCAACATCCCACACAACCACCTTCAGGCAAGCATCACTCTTGACACCTCTTGGTGAGACCTGTGCCCCCCAAGTTTGGTGCCCAAGCACCAAAACGGCACTGGGATGTGCTCCCTCACCTTCCCCCAACACCAAGATGAGGTATAAGAAAAGGAAAAGCTGGAAGACTCCTTACCTTTACAGGCACCAGCAGCTCCCAGGTGGTAGATGCCAGCCAAGACACGCCAGATGGCCACCTGCTCCTCCGCCGTGATGCCCAGAGTGCCCATGGCAGCCTGGAGCTGGGCAAAGGCTGCCGAGGCTTTCTGCTTCTCCTCGGGCTGTGGGAGGGAAGAGACAGGAGGGGAAATGTCACTGCTTCTGCCAGGGCATCACTGGCAACAGGGGGATATGAGGATGGGGGAACGCAGAAGGACATGAAAAAATGGAATGGCTGGCAAGGAGAAGACAATCAGGGGACCTTAGGAGCAGTTTGTGCACCACAGGGAGAAGCCCCTGGCAGGTTCCTCAAGAGCCTGGTGTTAGGAGCAAAGCTGGGTGCATCTTCTCATCATACAGGATTCCCACTTTTGGAGTGTCTATGGAGACATCCAGCAGCCTCTGGAGATAAGTGTTTTATATCTTCTCACTTCTTGCTAACTACACCCGCCCAGGGGTGTCCTGGGGCCAGCTGAACAGCTTCCAGCCACCAGTAGGACCTCACCTGCCCACCTCCAACACTATGACCCCATCCATAGCTCCTGCAATTATTTTCTTTCTTATAAATGCAGCCTCATCAAAGAATTTCCCCTCTAAGCTGAGGATTTCCAACGCCTTCATGTGCAGCCCCAGGGCCAGACACCGCACGCACGCTCCGGTGGCAGCATCCCTGTCTTGGCATGGACCAGTGTGCCTGGTCTAAAGGATTTCGGCTCCTGTCACCCTACGGGGTGGTTACTAATGAGAAAAAAAAACAGCTGAGATCTGTGATTTCTCCAGTCTCAAAAAAAATACCCCAAAATACTTGTGACACTGGTGTCACAGCAGGGGTTATCCATCCCCAGGGGCTGTGGGGATGAACACTGGGAAGCTGCCAATTAAATTTCCAGTCTCAGCATCCACAGCACTGCTCAGAAAGGAAAAATCTGACAAATTTCCCCAAACTCCCACCCAAAGCGAGCGCAGCACACCACAGCCCTGGCTTTCCTCCTGGGATGGTCCCAGAGCGGGCATGCAAAGCTCTGACCAACATCCCTGCTCAGCCAGGACAGGCTGTGGCACAGGATTTCAGCCCCCCAGGGGAGCTTTTGGTGGGTTCATCCTTCCAAATCCCCATTCCCAGCATCCTGGGTGCTCCTTAGAAAACTGAACCCAGCTTTCCAGGGACACCCATGCACTGGGAAGGAGGAAAAGAGGCGGCAGGGACAGGGTTTGTCCCCTTTGCAGAGCACACATGCCCTGGACTCAAAGGGATACTTCCCTGCTCCCACCAATCCTCTTCCTCCCAGCAGGAAAACCCTCTGCGCTGGGATGGGGAAGCCACAGGAATCAGGGGCTGCAAAAGGAGGGGTTAAAACCCCGTTTCTGAACCCAAATCTGCTGCTGCATCTGCTGTCTCCTCCACAAGAGCTGCTGCTCCGACAGCCCGTGCCTTTGGCTGCCGGATGGGAGCAGGAGCTCCCTAATGAAGATTGAATATTGAATTAATCAGTAGATGATGTAACTGCAAATTGCTGCCATTCATCCCAGCGCTCCAACTCACAGGGAAAGCTGCCTGAGATCTGCTCGGACTAACAAGGAGCTGGTGCTGGAAACCAGCTGCGGCACTTTTAGCTCCCCAAAAAATCCCATTCTGGGCTCTCCAAAGGATGCACTCAACCCCCTCGGGAGCTGCCACAGGGAAACACTGGGGGTTGTTGACCCTGGAGCAGCAGGATCTGTCCCCAGGGTGGCTGGGAGTGTCCAAAACACAAGTGCAGACACCAGGTAGTGGCATCCTGGCAGCTCCCTGCTCCTGTGGGGCTGTCGGAGGGGTGTTGGGGGCTGTTTGGGCAGACCCTTCCTTGCACCCTGACATTTCTCTCCCTCCATGCACCCAGTACAGCATCCTGAGCCTCCCAGCAGACAAGGACCCCAACACATCCTCTAACTGGGGGTGATCCCATCAGTCAAGGACCCCCAACATGTCCTCTAAACTGGGGGTGACAAAGGGATTTCTCCCAGCATTTCTCCCTACCTTAGAGAATGGCTTGATCCCAAAGGAATTGTTCTCAGCCACCTGGTGCAAGTGCAGCATCGTCCTGGAAGAAGTTACAGAAAAAGTTGCAGAAAACCAGACTCAAGCTTCCTCCTCGCCTGGCCCAGCACTCCCCAACCCCCTTGCCCTCTCCTCAGGGATCATCTCTGATGCCCTGTCCCAGCCCAGAGAGTCCCTTTGCCTTCACAGAGATGTTCCCAGGCTGGGAAAGGTTCCTGTGGCTCTGCCCTGGGCAGGGGGATCCACACACCCACCTCTGTGCTGCATCCAGCCCCGCCAGCATCAGGGGGAAGATGTTGAAGCTGGTCTCTCCATGGGGCTGCTGGGCAACACGGTTCCTCTCCAGCAGCATGGTCTGGGAAGGGAGAAGGAAGGGAGAAGGGAAAAAGGAAAAGGGAAAAGAAGGGAAACAGGTGAGTGGCAGCCCAAGGCAGTATGAGGGCAGGGACACCCCTAGGGATGGGGAAGATGGGGAAGAGAGGGGACAGTGGCACCCAGAGACAGGGAGCTGTCAAGGATGGGCTGGATCCCTCGGTCCCTCCCCACCCCCAGAGTTCTGGGCGATGTGACGGCCCAGGGAGATGCTACAGCCTTTGGATAAACCATTGCCTGGGTTTGAGACCAGCCCAGATCAGCCTCCAGCCCCATCTCAGCTGTTCAGTGCTGGTGTTTACACCAGGATGAGTCCCTGCAGGGACCCTCAGGTTGTCCCATCCTCCTATGAGCACCCCAGGAGGGTATCCATGGTCCAGACAAGGAGTGATCCCAGGAGTGTGTTCCCACTCTTGCTCAAGGATGGTCACACCGGGCCACCAGCTCCCTGCTGGCTCCCGGGGCAGAGGAGGAGCAGCAGTGGGGCAGCAAAGAGAAGCCCCAGTGCTCCCCACCAGCAGACACTGGTTCCAACCCCCTCCTCCACCAGACGATGCCCGGGGGCAGCGGCAGCGCTGATTAAAGTGCCTTTGCCTAAGAGTGATGGTGATAAAATCCCCCAGATGCTTCTGCTGGAGGCTGATGTGTAAGGTGCTGCTAATGAAATGCTGAATTATACATTTCCTCATAAACATTTCATTCCAGAGCTGCAAGAGAGGGGGGTGATGGATTTGGGGGGGAACCCTGTCATGCTGCTGATGAAGCTCCCGCTCAGCTGAGATTTGGGGCACCTTTGGTCCAGGAGAAGCAGAGAGGAGCATCTCTCCTCTCATGCCAGCCTTGCCTGGAAGTGCAGCACAGGGATTTGCTTGGTCCCATCCCCAGGACCCCCCAGTTTCAGCCACAGCCCTCCCCATCTCATCAGGTGGCAGGGTCTGTGGGGTACCTGGAGGTGAGCAGCAGTTATCTGGCCGGTTGCACTGAAATCCAGGGACAGGATCATGGAGAAGCGCGTGGAGCTGCTGCTGTGGCCGGTGGTCACAGACCCAAAGGCTCCCAGGACTGTGAACATGGCCTGGATCTTCTCCACTGCAAAACCAGCACCTCATGTGAGCTACCTCGTGATGGTTACAGCCCCACATGGCTCTGGTGCTCACTGGGAGAGAGCCAGACCCCACCACCGCTGCACCAGCACAACCTCAGGGCTGCAAGGAGGTGCTGGAAGATGTTTCTCCTCCCAGTTCCACCTCTGCCTGGCTCTCCCAGGGCAGCACAAGGGGACCCAGGACACTGGCTGGGCATGGATTTCATATCCAGCACAACCTCAGGGCTGCAAGGAGGTGCTGGAAGATGTTTCTCCTCCCAGTTCCACCTCCACCTGGCTCTTCCAGGGCAGCACAAGGGGACCCAGGACACTGGCAGAGGGCATGGATTTCACATCCAGCACCCCAAAATCACATGTGGGCTGGTGGGAAAGGCGATGTGCCAGCCTGCCCATGCCTCCACCCCACTCCAGGCTGTTCCATCAGCACTTGGCAAGAGCACAGTGTACCCGGAGCCCTCCCAAACCTCCGAAACCCAAACTCACCCTCCAAAAGCTACCCAGTGCTCCACGGCGCTTCCTCCCACGTCACTGGTAACTCGATCAGGTGGGAAAAAGTGCTGCCCCAAGCACGCAAGTAATTCCCTTCTGGAGCTTGCTCGGGTGTTTATCCCCACAGCAAATCTGAGAGGGGTGGGCAGTGGCAGCAGCACTCACAGCCCTGCCCTGTGCCCTCCTCCTGGATGGCAGCCCCACTGAACGGCCACACCAAGCCCTTGGGGCATGAATCAGGCCAGGAATGGGTCAAAGAGGAGCCACCAGATGGAAAAAGCATCACCATCACGTTTGCATGAGCTTCCCAGCCTGCACAGACAGTCTTCCTGCCCTCTGCCCAGCACTGAGCATCCCACAACCAGGGCTCGGAGCCCTCGGTGGCCACCCAGCCACCTACCTGAGACCCTGCCATCCAGGCTGCCCGCCGTGCCCACCAGGTACTCCAGAGCCCCCTGGCAGCACGTGGTCCTGCCAGCCCCGCTGCGCCCCAGGGGGACGATGGCCTGATCCTGCCGCTGCATCAGCAGGTTCCTGTAGGCTCTCTGTGCCACGGAGCAGATGTGGGGGGGCATGTTGTCCCGTTTCCCCTTGAACGCCTGCGGGCAGGGAGAGAGTGGGAAAACAGGACCCAAACCAGGCTCCTGGTAGAGAAAATCCTGAAGACATTCATGCTCAGGGTGATGGATTTCCCCCAGGATGCAGAACACCTTGAGATTCACAGGAGAAGAGGACATGCCACCCAGCCCAGCCAGCTTCACCTCACTGCACCAGTGCCAGGGACCAGTTAAGGAACCCACAGCAGTAGACTGACCCAGGGCACCCCACAGCAAGACAAGGACACCACCCTGGGTACCGCAATCCCAGCCCCATTCCCTCCCTGGCCCTGGTACCCCCAAGCTGCTTGGGAAGTGCAGTCCCAGCAACACAGCGATTTTCTCCTGGAAAGCAGGAAAACTGCTGTGCTGGGGCAGTGCCCAGCTGCCAGCAGCCCTGGCCTCGAGTGCCCCCAGCCTCCAGTGTCCTCAGAACATCCCCAGCCCTCAGCATCCTCCAGAGCATCCCCAGTGCTGAGTGTCCTCACATCCCTGGCCCCAAATGTCCCCAGCCTCAAGTATCCTCAGAACATCCCCAGCCCTGAGCATCCTCCAGAGCATCCCCAGTCCCAGGGGTCCCCTGTCCTGAGTGTCCCCAGCCTCGAGTATCCTCATAACATCCCCAGCCCTCAGCATCCTCCAGAGAATCCCTGGCCCAAATCATCCCCAGTCCTAAGTGTCCCCAACTCCGAGTATCCTCCAGAACATGAGCATCCTCCAGAGCATCCCCAGCCCCACGGATTCCTTAAGTGTCCCCAGCCCCAAACATCCCTGGCCCTTAGTGTCGTCAGAGCAACTGCCCAACCCCAAGCATCCTAAATCTTGAGCATCCCCGGTCCTGAGTGCCCTCAGAGCATCCCTGGTGCTGAGCATCCCTGGTCCCGAGTGTCCTCAGAGCATCCTCAGAGCATCCCTAGCCCTCAGTGTCCTCAGAACCTCCCTAACCCCAAACATCCCTGGTCCTGAGTGTCCTCAGAGCATCCCTGGCACTGAGCATCCCTGGTCCCAAGTGTCCTCTGAGCATCCCTAGCCCTCAGTGTCCTCAGAATCTCCCTAACCCCCAGCTTCCTTGGTCCTGAGCATCCTCAGAGCATCCCTGACACCGAGCATCCTGGTGGCCCTGTGACAGTCCCACGGTGCCATCTGCCGGTGCCGCAGCGCCCAGCGCCCTCCACCACTGTCCCCAGGGTGGTGGTGGTGGTGGGGATGGGTGACCATTCCATACGGGAGACCTCCCCACAGTGTCCCCTCACCACTCACCTTCCCTGAGCTGCTGCTGGCCACGAAGCTGGGTCTGATGGCCACCAGGCTGGCCCCGGCATAGGTGTAGGGGAGCCGAGCCTGGTAGCGCTGCTGCAGCGTGTTCATGGTGCTGCACTCGTTAAGGCTAACGAGGGCAGCCAGGTCCTCGGCGTAATCCAGGCTGGGGGGGTTGGTCTGCAGGAAAAGAGACAGAGCACCCCCTCCTCAAGCTCTGCCGTTGTGCCAGACCCCACCACGGCACCTTGGACCCATCCAGTTGGGGACGGTGACCCCAAAACCAGGGTTACCCCGGGTCTAACCCTGCCTGGGTGCTGTGGGGAGGGGTCCCACCCCTGCCACCACCCAACAGTGAGGAGGGGGCTCACCCGCTGCACATTGTCCTCGTCCACCTCGGTGATGTTGCCATCCACCTCCCGGCGCACCCTCACCCTCCCTGCTGGCAGCTCGGGTGTCCCCACGTCTGGCTTCAGCTGGGTGGCTGCAATGAGAGGCCCATGAGTCCCCTTGGGGTGGCATGGCGTGGGGAGATGCCACCAACTCTGGGACATAGCCATGGCATAGAGTCATAGAAGCAAAGAGTTTAGAGTTGGAAGGGACCTCAAAGATCATCAAGTTCCAACTCCCCTGCCCCGGGCAGGGACACCTCCCACCACACCAGGTTGCTCCAAGCCCCATCCAGCCTGGCCTTGAACCCCTCCAGGGATGGGGATACAAATACTTCCAGGCATGGTGCAAGCACAGCATCTGGTCCCAACCCACAGTGGGGACAGCCCCGTTATCTTCAGTCCCAGACCATGAGAGCAGAGGAAGACAACTTACCCAGCGTGAACCCATCCTGCTGGACCAGCCAGACCTTCTCCGCTTCATACCAAACATCCCTCGGAGCCTGTGGGGAGGAGAAAATCATGCAGGAACCGGTGGAAAAGCAAGCTGGACAATCTGCATTCACCCCATGGACAGCCACACCTCCAGCCAGACCCCCTGCCCCACCTCTGCCCTCCTGGCCAGCCCCTGGGGACACCTTCCTCCAGCCCTCAGCTGAGCCCACGGGGATGGGAAGAGTTCTGTGAAACCAGAAAATGGCCCCAGTGCCCCCAAAACATGGGATAACAGCCTGGTGGATGTGTTACCTGGTCCTTCTCCTTGCTCTCTCCTCCCTCCTTGCTTTCTCCTGCCTCCTTGCTCTCTCCTGGTGCCTCTTTACCCACTCCTGGCTCTTCCTTCACCTTCCCCGTCTCCTTTACTGCATCTTCAGACTTTGCCTGGATCCCTCCTGGTTCCTCCTTGAGCCCCTCTGATTTGCTGGTAGTTTTTCCAGGCTTTTTGATATCCTTTGGCTCCTTCTTGCCACCTCCAACATCTTTCTTCATCTTCTCCGGCTCCTTCCTGGCCGGTCCCAGCTCCCTCTTGGCTTTCACCTTGGTTGGGGGCTGCTCGTGGCTAGGGGGTGCCCCCTTCTCCTTCTTGGTGCCCTCTTGGTGACCCGTCTCCTTTGGTGTGTCCTTCTCCTTCTTTGGGACTTTGCTGCAGTGCTGGGGGTCCTTGCTGGGTGCAGGGGCTGGAGTTGGGGGGCTGCCCTCTGGTTTGGGGTTCTTGGGGGTCTTCTCTGGGCACGGTGGCTTTGGGTGAGGGGTCTCTGCTGGTTTGGGGGCAGCAGCTGCAGGGCCTGGTGCAGGGGTTGGGGTTTGGCTGGGGGTGGCCCCTGGTGCAGCCTTCCCAGGTGGTGGGTCCTTGGGTTGGGGGGCCGGGACCCCCTTGTCCCCCTGCCCCTCTGCGTGCAGCCCGTTCTGCAGTGGTTGCCCCTCACTGGCCACCTCTCCTCTGGCAGCTGGTGGGTCCCCAGCTGGTGTCTCACTGTTGTCCCCCGTGGGCTGCCAAGCAAAGGAGAGGAGTTGGGTCCAGCAGGGACAGGGTGAAGGACCCATCCCTGTCCCTTTGCCCAGCCTGGTGTGGGATGTCCACGCACATCCCAGCAGGACACACAACTCCAGCCCTGATCTGCTTGTTCCAAGCATGGCCAATGGCCACAGATGGCTACCCAGGCCTGGCTGGAGTCAGTGATAACATCAACATCATCATCATCATCATCATCCCTCTATAGCCCATCATCAACATCATCATCATCATCCTTCTACAGCCCATCCCTCCACCCACCACGTCCTGGGTCACCGCTCGCTGCTGTGCCCAGGGATGCCCCACGTGCTCCCCTTCCTGCACTTGGTGACCCAAACCCAAGCCTCACACTCTGCTTAATGACCCACCTTCCAATTAAAAAAGCAAACTGCATTAATGAAGTCTCCAGCATTAACTGCTGAAGGCTGGCAGCTGGTCAGGGCCACAGCATCTTGCTGCTGATGGAGCTGCATGACCCATCTCGTGCAAGAACCCCCCAAGTTGGGGGTCTTGGAACCTTGAAGGGGAACTGCTTTGTGGTGGGGACAGATGGGGACATCCAGGTGCCATGTGGGGTTCACCACACAGAATGACAGAATGATATGGTATTGGAAGGGACCTCTGGAGATCATCTCCTCCAACCCTTGTGCCAAAGCAGGTCCACCCAGAGCAGGTCCCACAGGAACGTGTCCAGATGGGTTTGGAATGTCTCCAGAGATGGAGACTCCACCACCTCTCTGGGCAGCCTCTTCCAGGGCTCAAAGTGGAGAAGTTCCTCCTCATGTTTAGGTGGAACTTCTGATGTTCAAGCTTGTGCCCGTTCCCTTTCATCCCCTCACCACTCACCTCCTCCTTAGCGCCCACCTTGGTTTTCTTCTTCAGCTTGGCTGCCTTGGCCTCCTTCTCCGTCTCCCGCACCAGCTGCTTGATGAACCCCCCGGGGATGACCGAGAGGAGCAGGGGGGGCGCCGAGGGGGGTGGCACCCTGTCCTCGTCCCGTATCTGTTTGTGGGAGCAGAGAAGGGGTTACTGGGCACGGCACGGGGACGAGACCCCCAGCCAAAGCCAGCCCCATGGGGACATTAGTGACACGAGCAGCAGAGCAGCAGCATCCCGCTCTGCCAGCGGGATCAGTGTGGGCACCTTGCAGGTTGCCCTGGGCCACCGGTGAGCACCAGGCTGGTTGGGTGGATGCTGTGGTGAGCAGAGGAGAAGCATCGAGAAGAAAAGCCCAGCAGAGAAGCACCAAGAGGTGGGCACCATGGAGGAGCTTGAGGCACCACCATCTCTGCCCCAGTGCCCACGGGGGCAACCATCCCGGCTGCAAGGAGTCAAGAAGCAAGTCAAGAAGCCATTCCTGGCATCCCTGTGGCCACATGCAGACCTGCTCCAAAGCCAAAGCCTAGCCCCAGCGTCCCCCACCAGCACCTTCCCAGCCGTGCCACCACCACCACCACCAGCACCAGCACCAAGCCCTGTGGAGAACCACCTTGCCCCAAAAAGGTGGCAAAATGGCTCAAAGCAGGAGCAAGATGTGCAGGGGGGGAGAGGGAACGCCAACCATGGTGGCACGGGGTGATGGTCCCCCTGGCCTGGCACTGAGCCCCCCCGGGGGCGCAGCCCACAAGCATCCAGCCCCAAAACTCCACGGGTGCCAGCCTGGACCGAGACTTTCCTTCTGCTCCCAGAGCGCCAGGCGCGAGGAGATGGCCATGCTGGCGGTGAGGTGGGACGGTGCCAGACGGAGAGCCACGGGGCCACACTGGGGGCACGAGGTGGGAGAGAGAGGAGACAGTTAGTCACGGGCCACCACGGCCACCACTAGCCACCAGGGCCACCTCGTCCCGGTCTGAGCTCACGGCGCTGGCTCGAGGGGACAACTACGTGCGGCCACCTCCAGACCCCGGCATGGCACAATGAGGGCGCAGGGGGGGTGGGGACAGAGGGGTAGGGGGTGACAGTGGCACAGGGTGGCTGTGGGAGGCCACCCATCCGTCCATCCGTCCCCAACTTGGGGCTGACCCCAGCTTCACCTGTCGGGATCATTCATGCACCGAGCGGGTCGGGGCTCGCCTGGCCCTGCCGCGGCGCGGGCGGCCGCATCTCCTTGTACAGTAAAGGGCAGGAGCACCCGGAGCGGCCAGGAGCAGCTCCAGGAATGTCACTTGCTGCCACGTGCCCTCACTCGTGTCGGGGACCGGTCCTTGCCACCACGTTGTCCCCCCCCAAACCATATCTCTGTGGCCACTGCGGGAAGGGAACTGCCAGCTTCTGACCCCCTGCTCGGGGAAACTGAGGCACGGAGGGGGATGTGCCTTGATCGAGCACACAGTGTGGCACGAAGGAGGGCTGTGGACCACCATCAGTGTCCCTCTGTCCCCCCACCCAGGGAGCAGGATGTGGCCCCATCTGGGCCATGTGTTCATTCCCACATGGATTCATTCCTGCTGCCCGCCCCCAACCCACTCAGGACCCTCTGCCACCACGGGTGGGTGCCAAGAGCCGATGCCACCCGGGGGTCCCTGGCTGCCACCCCCCTCCTCCCATCACAACCCAGTGCCTGGATGTCACCCCCGAAGCCGAGGCTGCCCTGTNTCGGTGTCCCCCTCCCGTCCTGCACCCCACAGATGTCCCCTCGCTCATGTCGCAGCCCCCAAGGATGGTGCAAGACGTGGGAGGGATCCCTGGCAGCCCCCCCCACCATTCCCACCCACCCACGCAGGGACTGGAGGTGGGGGCTGCATCACAGGGGGCACCCACGGAGCACCCCGATACCCCACGGGATGGAGAGGGGGGTGGGGACAGACAGGATGCAGAGGGACCAAAATAGCCTCCTGTCCTCGGTGGAAAGATAAAGTCACCGCCAACGTGCTCAGCTTGGGGGGTCAGGGCAAGTGGGGGGCAGCAGGCAGCCATGCCTGCCCCATAACTGGGGGGGTCCTGCACCCCTGGGGGGTGCCTGGCACCCCCATCCTCATCCTGACCTCCCCACAGGCGGAGGGGACACTCGGTGACACCCCCTGTGGTCCAGTGAAGGCACCACCAGCACCCAACACCCAGAGAAAGGGGGGGGATAGGGGACAGGATCAGGCCCAGCCCCCCAGGGAAGGTGGAACCCACCCTCTGCAGCCCCCAAAAAGCTCCACGGGGACACCTGGGGCATGAGCACATCTGGAAAATCCCAAAATAATTGCCATGGTTGGAAGGGACCTCCGGGATCCTGGAGTCATAGAATCATAGAATGGTTAGAGTTGGAAGGGACCTTAAAGATCATCAAGTTCCAAGCCCCCTGCCATGGGCAGGGACACCTCCCACCAGAGCAGGTTGCTCCAAGCCCCATCCAGCCTGGCCTTAAACACTTCCAAGGATGGGGCATCAACAACTTCCCTGGGAGTCCAACCTTATTGCTGTTAATGAGAAAGAAAAGGCAGGATGCAGAGAAAAAAACATCAACCCACGGGTGATTTTGGGGGATCCAACCATGGAAAAAGCAACACAGGGACTTACCTCTGGCCAGAGAAGGTGTGGGGGGAGGGATGGGGGTGCAGGGGGTCACCTCCCCATCATGTCCTTGTCCCTGTGCTCCCAAGGGGAAGGTGAAAGCAGAAAGAACCAGGCGGCATCGGACACGCAAAGGACGGTTTTTATTGGGGTTCTGGTGGTATGAGAGCAGTTGTACTGACCAACACACAGAAAGCAGCTCAGCTGGGGCCCCAAAAAATAACCCTTTTTTAAAAAGTTCTTTAAAAATAACAAAATAAAAATACTAAAAATAATATAATCATCATCATCATAATTCATTCATTATCATGGAGGAATCAAACTCAAGGTGGCCACATCCCTCACAAATCGCCGTAAACTCCGAAGAGAAAAAAAGTCTCTTGGGGAGGGAGAAGAAGCTGCTGGGACGTGCAGCAGCATCACAAGGGCATGGGAATGGGGGGACAGAGGGGTAAGGAGAGGGACAGACGGACAGGGGACAAGGGTCAGGGGGCACACGTCCTCCTCCGCACAATAAATATGAGAAGAGCCAAGTAGAGAAAACCAAGGAATGATTCTGATGGATAACGAGATCTAAAGTTATTTACAGACACTGGCTTTGCCGTTAAATTACAGGTGGAAAACAGGTTCTCTCTCAATAAATCTCTTTAAAACCACTACTTTGTATTTCTTTTGCTGTTTATAGCACTATTTTTAGTGATATAAAGCACTATTTATATTTCCTTTAAATCACTGTTCGCTGTTCCTGGGAATCTGCTCCTTTAGTTTTTATTTTTTCATATTTTTCCAAGGTCTGGATGTAGTCACTGAACCAGCACTCGTCAAACGCCTCTCCTTTAGGATGCTCTGGCTTTATTCTGGTTTTCAGACTCATTTCCATCTTGCCTCCTCTCTGAGCCCACCCTTTCCTTAAGGAGAAGACACTGGGAAAGCCTCATCCCATCCCACACACGGGCAATCCCAGCGCTACATCCCATCTATCTCCCTTCCCAGACTGGAAATTTACACCAGGATAAGTCCTAACCCTGGATGAACAACCACCATCCTGTGGCCATCCCTGGGGATTTTTCCAACGAAGCCCCACTTGGGAATAGGTCAGGATTGCAGCTGGGATCAGCTCAGTCCCAAATTTGGGATAGAGTTTCTGGTGGGTGATGCCAAAATAAAAACCAGGATCCCACCAGCACCAGCATGATCTCAATGCTTAACCTCAGCTGCAGAAACACAATAAGATGGGGCAGGAAAAAGGGGAAAAATGGAAAAACAGGCAAAAAATTCCACAGTTTGGGGTCTGGGGAGGGTGGAATCTGCCACCCACCCCCACCTTGGGAAGAGGTAGCTGGCCCCACGGCTGGCAAAAGCCACCTTTCACCCTGGAGGTGTGGCTGGGTTCAAGCCCAAAGGGCAGGAGCAGCCTTGGAGCCCCTCTCCGGGGTGGGAATGCCAAGGACAGGCTGGAATGCCTTGGAGTGCTCCTCAAAGCGTGGGTATTTTTAGCCAGTGAGTTCATCTGACGAAATTTCCTGCTATTTTGGTACCTCACTGGGGGCAGGAGGTGCCTGGGTTGGTTATCCACAGATGTGCCCACCCAAGGGCTGGCTCCTCAGGCTCAAAATCCCAACAATCCTACCCAAGACACGGGGTGTCCTGGCTACCCAGCCCAGCAGGACACCCCTTTCTGCCTTGATGGGCTCTAAATTTGTTTTTAATAACCACATAAGCCCCCTCAAAGGGCCAAAATCATTCCCAGATCATCCATGAGGGTCCCACACTCAGACCCCCACAGCCTCTCCGGGTCTCCCTTCCGCTCCCACCTCATTAACCTCGTAATTAAGAAGCTTTGCAAATACCTGAGCCCAAATCTGACCTTTATCAAATCTCAAACCAATTTCCTTGTCCCCATGGAAGGTCATTAAATTCTCATTAAGCCAAGCAGGGACTCACAGGGATCAGTAAGCCTCCTCCCTGGAATGCAAGGGAAATTTAGGAATGTCAAACCGAGGGGGTTATTTTTAAGAGTTTTCCCCACGTTTCTGCACTCGGGGTGTTTTTCCACCTGGGAATCACTCATCTCACCAGGGAAGGGGATGGGTTGGAGGGCAGCAACTATTTCCACTTCATTATGAAAACCAGAATCAAGCTGAGCCATCCTGCTGGGAAGGAAACGCCGTTTCCCTACGTACACGGAGCAGGAATTCTGTGGAATGTCAGAAGTCAGAGAAAGATGGTTTTAATAAATAATACAAAATGCTTTGCTTTTTCTTTTTTTTTTTTTCCTTTTTTTTTTCTTGTTAAAATAGAATTCTGGGATTTACACCTACATCCACAAAATAAAGCCCAAAGTCTGTGGTGATCAGTCCCAACACAAAATAAAACCACAATTAAACAACCCTTATTAAAACAGCCCATCTTCAGTCCACACAATATGTACAACCATGGATTTGAAACAAAAAAGTAGATTATCACCTCAAAATTCCTCTCAGATACTTGGATATACATATTTTCTCTATATATTTTAGATATCCTTATTTTTTTCTTTATTTTTTCCATTTTTACAATATTAAAATGAATACTATGCTTTGTCAAAATAGGTTTCTTGGGCTTTTTCTTTAATTTAATTTGTAGAATTGCCTCAATTCCTTCTACACAACTACAATTATTTACTTTTCTACTGTACACTTCAAAATATTCCTTCCTCCATATATATATATATATAATTAATTTAGAGTGTGAGTTTTTCAGAGTTAAATTAACTGTGCCCTTGCCATCTGCTGTGGGGAGGGGGGGGAAAGAGTGAAACCCACCCCCCAGCACAGGGAGATGGATGGGAAATTAAGGAATCTTTAGCCTTAGAGCAGATCAGCTGCAAGGAAAAGAGAAAGACAGGGAGCTCCGGGGTATTTTGGGGGGTTCAGGAGGTAATTTATTTTCAAGGGAGACTGTGGAAATGTTATTTCCACAGTGGAAAATATGGAAATGATGGAGGAAATGTTAACAAGGAAGTCATCACACACATCGGGGGCCTGATCTTGCTGGGGGAAGTGGGATAACTGGGAAACACGGATTTGTTTTAGCACCAAATACAGGATATTTCACCACTAAAACCAATTAAAACCAGTCTCACCATCCTATTGCCTTTTTTTTCTCCTGTTTCCTCAACACAAGTGGGATAAGAAAAAACTTCTGCAGAGTTTCTAAAGGAGGGTGGTTGAAATCAAGGAAAACTGGAATGCAACAAAGCCAAGACCCCTCACCATCACCCTCCTCGCACAGCCCCTACCTTCCATCCTTTCCCACCCAAAGGAACTGGGAATGTTGGTGGGAGCTGGCTCGGCCCCAGTATTTACACCAACCAGAGGGGTTTATCTCGGGGTCACAGTTAGGAAAAGCAACTGGTGAGGCTGGAGCAGTGACAAGACATAAAGATCCAATCCAACTAAGAAAAAAGCTGTTGGGACTTGGAAAATTAGACAGCCAACACTTAAAAGAGATTTTTTTTAAAGAATCTAACAGTTTTACCTATTTGTAAAACAATGGTTGAGTAAATCTGGATAATAAAAATTCCCTAATTGCTGCCTGCAGTGATGGGACACCTCAGTGTCCAGGGAACACCGACCAAGCTCCAGATGGTTCCCCGGTCACACTCCACTTTCCAGGACTAACTGGTGCCTTTGCTTCTCCTGCGCTTCGATTTCAACTCAAAAAGCCTGATTTAGCCTAGAAAATAGGATGAGGGGGAATGGTTTTCAACTGAAAGAGAGGAGATTGAGATGAGATCTGGGAAGAACTTGACTGCAAGGGTGGTGAGAGCCTGAAACAGGCTGCCCAGAGAAGCTGTGGCTGCCCCATCCCTGGAAGGGTTCAAGGCCAGGCTGGATGGGGCTTGGAGCAACCTGGTGTGGTGGGAGGTGTCCCTGCCCAGGGCAGGGGGGTTGGAACTCAATGATCTTTTAGGTCCCTTCCAACCCAAATTGTTCTATGATCCTATGAATTTGCTGCACCCCTGTTCTTGAAGCAAGACATTGATTTACAGCAGCTCCCACAGCACAAAAATGCCACCTGGTCTCAGAGCAGAGGGAAAGGGGAAGGAGAAGAGGAAGAGGAAGGACAAACAAGACCTGAAGCTCCCCTAAAAGCCACTGGGACTCCCCTAAAGCCCAGCCTCTGCAGAAATCTCACATCTTTCTACCATCACATCACTCCCGTGCCTGCTTCCCAGGGTCTAGTCTTACTGCATTTGTCAGCTGGTACGTCAGAGACAGGGAATAATTAGAAAACAATCCCCACAGCACTGAAGGCACGTGGATGTGTCAGGGGAGTGTTTCACAGGGCTCTGTCTGGTGTGTAATTCCCTGTTTTGAAATATAAGAAACAATTCCTGCACAGGCTTAATGCTTCAGCACAGTGGATTTTGTTTTCAAGGCCTTTCAGAGAATTTGTTTAAAAATAGGTTTTTAATCATTCACCCAGCTCTGTCGATGCCAAAGCTCTAATGTCTTTTATCTTTACTTCCCTGAACATTAAAATAAAGAAAAAACCACATAAATAAATAATAGAAGTCCTACAAACATGCTCAAAATGAGTAAAAGACATCGCTGTGCCTTACACTCTCTGTGTTCCACAAGGTTTTGGATGGCAAACAAAGACCTTCATGTGAAATAACACTATCAACAACCTTTGTCCAAGAAAAAAAAGATTCCAGAAAATTTGGTACCTAAACCAGGAACGACCAGCTCGGGGCTGGATCTAATTATTTTGCTTTGCAGGGCAGAATTCCAGCTCTCCCTCCACCATCAGCAGCTCTAGTCCCTTCCACACAGATCCCAACTTCCAGGGGATTTTTTTCACTACCGCAGTCTCTCCTTCTCTCCTAACAGCACGCTCACACTCAAGCCACAAAGACAAAGCTTTTATAAACTGTTGATAAATCAGCCAACTAAAGAAAAACAAGGATTTTACTCTTCTGCTCCTGCCACAGGCCCGGACAAGGCAACAAGGACCACACCAACGAGCGTTTTCTAGGGACAACTCAAGTCCATCCCACTTTGGATCACACATATTTCCATGAGTTAATACTCAGCCCCTGTTTTATATAAAAATCTCTGGTTTTGAGGCACAGATCTGTTTGCAGATCCATCCCTTACAGACCCCTGGCACCCAAAATCTCTGGAATCACTGCATCAGAAACTGCACGACTCTTCCAAGAGGGATTTAGCATAAAAAGCAACCGTGGAAAATAACTAAGAGAGAAGAATGGAATTGAAAATGAGCTAAGGAAGTATGAATAAGGTACATGGCAACTAAAAGCAGTTTTTATCACAATCTGAGGGGGCTTTTTTCCAAATCAAGGAAAAAAAAAATAAGAGCATTGCATGGTATTGTAGGAAAAGCTTAACACCAGTAAGATGAAAGCATTCCTGTGCCCCAGCTTGGGAAATCCCACAGCTACTCCTTACAGAGGATGCTGAGATACTAAACATCCCCCAGCAACAAGAATGCCAGAGAAGCTGGTACTATTTTTAGTAATTCTAAAAATAAATGGGGGGGATCATTAAAAGATATCACCTGGCTCACAGGGGCTATCTTCCAAAATGCATTTTTCTTTCTCTGCTGCTCCAGGTGCTAAGTCAGAGTTCGCCCACGTGCGAAAGCTCACGCCCTGCAGAGCGAAGCCACTCTCACTTCCAGAAGCAAATCCATCCAATTTCCTTACAAGCGTGTTCAGGACAAGCAAATACTTTCATAATACTTCTCCTATTTTTGCCAATTTGTACTTTTTCCATAAGGAAAGGGGTCCTGAACTCTGTGGTTATCCCTCAGCAGCAGAAGGCAGACAAACCCTGCGTGCTGGGGGAGCAGAGGAAGCTGCTGGGGCACCCTCTCCCACTTACAGAGATGCAATTCCCATCATCTTTAGGGATGACAGGAGTCACACCGCCGGAATTAGGCAGAAAACATTCTTGAAGGTGTTTACTGAAACAGAAAAAACATAAAAAAGCTGAAGTTAAGCCCTGACCTATCTCTTACAAAACACCACAACACCCAGGGAAAGGCTGACTTCACATGCTTAAAGCTGTCTCACAGTCAGAGATTATACCTTCACTTTAGCAAGAGTTTCCACGTGACACAACTGATGCCTCAAGTAGAACTGACACAAATCTGGCGTTTGACCAGCCCGTTTTGCCAGTCCCATCCTCAAATATTCTCAAGATTGGTTTAAATATGGATGGTTTGAACTCCCTAGAGAAGAAAACTGGAAATCCTTTCCACGGGGGTGTGAGCACCAACCTCCTGAGCTGAGCTACAGCCCGAGCCTGGGACAGCTACACTATGAGAACACACTCACTGAGTGGGGGTTTTTTTTGTTGTACAACAGAGAAGGATCCACAAGTCCTGTAACTGAAGAGAGATCCAGATACGTACCGAGGCACCCAGACACTTGAACCCAGCACATGCACTAGAAATGCATTGGATTTGAATCATTTCTTTTTAATCTTTAAAAAGTGCAGTTTGACCTGAAATGGAAAAAGAACTGTCTTTATGTCGACTGTAAACTTGTCAAAAGGAATCTGCTCTTTTAAAAACTGTGCTGAAAGAGTCGATTTATACAACAGAGCACTAGATGAAGCTACCATAAACTCCTCTTCACCAATTATGACTCTATTGTGTCAGTTATAGGACTGCATATTACGTAGAAGAAGCAAACCGGTGGTAGCTACTATTAGTGAGTACAACAAACCCCAGTGAAATAATCGGAAGTTCAACGTTTTCCATGGAGTAGCAATAACATTTAAACCACAGGACAGTTAGAATTCAGTAGGTTGAAGTGCATAAGAGTCCCACTGTTGATCGTCAGCAGTATGGAGGAAAGGTTATTAGAAAGTCAGCAGTAATGGTCGGAAAGAACATGGCAACACGACAAGAGGAAAGGGTATCCACCACGGCAAGGCTGCAGCTCCTTCCACACACCACGAGTGTCATCCCAGCCAGCAGTAATCACTTCAGTCTCCAGGCTTGGTATGCACCAAACGAGGGTATTGCAGAGAAAAAAAAAACAAAAGAAAAACAAAAAAACCAACACCAGTATCTTCCTTCCATCAGTAGTTCTAGAGTAACGGACCAGGGGTTAGACACCTCCAGGGTGCAGGAAGGCGTGGGAGAAACATCCAGCCTCTGCGCTTGGGCGTTTCCAGCGCTGCCAGGAGCATGAATTCACTTGTTCCAGTCTCCACAACCTCCAGAGACAGAGTTCTGACATTATCCCACGCTGTAAACATCCAAATTCTTCCTCTTCTAAGCGCATCCCGCCTCCAGGATGGCACAAAGTCATTCACAAGGATGGTGTGAAACTCAACACAAGTTCACAAAGCAGCTTTCCCTACGGGACCTGCGTTCTCTGGTTCTCCTACAGCCCATTGCTATTCCTGTGGCTGAGTGGTGGTTTGGAAAGCTCTACAACTGTTGAGCGAGATTTATTGAGAAACTTTGGAGCCCGACGCAGCAACCTCTGTGCTTCAGTGAAAGCTTCCGTCAGCTCTTTTTTCCACTGAACAAATTCTGGGTCACTCTGAAAAGAGATACAGAAGTAGTTTGGCACTTCATGGTAAACCACCAAGAGTGTCTTCTCTCTTAGATCATAGAGTCATAGAATGGTCAGAGTTGGAAGGGACCTTAAAGATCATCCAGTTCCAACCCCCCTGCCATGGGCAGGGACACCTCTCCCTAGAGCAGGTTGCTCCAAGCCCCATCCAGCCTGGCCTTAAACACTTCCAGGGATGGGGCAGCAACAACTTCCCTGGGCAACCTGTTCCAGTGCCTCACCACCCTCACA
>VXBW01004776.1:244855-279984 GCA_013400375.1 Thinocorus orbignyianus
AGCCTGTCCAGGTCCCTCTGGATGCCATCCCTTCCCTCCAGCGTGTCAACCGCACCACTGAGCTCGGTGTCATCGGCAAATTTGCTGAGGGTGCACTCTAGGAATTGCACTCTAGATAGCACTTTAAAGCCAATTATTTTAATTTTCCAAAGGAATGACTAACTTTGGATATGGAAAGTGTGCAGCCCTTTGCTTCCAGCAGCAACTACAGCCAGTCAAGATGTTTCGAGGACTCGTGTGCTTTCTCCCTCTCCAACACATCCCCTACCCTGCACTAACCACAGCGAGATGGGCCAGCAAGCCCTTTGAAGCCCAGGTGGGCTGAGCAGTGTTGAAGTTTTTTAGCTGTTCCTTAAACTGAACTCATTTGAGCCCAAAAAGTCGTTGAAACCCATGCGAAACTGGCAGGGCTGCGGGTTTCCTGCATTCAAAATTCAAGCCTGATTAAAACTTCCCAGTTTTCCTTAAGTTCAGCTTCACTTCCTAAAGCATTCTCAGGCAACTCATCCCGGGGGGACCTGAAAAGCTTTTCAGCTGTTTGATCATACACAAAACAATCCCCTGAACAGCCACTGGAAAACAAGCATCTCACCTCACATTGTAGGACAAACTGTTTTCCTCCTTTAATCCTCAGTAAGATGCACTTCTTATCTTTGATTTGTGTTTCTTCAACAGATACTATTTGTTCCATTGTCAGTAGGTTTTGCTGCAGCAGTTGTAGAAATAAAGCAGAGGGATGATTAAAAAAACACAAACAAATACAAAAAAACCCACCTGTTGCTTATCAAATAAAGCCACTATCTGATTTTTCTGGACTAGCCACGTAAATGAAGTTAGGAACATTAACAGTCATTGCACAAACATTTCTTTCTGAAGGTTGGGTCATGAACTAAAGATAGAGTCTAAGGTAAGAGGGAGATTTAGTGAGGGGCCTGGTTGCCTCAACAGAGACAATGAGACATCAGCTAAGAAAGCCAGCAATGACAGCATGAAACAAACATCTACAAATAGGTGTGTCTACAAACAAAACAGTCACTATTTTCCCTCAAGAGAGTTGCATATAATTTTATTTTCTTCCAAGGATTGCTGCTGTTAAAAAAATAAAAGGACAATCTTACTATTTCCAAGAGTTGAAAGGGAATATTTAAGCCCTAAATCCTTGCAGAGAAACAAAAGTACACAACAGTTTGCAGAAAAGCTTTCACTACAGACCATGAGAGGAGTCTCAAAACATCTCCCAAACCTTGCTTAACTAAATATACAAAGGTTCTGCCTAGCACATGATCACAGCTGGACTAAACTAAAGCTCCTATAGCATTTTCTTGGAAATAAAATGCTATAGCATTTATGACCTTACCAGTTTATGTTTTTTTGTATAAATAGTCCAGAGGTCCTAAATGAAAAACAACACCATAAACTACCAAATTCCTTTCAAAACACAACAAAGCAAAGTAAACAGGTTTCTCAAGACAGCTTCACATTTCCTCAGTGCCGTGGCTACCCATTAACCAAAGTGATACTCAAGATAAGGTTCTCAAATCCACTGTTTGTTTATCCAGACAAAGCTCTGCTTCCCTGGGAGGTCTGTCTGAGCACGAGAGCTCTCATTTCCCTCCAAATTCACCTGGATTTTCTTTTTTCCCCCTCCAAATCCTCCCTTTCACACCCCTGGAAGCTACTGCTCTCCTCAGTAATCCAACTTACCCGGGACTCTCCTTCTCCTCGCCATTCCAGCCGGTTTGGGAAGAGGTAAAAGTATCGTCGTTGCCACTGGGTCAAGAAGGGGTTGCCCAGTTTGAGCATGTACCCATGCATGATGCAGTCCTTCCCAAGGGCATAATCTGAGAGAGAGTAATAAGAATAACATTATTATTATTATCATTAATTTAATTAAAGACACTAGTGTGCAAACCTAAAAGCATTCTGCAAATGTACTGGATCCACTCCTCTTCAATACATTCATCAATGACCTGGATGAAGGGATGGAATGTTCCCTCAGCATGTTTGCTGATGGTAAAACACTGGGAAGGGTGGAATTCACCCCAGAAGGCTGTGCCACCATCCAGCGAGACCTGGACAATCTGGAGAGTTGGGCAGAGAGAAACCTGATGAAATCCAACATGGGGCAAGTGAAGGGTGCTCCGCCTGGGGAGGAATAACCTCCTGCCCCAGGAAAGGTTGGTGGTGACCTGCTGGAGAGCAGCTATGAGGAACAAGACCTGGGAGTCCTGGTGGACAACAGGATGACCATGAGCCAGCAATGGGCCCTTGTGGCCAAGAAGGCCAATGGCACCCTGGGGTGCGTCAGGAAGAGTGTGGCCAGCAGGCCAAGGGAGGTCATCCTGCTCCTCTACCCTGCCCTGGTGAGGCTCCATCTGGAGTCCTGGGTCCACTTCTGGGCTCCCCAGTTCAAGGACATGGAACTGCTGGAGAGCGTACAGCAGAGGGCTACAAAGATGATGAGGGGCCTAGAACATCTCTCTTCCAAGGAAAAGTTGAGGGACATGCGTCTTTTTAGGCTGGAGAAGAGAAGACTGAGGGGGGATCGGATCAATCCCTATAAAAATACTTAAAGGGTGGGTGTCAGGAGGATGGGGCCAGGCTTTTTTCAGTGGTGACCAGGGACAGGACAAGAGGGAATGGGCACAAACTTGAACATAAGAAGTTCCATCTAAACAGGAGGAGGAACATCTTCACTTTGAGGGTGGCAGAGCACTGGAAGAGGCTGCCCAGAGAGGTGGTGGAGTCTCCATCTCTGGAGACATTCCAAACCCTCCTGGACACGTTCCTGTGCAACCTGCTCTGGGTAGACCTGCTTTGGAAGGGGGGTTGGACTAGATGATCTCCAGAGGTCCCTTCCAACCCCATAGTATTCTGTTGTTCTGTGAAATGGGCTACATGGAAAAAGGAGAGAGTCCTGGACACAGTGTCAGTTGGGATGTCCACACAGAGCCAGCTCTCCCTTCAGTACCTGAGCCAATGCGGCTGCAGTGGACTAATCAAGAACAGAATTTGGTTCTTAAAAAAGTATCTCATTAACTATTAAAAGAATTGTGTGTTGCTATCCAAAGTTCAGAGTTTGTGATGCATGATCCTTGTGCAAACAAGCGACGTTTGCTGTAAAGGACTTCCCGCTTTCCCTCTCAGCTTCCTTCTCAGGAAATCAAATCCCACATACACCACAAACAGAAACGATGAAAGGCTGGTACATGATAATCTTTAAAAAAGAGAGTACAAAAGATTTTTCCAAAACATTATGTCATCATATAGCACTTCAAAACATTCAGAAATGTCTTAAGAAAGGCGATACTGACTAAATGAATTCTAACAATTACTGGTGAATGACAGTAATACCAGAGTCTGTTGTGTGAAACTTCCAACACATGAATTACTACCGAGCAGCAAAAGATGGAGAGAAGAGTATTTGAGGGATTACCTTCCTCGTGGCCAAGCTGCTTATTTTTAGCCCTTTTTCTGGCCTCAATTTTATCCGTGTCTGCATTGACTGCATCATAAACAGTTTCTGCTACTTCTTGCTGCCAACGCTCCGATATTACCAGCGGGAAGTTCTTATACAATTCCTGGTCACTATCAAGCAACTTGCAAGAGAAAAAACAAAACAAACACAAAAAACTCCAACATTTTAATAACTTTCACTATTCTTATCCCCAGTAGATAGTTACCCACAGAAGAGTATTCTTTTAAAAGATGTACTGAGCTCTAATCTTACCAGAATGGGTTCAAACAAGGGAAAACACAGAGTAATTAAAGCAAAGGTGTTAATTTATATACAGAGAACAGGCCACCTGCTCAAAACTCATTTGCTTTACTCAACTTCATCCCATAATGTTCTCTAGACTTCACATGTAAATAATTACTTCGATATTCTTAACTCTGTTGCATAATCAATGTTAACAAAACGTCCTAATTGCATTGAACACTTTCCCAGCAGAAAAATTCCATAAATAAATGAAAAGATACCTTTTACACCACGATGCCTTCCAGGTCTCCACAGCTTAATGTGACATTCTTAATGATTAACCTTCAAAATTCAGCAGGGCATGCTGCAGACCTCAATTTTCCTTTGAAAATGGATTCTTTTCTCCCCTAATGCTTAACTGGAATTGAACTGCACTGAAGGAAACCAAAATTACTGGATCTTCAGGAAGGACTGTGTGCTGCTTGACACAGCCACATTCCAGCTTTAGTCACAAGGCACTTTGAGATGCAGCACAAAAAGCCATCAATGTTTTCCCTATAGAATTATTAGTGGTGATCAATGTTTTCCCTATAAAATTATTAAAGGTTTTAATTAATTAACTTAAAGCTTTGCTCAATTCTCCTTCTGCAGCCAGGCCAGATGCTCCCAGAGTGGATCTTCTCCTCATTTTCGGAGATCCATAACCATACAACGTGCTGGATCTGAAGCCAGAAGACTCCTCTGCAAATCTGTGGAGTGGCTTCCAGGGATGGCATCTGAGGAAGAAGGAAAAGCCACGGGCATCCACCGGTGGCTTTCCAGTCTGTAACCTCAAAGAACACGTGCTTTCCTCGGTGTCCCAAGACACTCCAGACTATAAATACACTTCACAGGGGTGAGGGAAGAGGGTAAGGCACTCAAAACTGGCATCCTCACAGGCAGAGGCACCTCCTGACACCTTAATGGAAGCTCCGGCTGCAGCTGACTCAGAGTCAGGAATTATTCAGTCCCTCCTAAAAGCCTGTGACATCCCCGTGGAAGCGCAGAGAAAAGCTGTACATGATACCCCTCACTGAGACATGGCTAAGAATAAATTTACCTTACAAGCAGCCTGAACAAAGATTACAGGCAAGTGAGCTGGCTACAGGATTTATAGGTCTGGCTGAGAATGTCTGATCCCTCCCTCAATAGATAAAAAAAGACCACCTGCTTTCTCCTTGTAAAATGTTCCTCCCAATTCCAGCATTCCAGAACTGCAGGTAACTGGAATCCTGTCAGACTAACTCTGATGCTGAAGATTTGAAGGTTTCTGGGATAAAGAACATCTTGGGCTCTCTGGATTTCTCTTGAAACACGTAAAATCTTTCCTGTGCCAACTTCTGTAATTACAGCAGGTGACACTGACAGACAAGATCCTTTTTAGGCGCAGCAAGTACTTCACATGTTTTTTTGCTTATAAAGTTTAGAGCAATTACCTTCTCTCCTGACTCACTTCTGTAATAACAAGAATAAAGCTTGAGCTACTGAAGAAAGGTATGATCAAATAACAGACAGGACAGACCCAAGCCAAGTGTCGATTCACTCCTTGTCCCAAAGGTTTGAGAAGAGGGGACGAACACGCAGGGTATGATACACCACCTCCACACAAGTCAGAAATGGGCCAGCACCTTCAGCTCCTCCTTTTCATCTTTACGTTGTTTCATGAGGTTTGGGATAATGTCAGAAGTTTCTTTTATCCCTTTTCTAACTTATAAAGTTGCTACCATTAACACACAGTTTGTCATTTTTAAGAGTTTTCCACAGCACTCTCTGACCGGGAGGTAACACCATTAAAACCAGGTTTAGTTCAATTAACCCAAGCTATCAAGAAACAAACCACAACTTTCAAAACTACAAACCATGAAGTGCTCTTGAAAACCTGAGTTTTTCCCAAAAGTTCCCTGACCATTTGAAACATCTGCCTCATCTTATAAAACTTTTGATAGGAAGACAATCTAAAAAATAAAGCATAAAGATCTGGCAAGCAGCACCCAGCCCAAGCCAACTCTTCCAGTATGGATTAACTTTTCCAACTTGAGAACAATTCCTTGCTTATTCAGAAGCCCTGAAGCCAAGGAATGTGCACATACACACAAATTAAGCACAGCAGTCACATCATTTAAAGTTGTGTACCTTAATGCCCTTAGTGTCCTCTTCATCAAATGACCCAATATCGAAAGCATCTGCTGCATTCACTTCTCCCCGGGGAGGAATCAATGGTGGAGGGTACTAGAAATTAAAAGCAGCATTAATTAAAGACATATTAACGGAGATTATTTAAATCCATTCTGTAGATATGTAAGGCCTTTTTTTATATTTTTTTTGCACAAATTACACATGACTCTGCAAAACACGTGCCTTGAAATTAAACTTCAGGGCAAAGAAGTTTTCCACTCTTTTAACGAACAAAAATTCAGGGAAAAAAAATCCTACAGCTTAGAGGCAGCAAAGCAGAAGAAACCATGAAGTCAACTGACCCTGAAAAAGTAATGATTCAGGATTACCCATCAGGAAGATTTGCAGTAATGAACACAGAGCAGTTTTCAGCAACAACCTTCCACGTATTTGTACAAATGAATTCGTCTGCCAGGGACTGGAACTCTGGAGTTTTCTGTCTGTTTCCTATTTAGCCTTATTTTCTTTGTATTGCTTTACCAAGCTAAGGTCACTGTCTTCATCCTTTACCTTTTGTAAATAGACTTGCTGCCAATCAATGCCTTTGAAGAAAGGATGTTCTTTTACTTCTTGTGCACTGCAAGATAAAAGAAACTCAAGTCAACAAAACAAAGGGGCTTCTCAATTGTATTTGAGAAACAGAAAGCCTTCGAAAGGTCACATTTCTATCACTTGAAAACATCGGTGAAATGCTCTTTTTCCCAAGGAAAAAAACAACAACAGACTTCCTGAGTAAACAACAGAAGAGAAGACTTTCACGTGGAAAC
Organism: Thinocorus orbignyianus; assembly: GCA_013400375.1. NCBI lineage: Eukaryota > Metazoa > Chordata > Aves > Ciconiiformes > Thinocoridae > Thinocorus > Thinocorus orbignyianus. The sequence goes on from VXBW01004776.1 coordinate 251,537, forward strand.
ACTGAAAATGGTGCTGTAGGTCTGGAAAGGAATTGCTCTTATTTTGTTAAGGTATTCCATCATTTCAGACAACAAATCCTTAGCTGTTGTCAGATCCCAGATGCTACCTCTAAGTAACGAGCTCACCCTGTTCCAGTTGCTATTATATATGTATTTTATGGCAAAATAAGCAACTTCTCTTGAAAAGCCCAAGGCTGAAATCTCAGGTCATTATCATAGAAGGCTCCACCACAAAGCCCTCTCTGAGTAGCTCACTAGAACCAGAGCCAGCCCCAGTCTCAGGTGTGGGTATCAATTAACTGCCACCACACATCCTTAATGGTTTCTCAACAGTTATTTAGTCCTCTCATAGATTTCTCCCTCTGATCTCACACAAGGACCACGCTGGCTTTTTAAATAGGTGATAACAACAACTTCAGTTAACAGCTATAAGCAAGGTGGGTTTGGCAGGAGAAAGCACTGGTTTGTAGTTAATTAGAATCATAGAATGGTCAGAGCTGGAAGGGACCTTAAAGATCATCNTTCAATTAAAAGAATTGTATGTTCTTTTCCTTAGAATCATGAAATGGAACAGGGAGATCTGGCAACTGAGGCAGCCTGAAAAGCAGCAAGTGTTCACAGCTTTCTGTGCTTGGTGGTTTGGGTTTTTTTCATGTGTATCATTACAGCTATATAGAAACAATAAATTTTAGCCATTAATACGTTGGAATCAAGTAATGCCAAAACAGATCAGGCAAAAACATACCACCACCACAAGGATGAGAGCTATGAACCCCATGCAATATAAGCACGACTGCAGAGAACATGGAGAAAGCCTCTAATAACAGAAATTTTCCAAAAATTTGTCCAGAAATTGTCCAAACCGAAGGAAGACGAAGCATAATTCCATGCAACACCACTTTTTAATATTCTCTTTCCAAAATTAAAATCATCACAACAAGAAGCAGATTATTTTTTTTACTTGAAATGAATTAAGGCGTTTGCTCAGAAGTGGAAATTTTTCAAGGCAGCGCTCCAAGGAGAAGACAACACCTACCTTCTTCCTTGGCATCCCAGTCTCTTGCTAACATCCCGCTGCAGGAGCCCTTCCAAAAGAGACTTCAGTTCAGGAGAAAATGAATCTGGTAGCTCCACATTCTTATGAGAAAATACAAAAAGAGGTATTTAATTATGGAAGCAGTGTGATCTGTTTCCCCCCCCAACAAGAAAGTAGCTTTTCTTTAGTAGAAAAAACACCTCTCACGTGTAAATACAGCCTTCTCACAAAGGGGGCTACAGATACAGCCCCAGTTTTTAGAGGGAATGGGAATCCAGTGAACTAAAGGAATGTAACTGCAAGGATTCCTTACCACGGTGAGTGTCATCCGGTCAATCTCATGCTTATCTTTGGTTTTGTGCTGTCTGAAAGGACTGTGACTGTAGAAATAAGGAAAAAAAAAGCACTAATCAATGTCAAGCCATAACGTATCAAGCTCTTCCAGCTGTGGCAACCTCAGGAAAGAGCGTTAACATCCTTTTAGTTCCTTTATTCCACCTCATCAAGCCTGTCCTGCCAAACAATAAAACAAGTAGTAAAATATTTAGCGTTTACAATGAAAAACGAGACTTTACACATCAGCCTCATCTGGCTGCTAGCTATCTACTACAGATTATCTAAGAAGAAACCCCTGATATTTAAAAACATTGATATATATACGGAAACTGAGTGTGACCTCCAGAACTCACCACTCATCTACAAGGGAAGGATGAAGGAAGATCTTAAGAGAAAGTAGATGAATCAGAAGATAACCACAGACACCACGACATGACTGACTGGGAAGATATTTGATGTTATCTGGTAATTTATCATCTTTATCCCTTTCCTGCTTTCTAATTCTGAGTTTGAATTTTTCCTTTTAGCCATAGAAGACCTTAGAATATTACAGATTCACCGTGAACAACAGTATGAAAGAAAGCAGAAACACTTCAGTACAAGGTTTTTTAATGAGATTTAGGATACGTTCCCTGTTTCTTAGTTTTCTTCAAAACCTTGAGGGAATGACATTTTTCAAAATTAAAATGTTACTTGCTTATCAATACATTAATTAGCTGTCATAAAGCATTTTGTCTTGCCACATGGCAGCCCGTGCTAGCTTGTTTCAACTGGGGACCTGTTACTCAAGAATTATTTCCCTTTTATCATGGAATCAGGGAGTTGTCAGAGTTGGAAGGGACCTCTCAAGATCATCCAGTCCAACTCCTCTGCTAAAGCAGGATTGCCCAGAGCACATCACTCAGGACAGCATCCAGGTGAGGCTTGAAGGTGTCCAGAGAAGCATCTCATGCACAGAGCAAGACTTAAATTTTTGGTTTTAAGCATGACAGGTAAGAAGACAAAAGTAAATGGTGAACATATGGCCTGATATACTTTTGACAGCAAAGCTCTGCGTAGATCAGGGGAGCAAATGATTCACTGGAGACTTATGGGCAGATTTGATGCCAGAGTAAATTTACTAAACACCAAGAAATGGCACCATGTGCCCAGCCCTTGTTTTGGGATGTGAGTTGTTTAATTGGCTTCGGAACAGATGAGGAAGGATAGTTCACAATGAATAATGCTTTGGCTTCTGGCCGACCGATGATAGCACCCCGCACATCTCTGTCAGGCAGAATCACAGCCCACAAAGTCTGAGATCTCCCTGCCCCATAAGTTTGAGTTTCTGGGGTGAATGAGGCCCATTTGTGTTAGTTCTTTCACCACACAACTTCAATCCTGTGAAGGAAGAACCATGCCAGAGCCAGTCGGATGCCCTAATCCTCTGTGCAGAGGTGACTCAAAAGGAAAAAGGCTCAAAAAGAAAGACAAGGAGTCTACGGTGGTCCTGTGTGTGAAAGACACTCCTTTCTTCTCCCAGAAAACCCAATATTCTGTGTGTCTTGCTACCTACAGTGTTCAGAGAGACAGAGCACTGCTCCCAGCTGCATGATGCTGTCCATACTGCAAAATACTCTTGTTTTGCAATTTAAACAGCATCTCTTTCTTTATGTTCACGCTTACATTTAGCCTATTTGGTGAAAAATGAGTGTTAAACTGATTATACTTCAACTCAGAAGACAAAACCCTTCCTTTGTGCAGTGTCTGGGATACAGGTAAGAGCTTATAATTAATTATGTGCGAGGACATGGGATGATGTAGTTAATGATCCATCTTTACAGAGAGGCTTTAAGATCTTTAAAGATTTCTTCAGTTTTGCCATTAACACTGAGGATGCTCAGTGCTTTTGGACTGGCCAGATAAATCCTGTACCCTTAATAAATTCTACACAGCCACATATGATTACTGCAAAGGTAAAGCTGTAATGATCATATAGATTTGATTCAGAAATGGAAACATCCACTTACTACAACTTACCCAAACATCAGAGAAAGGAACACTGAGTGAGCATCATGTGAGAAGGGAACAGCACAGCAAAGAGTTTCACCATAACAGCGGGTCTTAAGTATTAAAATTAAGCCTATCCTTTAACAGAGCTGCTAGTGAACTAAGGAATTAATAAAATCATAAGATTTAAAGTGCTAACGATTGCCAAGAGCTGAGTAAATTGTCCCCCAGCAGAATCAAAAGAAGCCACAGAGTGTCTGACTCCCTCCCTGCCCCACAGCTGCACCTACTGAAGGCAGCAGGGCTTGTGGTCCCTTTGTCTTGGAATCAAAAAAAGCCTGTTTTAATCTTAATCTCAGGTGCAGACCAGGTCTAAGTTGTGGAGACAGCAGAAAGATATCACTTTAGATAATATGCAATATGTTACATATTAGTAATTCAAGGGACAGACAAGGATGAAGACTGAGCTAAGAAAAAAAGATTAAAAAAATAAAGAATACAGGACATAAAAGTTCACTCACCCCCTCAGAAGTTTGAAAAGCATGCAGCCTAAGGAGAACCAGTCTGCACTGCTATCGTACGCCGTTCCCTTCTGGAGCACCTCCGGAGCCATGTATCCATGGGTACCTCTGAGAGGCATAAAGGGACAAAATCTTGATTACAACCAAAACTACCGTTATAAGAAAAAAGAGATCAATAAAAATCTGTGTTTCCTCAATAAAATAGCCTAATTTAAAGAGAATTAAACATGGAATTGCAGAATGGTTTGGGTTGGAAGGGACCTTAAAGATCATCCAGTTCCAACCACCCTGCCCTGGGCAGGGACACGTCCCACCACACCAGGTTGCTCCAAGCCCCATCCAGCCTGGCCTTGAACCCCTCCAGGGATGGGGCAGCCACAGCTTCTTGGGGCAACCTGTTCCAGGCTCTCACCACCCTCACACCAAAGAATTTCTTCCTGAGACCTCATCTCAATCTCCCCTCTTTCAGTTTAAAACTGTTCCCCCTCATCCTACAGCTCCACTCCTTGATCAAGTGTCCCTCCCCATCTCTCCTGGAGCCCCTTTGGGTACTGGAAGAGGCTCTAAATTCTCCTTGGAGCCTTCTGCTTTTTCTTTGGCCATACATACATATGAACAGAAAACGTGTACGTGTATCTAATGAGGATACATCTTAAAACATACACAAGCTACTGAATTGCAAATCTCTGAAGATATGACAGGATGAAGCTTTCCTTTCTGCATAAATTCTGAGACTAAATCAGGGCAAAGGAGGACCTAAGAATAAAACGTGCCAGGTGAGACGTGGAATCCACACACAATGCAAGAAACTCAGATCTCAGTTATGATCTGATGCCAACAGGCAGAAAGGAACACCATTTGCCTCCAGTTCTACAAAGATCCAGAAAGAGAAAGACACAATAAATCCTGGTGGTTTTTTTCAGTCAGTTTCAGAATATTTAATTATCCATTTAGGACAATTAAAACAATCTGGTACTTTTAACTCAGTCAGGTTCTTATCTTCTCTGAACAGTGAATCATCTGCAAATAATGTGTCATCTTCCAGCCATGCCTACACATCAGCTGCTACAACTGAGCAGGAAAACAGAAAGAGGAGACTGAAAAACCTTATTAGAGTATCCAGCTTTGCTGTGTTACAAAGCAAGCCTAAGTCACACAAGTGGTACTTTTTTTTCCAAGATAAATTATGAAGACACATAAAGGATTTATTTAGGAACAGCTGTACATGCAGCAAAGCTCCCATACATGATACTTACACGCTAGCATGGGGCTTCTTTTTGGAAAAATCACAAGCCAGCCCAAGGTCTGATATCCTCACGTGCCCATGTTCATCCAGCAAGATATTTGCAGGCTGGAAATGCACAGACACAGGAAGGTTACTGCACAGGATTTTGCAGTTGACAGAAGTACAAATTCTCAGACTGTAGAACCCATTCCCAAAAATCAATACTCTCTGGCAATTGGTAATTACCTTTTTTTTTTTTTCCTTACATCAATATAACAAACACTTTCTAAATAAAATGGACATTCTAATGGAGCACTACCATCAACTCCAGAGGAGATTTTGAAATAATGATGAACAACAGAAGAGGAGAAAGCACCCACAACGTTTGAAAAGGAAAATACATGAAAGAATAAATCTGGTCTGGCCTCAAGTCCACAGTGCTTCTGGTTCTCGTGGGGCTCTCACATCCTTTATTTGCAATCTACACTCATCTCTCTCTCTGCAGACTTTTCCCCCCACTTTTATTGTCATTTGGCTCGTGGACACCTCTCACAGCAGCCCTTAACATCCCAATCATCACTGAAACCACCCCAAACAACTGTCTTCCTATCGGTCTCCCATCACACACACTCCTCTTTCAGGGCTCTCAGAAATAGAGTATAATGCTCTAAATTAGAATCACAGAATCATAGAATGGTCAGAGTGGGAAGGGACCTTAAAGATCAGCAAGTTCCACCCCCCCTGCCATGGGCAGGGACACCTCTCCCTAGAGCAGGTTGCTCCAAGCTCCATCCAGCCTGGCCTTAAACACTTCCAGGGATGGGGCATCAACAGCTTCCCTGGGCAACCTGTTCCAGTGCCTCACCACCCTCACAGGAAAGAACTTCTTCCTAAGATCTCATCTAAATCTCCCCTCTTCCAATTTAAAGCCACTCCCCCTCGTCCTGTCACTAGACTTCCTGACCAAGAGTCCCTCCCCAGCTCTCCTGTAGGCTCCCTTCAGATACTGGAAGGCTAAATTAATAGCATCATTAGGATGGTGAGATGAGTAACACTGCACAGGATTTATTCTCACCCCAAGGAAGCACCTCCCAGGCCTGTTAAACTGGGTAACAGCACAGATTAGAACTATGTTTAAGAGTTATTAGAAAATTCAGCCAAAGAGAAACAAATAATCCATATCCTTCCCGAGAAAAAGGCTTCAGGTAAGAGACTTCATTTCAATTATCATCCTCTCTGGCTTGTTTGCTGCTACCTAACAACCCCCTGCGTGAATGCAGTCACTACGTTAGTGATTACCTTAAGGTCTCTGTAGACAACAAAGCGATTGTGCATGTGTTCTAAACCCAGGATGATTTCAGTAGCATAAAATCTCATTTCTTTTTCAGAAAACACTCCGTGCTGGGAGAGGTGGTAGTGCAAATCTCCTCCTAAAATGAGAAGGATTGAGATGTGATTAGAAGAAGAGTAAAATCTTGCCTCGCAGGCACAAAGTGTGAGATGGGAGGGAACAGCAAAGCATTCCTATGTTTTTAGAACCTGTGGAGCACAGAGGAACCTGGACATACACTCTGGTGAAGAAATCCCTGAGATGGTAATAGACAAATTTGATCAATCTGAAACTCCATTTTAAAAAAATACATTTACTTCATGCAGATTTGCATTCAGTGACTAATCCAGCAACTGAGTCTTCAGGAAAGAAGATTTCCACAGCAAGCAAAATGCATTCATATACATAGGTTTTTGGAGAACTGAATAAATTAGCACAGAGAACAACCCAGGTTGGATAGGAACCTCAAAAGGCCACCTGGGCCAAAATATTCAAATATTCATGCTGGGGATATTTTCACACCTTCCTAATCAAAGAACTTACATAATACAATGTCACTCTGAGCTAATCTACACCATCAACACATCAAATATCAAGTATTCCTGGGAAACTGTTTCTGATGAAGCTACAGATTTAAAATAATCAACCAGTTACTTGAATTTGACCTACAGCTTAGATCTTTAATGAGAATCTTCACTTGCAAAACACCAAAGCCGGTCTCTTAGAGGATATGAGCTTTATTTCTCAATTCAATTTCCAGCTTTACAAAGAGGTACATGCAGATGTGTCCAACATCTGTAGGAGCTCACTGAAGGACCACAGTAAGGGTTTGAGTCTTAATCCCACAGGTGCTGAGTATTCCCCCAAACGAGCACTGCAGCACCTTCTCTCCCTCTGTGCTCTCACAAGAGTTACACAAAAGCTTCGAGGTATCATTTCTTTCATTTGAGGATTGTCTTTGCAGAGCTCTTTACAGTAGCCCTTTCATTTTTATTCTGAAAGCTGCATCCCTGATCTCATACATTTCTCCACGCAACCATCATTTTCTTAAGCTTCCAGCCTTTGATATCTTTATTTAAACATATTAATGTTAAAAAATATCAAAGGTTTTTCCATCTGTTCTGTACATTCCCTGCTGTAGATGGATTTACCCCTCCTGCTCGCAGGCCAATGCCTCACACCTCAGTTTATTTTTCCCCTCAATTCTCCTCATGACCTCAGCAAGTTCTCCTGCCAACACTTCTGTGATACCACCATCATCTGCACGAGTCTTGCTTACCATTCATCAGGTCCAGAATGAAACAGAGTTTGTCGGGGGTGTGGAAGGCATAGGTCATACACACTATAAAAGGACAGTCCTAGAAGGAAAGGAGCAGAGAGTTCATCTCAGGCCATCAGCAAAGTACTGCTCAGAGAAGCTAAAAATACATGTGATATTTTTCCTACGACACTTGCCAATATTCATAATGATTTCTGAAAGCAATTTGTGCACTACTCTACGTACTCTGATGTTCCCCTTCAAGTTTAGAGATCTTTTTGCTATCTCATTTCAATACAAAAACTTTAAAAAAAGCTATAAGGAGCCAAAGGTTTAAAAAACACAGGCAGCATCACTACCTTCTAAAGACTTGAAAGCACAGCAACTAGAAATATTCTGAAAATCACAGAATCATAGAATGGTCAGAGCTGGAAGGGACCTTAAAGATCATCAAGTTCCAACCCCCCTGCCATGGGCAGGGACACCTCTCCCNTTGATTGCACTAGACTTAAATGAAAGATATATTAAAGCTAACAAGCTTTAGGGCAGCTTTGAAAAAAATAAATAAAGCTGTTTTCATGAAAAGTAAAAGATTTTCCACTATTTCCCACAATTGCAAGGGGAACATTGAGCTGCTGGAACACTGACGACCAAGAACCTGAGTCGCATCATGTATGAAATCCCTGAGGAAAGAAAGTTTTATCCTCATCTATACATCAAATGCAGCTACAGGGGTTAACACTGAGCTCCCCAGCAGAGCCACACCAGGGCGACAGCGAGGTGTCTCGCCACCCTTCAGCTCTCCAGCAGCATTTGTGAGAAGATGATTAAAAGCAACAAAAATACATAAGGAAGGAAGTCACGACCCTGAGGTGTATGAGATGCACGGGGAAGCAAGAACAGCACGGTCTGGAGTATGCAAAACCCAGAAAACATGCATGGGGGGTGAGGATCTAAGGTCACCATTGACCCAACGCAGGGCTGGGTTTGCATTCCCACTTGAACCTGAATTCAGACCAATGTTTAAGACAAGCAGCCATTAAAAAAAAATAAAATATATATATATATAGCTGGAAAAAACACCTCTTTAGTGCAATTAATCTGTTCAGTGTGCTGGTACTTCCATAATGCACTGAAAGACGCCGTGGTGGGAAGTCGGCAGATCCTCCTTTCTTCATGAGGCCTCCAAGTGGCTAATTAATAGGGGGTGGCAATTACCTCGTTGACCTCTTTTCCACAGCTGTATGAACCCAGTGGGTTTTTTGGTTAGTCTACAAGGGAAACCTAACTAACCTTGCGTGGAAGCCAACCAGCCTGCACGGCAACCCCAACCGGTGAGAGCCTGGCCCCAATGGTGGCAGCCAAGGCAGATGAGATGAGCTGCTGAGGAGGACACCACGCAGGAAGCACAAACATGACCTAACGTGACTTAAGCACCAGGTTAATTGCTTCAGTATTGATAGTGAAAGCTCTGGGAATCTCTGACAGGAACTCTCTGCCTTCCTGGTTGAGGAACAGCGAGATGGGGTGGCCTTGGGCAGAGCTGGACCTGCTCAGGGGGAAAAAGGGAGGAGATGGTGGCACCATCCTCACCAGCCAGGGCAGTTCACGTTGGCTTATCCTTCCACAAACCACCTAAAGCTGAAATGTAAAGCTTTCTATACTTGACTGTAATCCCCAAGAACTCCCACAGTGGGCTGACCCTTCACAAAAGTTTATCCATATTGTGTTTTATTGCTTATTGCACCCAATCCCACACGTGGCCCTGTGGAACACAGGCACCCACCAGGAACACTCTGGAGAAACAGCTGCAAAAATGCCTAAATGGTCCTAGAAATAAGAGGGCTAGAGACAAGGAAGCTTCTGAAAGTAGGGTGTAGCAAGGAAGGGGTTGGTCTCTTCTCCCATGGAACGGGTGATGGGACAAGAAGAAACAGCCTCAAGTTGCGCCAGAGGAGGTTTAGGGTGGATATTGGGAAAATTTTTACACCAAAAGGGTTATCAAGCATTGGAACAGGCTGCCCAGGGAAGTGGTGGAGTCACCATCCCTGGAGGGATTTAAAACCAGGCAGATGTGGTGTTGAAGGACACGGGTTAGTGGTGGGGTTTGTCAGTGCTGGGTTGATGGTTGGACTCAATGACCTGAAAGGTCCCTTCCAACCTCAAGGATTCTATGCTTCCATAAAAGAGAACACCTCTCATTATAGACCTTGTACAACTCAGAACTATCATAGTAACCACTTAACTTCAGACCAAAAGCTTCAGTAGAATTATTAACTTAATTTTCTGAATCAACTGGATAATTCAAAAGCATCCCCAAGCCAGCTTCCTACCACCTTGGAGCAACCTATTTACCCAGAAGGATTTCGTGTTAGAATTTAAACTCCATACATAGAAAAATAAAAGGGTGTTTTTATAGCAGAATATAGTATGCCTACATTTTTATGGATCTCATTTTTTTAAAGAAAAGATAACTGCAAGTGTAAATGTGATGCATAATTCATTTTTTTCTGTGAGCCTCCCTAATTTAATCACTACCCTCTTCACTGTTTAACAGAGAGAAGAAATTGTAGCACTGGGATATTTTTCTGACACAAAAACCACTACAAAAGAGTATTTTCTAGCACAAAACCAAAAAAAAAACCACCCCACCCTACAATGAAACATAAAGCAATAAAGCCAATTTCCCAAGAGAATAATACTTTGTTTGCATAAAGCTCCTGCTCAGAAAAAATAAGGGACAGTGTGACAACAACACGTCAATTAAGAGGAGTTTAAAAACAGCTTCTTACATCCAAACAATCCTGGATTAAGCCCAAAAAATCATGGAAGACTTATTTCTGCCAATAAATAACTTGGAAGGAAAAAAATACATTAGAATAACTATAAAAAATTGTAGGAATGTAATATTTTAAAGACATGAGCACACTAATAGTTACTTCAGAAGGAATATGTTGATTTTGAGCCTTTCCTGCAACCCGAGCACCTGGGGTTAGAGCATGACTGTAGAAATGAGAGAAAAAATGCAAAAAAAAGGGTTGAGAGCATAAAGTAGTTGAGTAGCATATTCAACTGGAGAGTGGCTCTGTCCTGAGAGCTCTCACTCCAAAACATGTGCAGGTCATTGCCTGAAACACCGAGTTATTATCCCACATTCCCACAGATGGTCCTTCAAGTGACTACCAAGATTTGGGAATAGATGCCATTTTTTGAGCGAAATCAAGACTTACAAATCTCGGTACAAGTGAAAACAAAGTACCTGTTCTTCTCATAAAAAAAAGTAATACTTGATTATTGATCTCAGATGCTTTATTGTTCAGTCTGCCCACTTCTGATAAGAAGATGTGTACATGCAAGGAGCTCTACCTAAACATGCAGAGGAACTTCTTCACTTGGAAGGGGGCAGAGCCCTGGAAGAGGCTGCCCAGAGAGGTGGTGGATTCTCCATCCCTGGAGACATTCCAAACCCACCTGGACATGTTCCTGTGCAACCTGCTCTGGGTGGACCTTCTTTGGCAGAGGGTTGGACTGGATGATCTCCAGAGGTCCTTTCCAACCCCGTATCATTGTGTGATTCTGCTGCACCTTACAGTTACCACGCATTGAGGGAATCTTGAGTGCAGTATTTAGACAAATTATCTCAAGAAGAGCTGAGTAAAACAGCTTAACTGCCTCATTTTTGGGGGACAAGAGAACTAGAAGACACAGCACAGCACAGCTACAGCCCTGCAAAGGTCTTTTGGAAGAGACTGGGAGAATGACCATCTCCTGCCAGCCAGGAAGAGATTTACTAAATAACCACTTCCTGCCCCAAACAGCACCTTCTGGCAAATCGTTTTTATACCATCCATCATAGAATCACAGAATGGTCAGAGTTGGAAGGGACCTTTAAAGATCATCAAGTTCCAACCCCTCTGCCATGNGTGACGGCCTTCGTGGGTGATTTCAGTGGTATAGCTTTTGAATATTGGGCAAATATGGCTATTACAGAAAATAAATGACTTTAACAGGAAGTATTTTCCATGTTATCCTGTTTTCTAAGAATTTCAAACCCTATTTCCAGCATCTCCAGACTGAACATCTCTGTGGGGGAGGAAGACAGAGCCAGCATCCCTTCAGACAAGGGATCACAGACCTCAGGAACAGCTTGTCCGTGTGACACCAGCAGTCGGTGACAAAGCCAAGACACCAGTGGAGAAGATGAGTAAGGCAGAACCCAGGTTCAGTGTGATGAAGCCAACCCAAGTGGGTCCCCATGCTCTGAAGAGGTGTCTGTCATGGATCCTGAGCTGTGATGATCCCAAAACGTGACCAGGAAAAGCTCCTCTCACCATGTGCTCAAATCTGGGAGCTCTTGATTCAAGCAGCAGCAGCGGCGAATGCCAAAATTTGAGGTGGATTAACAAAAATGATGACACAAACGTGCATGTAATCTGCACAGCTGTTATTATGCATTTCGCAGAGACATCTGGATTCCCAGTTAAATGACTAATTGTACTATGATGAACTTCCCAGTCCTGCTTTGTTCCGGGCAGGCGCACAAATCCCATCATTGGGGAAGGCACGCACCATCCCAACCTCCCAGCTTGCATACAGGAATAAAAATCATAGAATCGTAGAATNCTTCTCCAGGCTGAACAGCCCCAGCTCTCTCAATGAATTATTCTGTCATTTTCAAACCTATTTAATTCTGCATCTTCAGCTCTTGCTCCAGCAGGTGTACCTAACCTGAATGGGGAATGTTTTGTACAACACCTCCCTTTTCAAACTCTCTAAAAAGAAGTTACGCTCTAATGAGCTGAAAATCCTTAAGGAAAAAAGGAAAAACAAATGCTTTGTCTTGCTTTTCTGTTGCTAAATGGGCTGTCATAGAAGAAAACTAACTCTGCCATCAGCAGCCTTGTGAACCATTTTCTTTTCAAATCACTAGACGTGAAAATTCACTTTGAGCACGGGAGGAACAGCATCTTAAATTCAAGTTAATAGGACAATTATTACTAATTTTGCCTAGATTTCTTGCCTAGTCTCTGCAGCAGAACCTCACCCCCAAGACTCCTGACACTTCTGGACAAGCCACAACTTAACTGTAGTGAAAAGAGTTGATTTGATTTTGAAGTCTAACCAGTAAATCCCAATTGTTAATTTTACAGATAAAAGAACAAAGAAATACTTTCCAACTGTTTGTATCTTCATACTGAAGCCAAATGAGAATGTAATTCCATGTTAAAGGAAATGCCCTGAGTGGATTTCACTGAAATTCAGTGAAAGGCTGAGGCAGGGGAGGAGACCCCAACAAAAGGCACAAGAGGAAATACCTCATCCTTCCTTCGGAGATTTTCAACAGGAAAAACAGTTCAAGCTTCTGATGACACCTTGATGTGTAGCTTCCCCAGCTCCTGGTTTAGGATTTGCCTTCTCAGGGTATTTCTAACAGCAGGGGAAAGATCTTCTAGGGACATAACTGCAACCAGCTTTGCCTTTCCACCAGTCTGCCCAGCAGAGCATCTCCCATGCTTACCATGAGGCTGAGAAGTACCAAGTCTTGCCTGATTCACAGCATTTCCACTCCACAAATAAAAGGGCACTGTTTGGCAACTGTATTTCTGCATTTATACCTAAGCCCTGAGAAACACATCTCCGTTTCTTAAAGCTGAGTTTGCAGAAGACAAAGGAAGGACAGTTCTGCAGCAGCTGCGCCTCCAAGCAAGGCAGCACGATGGCCCAGATCATCTGTGGGCAGAAACCAGCCCATCTCAAAGCCCAAGCAGATGGATGGTGGCCTGGTTTGAGGTGCAGGAGGCCACAGACAGCGGAGGTGGTGGAAGGGAGAGAGGTTAAAGAGAGCATCTGTCGCTCGTTTGGTGGCCAGCCCAGCCCAAACCACGACAGATGGGCTTTCCCCTCAGCAGCAGAAGACAGGAAGGATGCTGCGCATGTGCCTGAAGGACAAAATGATGCCAAATGCACCACAAGGGGATTTTTTTACTTTATTTTCTTCTTCTGAAAATAAATCAGTATTTACTAACCCACCTGGGTAATGCAGAACCAAACCCAGGACTGACTGAAGTCTCTGGCAGACACAGATGTTTAACTCGGAGGAGAGCACACCACCCCTCTGCCACCTCACCAGCAGATGTGATGCCCTTTGCATCCCTCTTCTACAAGCCTGGAACAAATCCACCCGCCATCCCTCCTCCTGCTTTTTACTGGCACTGGGAAAAGGGGATGTGTTAATACCGAGCTACAAACCAAAGGTTTTAATTAGAATCATAGAATCATAGAATGGTCAGAGTTGGAAGGGACCTTCAAGATCATCAAGTTCCAACCCCTCTGCCATGGGCAGGGACACCTCTCCCTAGAGCAGGTTGCTCCAAGCCCTATCCAGCCTGGCCTTAAACACTTCCAGGGATGGGGCATCAACAACTTCCCTGGGCAACCTGTTCCAGTGCCTCACCACCCTCACAGGAAAGAACTTCTTCCTAATATCTCATCTAAATCTCCCCTCTTCCAATTTAAAACCATTACCCCTTGTCCTGTCACTAGACTTCCTGACAAATAGTCCCTCCCCAATTCCTACAATGCAACAGCCACGAGGAAAATTAACCTTTTCCACCAGCATCACACAAAGCCACGGCAACACCAGCCCATTTCCAGTTTAGCTTAACGAGGCCAGTGTACCCAGAAGGTCTCATTAGAAGCCCTCAAAGCCTGCTCTGAAGCCCTCTGAGCACAAAGTACTGCAGCCACCACCAAACTGCTCCTCTGAAGGTAACAAGGCCTGCTCTGGTGAAAGCAGCACCAGATGGGTTGCTTTTTGTGCACATTAGTGATACTTGCAGTTTTAAATACTTATATTCTAGAGGGGCAGACTTACTTGGTACACCTGGGTAGGTGTTCAGATACAGAACATGAAGAAAAAAAAATATGTGAGAGTCACAGGAAAGAGAGGAAAAAAGGATAACTAGATTTTTTTCTGAAATAGCATCTTGTATTCTACCAAAGTATTATGTCACTATAGCAGGAAAGGAAATTCCTTTACAAGACAATAGTATCTTGGAAACATTTCCAATATAAATACTTAAAAAAAAACAGAAGGGGAAGGGGAGAGCGGAAGAAAAAGGGGTAGGGGAGACAGAGAATGAATTATCTAAGAACTGGGAACCTCCTCAAGCCTCTTCAGCTGAGGGGCTGATTTCTGTAAGCACCCAAACTGAAAATCTTCCTTTTCCATTCTTATTTCAGACACGCTACTAGAATCAGGGGGAAGGTTCCAGGGAGGCTTAACATTTGCATGTCACAACTGAATCGATGGAGAACATATTAAATGTGATAGCTTTTATATAATAGGAAAAAAAAAAGAAAAAAGAGAAAGGAATAAGAAATCAATGACACTTACCCCTGTGCTGACAAGAGACAGCATAATTCTTTCATTTAAGGCTAATGTTTCTCCTTGCTTCATCTTGATTCTCTTCTTATCTAAACATTTCATTGCATACCTGAAAATATCAACCATTCAGAAAAAGCACCAGAAAATGCTTCCTCCTGTACCCAGCATTATTCACTAGCAGTTAACACCATGCATATTTACAGCATCCTGCAAGCAAGCTGGGTACTAAAAACGTCATGACATCACCAAACAAGAAAAGCTTCCCAAATCTCACAAAAGTTAAGTATCGTTTTCAACAGAAGCCTCCTAAATGTGCTTTATCCAATGATTCTGTGTCCATCCAACCACAGTGATACAGGGATTACACACCATACATTCATTTTTTTAATACCTACAAGCAAGGATTTGCAGCATGAATTAAATAACAGAGATTCTGTTCTGGTTCCATTTAATTCTAACAGTTTCAGGAAAGCAATATCTCGAACACATGCTGAGTTTTATATAGAATTTTTTTTTAAGTTTTCTTTCTACTCAGAAAAAGGTCAGATATCCACATGAAAGCTTTTTTTTTTCATCTTCTACCATCTGTATTACACAAATTAATAAAATTTTGCTCAAAAAAAAAAAGACTGTTACCCTAACAACCACCAAACAAGAACGGGAAATAATACAGTCTGGCTATTTTGTCAAGATGTTCAGTGAGCCTACGATCAGAGAGCTGAGACAGGACATGTGTGTTCCCTCCATGGAAGGTTTCTAGATATGGGCAACTATGGAATTTTTTAGGCCACTGGTTTTTAAAATCCACCCAGGAAAACACCCGGTTCCAGCACCACGTCAACGCTCATCCACAACTGCCTACACCGTGACAGCCCCACGCAGCAACGGCCTCGTGTCACCTTCACTCCCTGAAACAGCCACGTCACCCCTCGCCAGGAGTGTGGGGAGAGGTGGAGGGGGGGAAGAGTGAGTGTGAACATGCGGGAATCTTGGGTTTCCAAAACAAGGACTATATTCCCAGCACGTGCTCTTGCTGAGGAGTCTGTAAACTATGACTATAAATAACATTTCACACTCTACCCTTTGATTTATGCCTGGGCATCACTGACCCATTCAAGGCTGATGAAAAATCAAGGATCATAGAATCATAGAATGGTCAGAGTTGGAAGGGACCTTAAAGANAGCTGGACACAGGACTCCAGGTGGGGTCTCACAAGCGCAGAGCAGAAGGGATCTCGGTCTCCTGTCGAGCCGCCTGCTCCAAAAGCACCGTGATCCCTCCCCCTTCCTCCTGCTTTCTGCATCATCCTCCTGGCCCCTATTTAGACACCCTCGAAGGAGGTGATGTGAAAGAAGCCTCAGGTGTGTCTTTGTGGGTTAGTGAAACACCGATGGCATTTACCTTGGAGGGGTGGCTTCCCACGCTCCTTGCAGGCAGTAAGTGCAGCAGAGGCAGCCATCTAGAGTGGACGGGATCTGGATTAGGGACGGGTAAACAGGTTTGGATTAAGAAAGAACTAAACCAAACCTCTACCCAGACACTGAACCTAACCTAGAGTTTTCCTTCAAATTTGAAAAAGGTTGGTTTTCCCCCATTTCACTTCCCTTTGCTCTATTTATACCTGATAAAACCTGTCCTTTGCTTCCCTCGCTACTCCCGAGGTTTATCCACCTCCTGCCAAAGCAAAACTTGGACACGAAAACAACTGGGAATCTGAGAACTACCTCTTCAGGGCAGACACCTACTTAGTGTGGCTCCAGCTAAATAAGATGTTTATTTTTGTACATGGACAAATGAAGGAATTGTAAATGGACAAAAAAATCAAGTACCAAAGGAAGAATCAAGACAGTTTTGTTAGTGACAGGATTAATAGCAATACTTCAGGTCACTGCAAAAAAACTGAGCACGACAGCAACATCAGGATATCTTCCACCTGTTAATAGCTCACAAGTTTATTATTATCAAGGATGCCAAGCACACACAACTGCCAGTGAAGCCAGCTGTAACTGCAGAGACTTGGCATTTCCAACACGCTTACTTAGAAGAGAAATGTTTGAGGATGGTCCCCGGACAAGAATTGCCAGGAGAAAAGCAAGATGAAAGGGGGAGGTGGGGTGTAAATAAATAAATGGATAGATATTGGGAAGGATTTGTTAAATCAATGCCCAGATGTTGAAAACAGGACATAATGGGACAATTATACTTAAGAGACTGAAATCTGTTGATTAGGAGAAGTGTGTGAATGGTAAGACCAGAAAAAAAACCCAAAGAAAAAACCCACAAAGCGTTGATCTCGGAGCTCCCACCGAGAGCTCAGCTAAACACAAGTTCAACACTGGAAGTGTATTCTTCCAAATGTTAGCAAGGATCCCAGCTCTCGCCAGTGAAACATGCTCATCAGGGCAGAAACTTAGGCAATTACACAAATCTAGAAAACTACAGCCAGAATCTGCCCATGTGTGACCCTGCAGATGGAAGAGCCCCGAGGTGACGTCCCCAGGTCACCCTCCATCCCCACGTCAGCACCAGCCGCGGGATGTGCTTTGCTGGTGAAGAACAACCTTCAGCAGAGAAGAGGTGAGACCTCACACAATCACCGTGTTTCCACAGGAACATCCTTCTGCCCCACCAGGCTCTGATCCAGGAAATCATTTAAGCACACACTTAATTTTAAACACACGTGGAGTCTCCATTCATTCTGAAAAGAGCATTTAAGTGAAGGATGTGCCGCCCAAGAGCTCTGCCAGGCTGAAGCCCCTCTGCTTGGCACCTAACAGGATCAAATATCGAACTGAGCTTAAAGATGATCCAGAAATCAGAACCTCTTGGGATAAAACTTCATTACAAAGAGCTCTACAGTAATTCAATGCTGCTTTCCAGTGATTTTTTTCTAAGAGATGACTGGAAGCGTTCCCTTACTAGTTCAGAGTTTACAATAACTGCTGAAATAAAGTGTGGGTATACTCACATTTTTCCAGTGTCTGCTTTTCTGCAACCATAGACTTCACCAAATCCTCCTCTTCCTATTATTCGATGTACACTAAAATCATTCATGGTCAGCTGTGAATGCAAGGGAGAAAAAAAAACAAAACCAGGCTTCATTTTTCAGTAGGAAAAAGCTTACTGTAAAAACTTCTAAATAATCTATTAATGCTTTAAATTATTTCATTATTGTAATTCATAAAGCATTTATTGTTTTGGAAAAAGGAGCCCCTCATTGTTTATATTCCAGCAGACTTGCAAGCACTACAGTCTGAAGCACAAACAAGACGAATGAGACTGTTGTTGCCAAAGACTGACGGTCTCATTCATAACACAGCCTGCAGAAAAGCGGGCTATTTTTTACAGGGAAAATCATAAAAAAGCAGTGAAAGGGGCAAAAAAATGAGGCAGAGCTCTGGGGTGCTGGGGATGGAGCACCTCTGCTGTGAAGACAGGCTGAGGGAGCTGGGGCTGTTCAGCCTGGAGAAGAGAAGGCTCCAGGGAGACCTGAGAGCAGCCTTCCAGGATCTGAAGGGAGCTCCAGGAGAGCGGGAGAGGGACCCTTGGTCAGGGAGGGGAGTGACAGGACAAGGGGGAATGGTTTTAAATTGGAAGAGGGGAGATTGAGATTGGATATTAGGAAGAAGTTCTTTGGTGTGAGGGTGGTGAGGCACTGGAACAGGTTGCCCAGGGAAGTTGTTGATGCCCCATCCCTGGAGGGGTTCAAGGCCAGGCTGGATGGGGCTTGGAGCAACCTGCTCTGGTGGGAGGTGTCTCTGCCCAGGGCAGGGGGTGGCACTTAATGATCTTTAAGGTCCCTTCCAACTCTGACCATTCTATGATTCTATGACAACGTCCAAGCCATGGTGGGAAAAAGGAGACAGAAGGTGTCTGGGGCAATTCTGGCAGCTCAGTTTCTTTCAGCTATTATAAAAATCCCGGAGCTATTAACACGAGGCAGGCAGAAGGGACATCCACAAAGGAATCATCAGGACTGTTCGTCTCGGAGCAGCTCAGTAACATTCACCACTCTCTTTAATGAGGCCTTTTCAGAAGCAGTACTCAAAACTGAACATTTTCTTTCCTGTATCAGCTTTTGACAAGATAAATACACTTGTAAGTACTTACATGAATATTTAGTTCTACGTTTTTCCATTGACAGAATCGAGTAAACTTGTCACTGTGGGAAAAGAAGTTTAAAAGTTGTCTGAGACTACTGTGTGAATTATTACCAGAGTCTTGACATTTTCTATATTTAAAATAAAGTTAGCACCAGGGTGTGTTGAGATATTTAGTAAATGATACTCTTCCTTTCAAACAACTGTAATCTTACCCTCACTGACAAAAACAATTCCCAGGCAGCACACACTTAATGTTTTACATCCTTGTAAGAGAAAGGTATCAGATAACCTTTACCCCTGGAATTGTAAGTCCTCACCCCTCCTTTTTTCAGACAGTTTTTAAGTTTTAAAAACAACCGGCTAAGTTTGGAACCAACAAACGCTTAAATTACACAAAGAGAAAGATAATTATAAGAAAACAGAGGCAGCTCGATTTATGTTAACGAACTTCTGTAAACCCCAGGGAACGTTTTAAACTCATTTTATCTTAAAATAGGAAATACATCAGTAATACCACAAACTGCCACAGAAAAAAAGGAAAAAGTTCCTCGTTTCTACATAAATAATTCAGTATTGATTTTCAGAGTAAGAAATAATAGTTCTGTGGAAGCATTGTCACAACTATTCCAGTTTGAGTGCAAAAGACCATATAGTACAGTGTATTTCACTGCCATGGCATGAGAACCAGATCTTTTCTTGCTTAAAATGCAAGGAGTCCAGTTCCAAACCAGTCTGGCTCTTCCAGTCTCACACAGGGGATGGTCACTCATGAAGAGCATCCCATAAAAACACAGTTCTGCGTTTTTAAACCTTTAAGATCAAACCTCAAGCTATTATTCCATGTGGAAAAATCTATTCTCTTTACAAATTTTTCACCAATACACCCTGATATTAATGCTGATACTCCACAAATCTACTTGTAGAAGCTTGCTGATAAAACACTATTAATTAAATTAAGTTTATTCAACATTTATTAAGTTTATTCAACATTTCTAGCCTGTTTCACAGCAATATTCATGGGACCCAGCTTCCTGCTACATTAGGTGGAAAGTTCAGATACGGCACGTTCATACCTTTCCATAAATTTCTGAAATATTTTTCCCCGGAGACTATCACAAATTTCTTCTATATATGGCTAAAAAAATAAAAGGTTAAGAAACACAATTAATATTTAAGTGTATAATAAATTGCTTCTGCAATACACCTCATGTTGGCCCTACACAACCATATTATTTACAGTGTTTTCACTGAAGAAGATTTTGAGCTTCGTTTAGAGATTTTGGAATTTGAGCAGGTGCCCTGAAGCCAAACATAAAGTATTTTCATCAGCTCAAAAACCTTAAATGTTTGTCTTGGTGGGGGGGAAGCAGGGGAAGGAGAACTGTACAAAATCCACGTGTGGCACCTGCCTGGGGCCAACAAAATGAGTTAAAATTGAAGGAATTCCCAGTTCTCAAATGACTGAAACATTACAGAGGTTTCTCCACTCTGGAGTTTGGTTTATCCCCACAGGATGAGCATCTTCCTGGTGTAAAGGGACTTACTCTAAATTATTTCAAGGCTTATATCACACAGATTTTAAAAACTATTCATATATATGTTTACTTTCATATATGTGCTTTAAAGAAATATTTAGGTAAGTAATTTTTAAGTTTAATTTGACTTAGAAAAGCATTCTAGTATCACTATGGCAGCAAAGAGTATGTTACCAGGACTGTTTCATTCTGTCTCCTTAAACAGCACATACAAGGTCACTTACTGTCAAAGAAGTGAAGAAAATGTGAACATTCAGTGTCTGAACCTCACCTGAAAAAGGCTGGCTGGCACTTGTTTCTTGGCTAAATGCGTTTGTACATGATCTACAGCTTGTTTTGAGAAAGGCTTTAAAAAAGGGAAAAAAAAGGAACTATTTCAAACAGTTGGAAATGTGAGAAGCTTCATTCAAGGTCTAGAATGCTGTTGTTCTTTCAAAAATATATATGAAAAATAGACATTGTTCAGAATGAATGCTGTATAGTCACCCTATTATATTATATTTCAATATTTTTCCACATTCTAACACATTTCAGAGTATATTACTGTGAAAAAACATAGAATGATGCAGCAAAACAGCTACTCTAAAGCAAGAAGGCAGGAGAGGGGAAGAAGAGGAAGAGAGAGGTGAAGATAAATGGGCTAAATTACGTTCCTTTAATAAATTCATGAAAAATCCCATAGAGAGGGACAGCTCCAGAGACAGAAGTGGAATTGGGACTTTTTACCACAACAGAGCCAATAATGCATGCTTTAAAAAATGTCCTTAAAGCCTTCATGCACAGAATCACACAGCACCAGGGTAAAACTCGCTGCAAATTCTTCTTTAAAATAAGATCAAATGAAGCTTAAATACAGACCAACGGGCCAGAACTTCACCTGGAGGAAATTTCTGTTTTCACTGACTATAATGAAGTTGCATCTGTCACATCGTGGCCCCCAGCCTTTAATTTACCACATCCCAGTTAAAGGTATGAGAGACTGCTTTATGACCAAATAATGATAATTAAAAAAATAATCCTTGTGCAATCAGCTTTATAGATCAAATGTCCAACTTTTCCAAAGTTCAATACCCAAACCGTCTCCATAGAGCCCCCCACAACTCATATTTCTTTGAGTTTTTGGGGACAGGGTTGGAAGGGATGATTAATCTGTGTCTATGTGTACCTAGACCCACAAACCACACTCAGCATATTTTAAAAATAGAGATTTCATTTGAAGAAACACAAAGCAGATACATCTCCAGATTTATCTTCCTTTGTGTAGCACCACATTTAATAAAAATTGGCAGAAGCCATCGATCTTTACATCTCCTTGCTGCAAAAAAAAAACCCAAAACCCAAACAGAAACAACCCAAAACATGCTGAATTCAGCCAAACCCACCACAGCCTTCAAAGGGAAATGCTCAGCACTGGGGGTAGTTGTAGTAAACAATTGCTTCAGCAATAGTTTTAATGTTCTCTGAATAAAATAGGGGTTCTTTTGAATTATGGCTGCTGCCAAGCTACTCAAGGAAGGCAAAGAGGGGTGTGAAATGTGGTAGATACTCACGTGTGAGCAGGAGAGAAGCTCCTTCATGATGTACGTGTCGTAAATCTGCCGACTTCGGCTCATCCGCTCCTCCTCCGAGTCCAGTTTCTCGTATTCTTTTATCTGTAACACAAGAGAAAAGGATCCATGAGGATCTAAGGATTCTGCACTCACTTGGTAAAAAGAAGACATTGGCCAAAGTTTTATTTGATTTTATTATTTTCTTAATTAAGACAAAGAAAACCCACCAGCAACACCACAGTTACAACTGACCTGAGGTTTCCATCTTATCTTAGACTGTTTATGCATGAAAATGGATCTGCTGAAGCTGCTACAAAGCTTTGCCTTCTCAAATTTGAAAAGGAATGAACTAAAACAGTGTGTTTTCCCCCCATTTATCATTTCCTGGAGTAACAACCTCTGCAGAGGAACTCAGAAGCCTGCTGGGCAGGAGGACAGGACCTTGTGAGGAGAATGAGAGGAGCAAATGTGCCCAACGACGTTAATGAAGGTTTTCTTCCCCACTTCTCAGCTCACAGATGGAGGACACCAACCCCTCTCCTTCACCACTCAAGAGCCTTCATCCCTTTTTTCCAGTTGATTTCCCCAATGCTCTGGCTCATCCACAACAACTTTTCCAGGCTCCCAGGGCCATCCGAGGAGCTGTGATACAGTACAGGCAGCAGAAGCATCGTGTGGTCCCATCTGGAGCACTGGGTCCCGTTCTGGGCTCCCCAGTTCCACGACAGGGAACTGCTGGAGAGGGGACATCAGAGGGCTACAAAGATGATGAGGGGCCTGGAGCATCTCTCTGATGGGGAAAGGCTGAGGGACTCCAGGCTTTTTAGTCTGGAGAAGAGAAGGCTGAGGGGGATCTGATCAACTCCTATAAATACTTCAAGGGTGGGTGTCAGGAGGATGGGGCCAGGCTTTTTTCAGTGGTGCCCAGTGATAGGACAAGAGGAAACAGGCACAAACATGAACATAAGAAGTTCCACCTAAACCCGAGGAGGAACTTCTTCACCTTGGCAGAGCTCTGGAAGAGGCTGCCTAGAGAGGTGGTGGAGCCTCTGGAGACATTCCAAACCCACCTGGACATGTTCCTGTGCAACCTGCTCTGGGTGGAGCTGCTCTGGCAGGGGATTGGACTAGATGATCTCCAGAGGTCCCTTCCCTTCCAACCCCATATTTTCTGTGATTCTGTGGTGACAGCCCTTGAGTGTCCCCCTCCAGGGTGATCACAGCACATTAAGTACTGCTGCCCAAGCAAGAACACGTTTCAAACTGTTCACACAGGTCAGTGACAGATTGAATTTGAATCCTAAAGACAGCTAGAAAGATGGTTTCACAAAATACATCAAGTTTCTTCAGGAGGTCACTGTGTTCCAGCAACAGCAATCCCACATGGTTCATTTTCAGAACAAAACTTGATAACCGATTCCAGAAAAATAACAACTTGTGGAGTTCAAGGGTTCTTTGGAGCATATTTAGTCTTCCAGGAGGGACAGAATGTAAAAACCATACAAGATCTTCAGGGACAAGTCTCAGCTCTTATTGCTTGACCTTCCCAGCTTCAGCCTGTGAGGTCCCAAGGTCCAAATAAACGTAGGTGTCCAGACTTGCTCCAGACCCTATCCTGACTCCAGAAATCCAAAGTGGAATAAGAGCCAGCTGGATTTCACTCAGTGCCTGTCTGAGGAGGAAGAGGTCACATCCGAGCTGGCTGTACTCTCAGCCTACAGAATAACACCCCCCCAAAACGCTGCACCAGAGCATCCCCTCCTGAGGCAGGAGAACACAGCGCCCAGGTCCCCGGGAACAAGCAGCACCACTCCTGCCAACCACGCTTTAATAGCAAGAACAGCACCAAGGTTAAGAGAAAACACACTGCTGAGGCCTTTCAAAAGTAAGGATTGTTTGAAAAAACATGTTTTGCCTGAATGTCACAATATATGGTGTTATTTCCCCCCCCACCTTCATTCAGAGGTTGCTCCTTTTACAGGCTGACCGGTACATCCCAGCCCTCAAAGAGGTCTCTGTGTGATGGACTTGGACCAATCAATCTCTGAAGGTGGAACATTGTAATTAAACTTGGTATTTTTCTAGCTGGAGTCCTCCTGTTTGCTGACTGTGATAAGGCAACAGTTCCACCACCATGTACCATCGGTGACTACCTCCCCCTTGGGACCAATTTATAATCAAAATAATTCAAAACCTCTTTACCAAAGAAACTTTTTTTTTTTTAATAAATACAAAATAATTAGAAGTACAGGAGAAAGTCTGATGCACGTCACAGTGTTTTACTTCAATGCAACCTCCAGCCCTTCAAAATCTGTTTTATTAAACCATGTAACTGCACCCAAAGCAGAGGGGTCTCCTGCAGCAGCCCCCCATGGCCACGATGGGACCAGTCCAGGGTCTCCCCTGCTGGCCTTTGCTTTTTCAGTTTCATAAAGTTTTGGAGAAAAGGACAATGGGTGACAGAAGTCTCCATGGGTGATATATCCTCGGGCAGCTCAGGCTGCTCCCCCAGGAACACCTTTCCCAAACACTCTGCCCGACACCTCCCATCACACAGGTGATGATGCCACGAGAGATCTCTCCTACCATCTCATTCAACACAGGTGCATGATGTATTCACAACCTGATTTTACATGTTTATGTGACAGGACATTACTGTACAATGCCAAAAAAAATATGGAGCACTGGGCAGAGCTGAGCCTGTCACCTGGAATCTTTCCTAAACATAACCTGGTTCTGCCAACGGCATCGCTCCTCACCCCGGGATAACGTCCTAGGTCACCATAAATTTCACCACTTTCCAGGCAAACTCCAAGAAAAGCAGCTGACAAAGTACCTTTTCAAAACTGGAAATCTGAAAGCGTTAAGTTTTCAAGCCTCTGGAAGTCCTTTTTCCTCTCTTTTTATTTCTTTTTCCTCCCTCATTTCTGAAACCGATGCGGATGAATCACTCCCCCAGTTAAATGCTCTATCGTGACTTAAGCTGCAGCAAAGTGAAATCCCTGGAGTATGGAATCCTTCTACATGAAGCAATTTTTAATGTAGCCATGTACTCAAATTATTCTGCATGTAATAAATGCAGAAAGTAAATCAAATATACATAAAAAAAGGAAAAAATGAAAAGCTTCTGAATCCAGGGTGTCATAGAAGAAAGTGCAATGAACCTCTCTTTAAATATCTTTAATGGTTTTGGGGTTTTTTTTCCAAAAAAGTACCTGACAAAGCATTTAAATTCTTTTTAGGCAACGCTTGGCTAATAACCTAAAAATACAATTCTAAATTGTTTCAAAGATAAAGAGGCAGCTAAAAATATCTTGCTAAACAATCTGCTGCAACATGCCATTTTGATTACTTGCAACAGCGGTATCTTCAGTTACATGAAAAGATGCAAATGACAGGAAAAGATTCCTTGTTATTGACAGTGAGCACCTAATTTGAGTGGGGGAACTGTATCTCGCTAAGGATTTATCTCCAAACCAATAAAAGGCTTCACCTATTTTGTGCTCTTACCCCACCAGCAAGAAAAAATTTAAAAATCATCAGTTTAAGGTTAATGCAAATGAAAGGTGATTCTCCCCCTCTGCTCTGAGCTCCTGAGACCCCACCTGGAGTCCTATGTCCAGCTCTGGAGTCCTCAACATAGAAAGGACATGGAACTGTTGGAACAGGTCCAGCGCAGGGCCACCAAGATGATCAGAGGGATGGAGCNTCTGGGGCCGCGTTTCTAATTCATACCGAGCAGTAGAGGCTGCATGTTCAGAGCACGCCTGCTGAAACCAGCTCCTAGGACAGGATTAACTACAGATTTATATCTAGAGCACCAGAAATGTGACAAGGAAAGAAGGGAGAGGGGTGAGTCCTTGTGTTTCCCCAGAGGAGGGTGCAGAAGTGCTGGGAGGCTGTGGGAGGGTTGGGGAAGGGCAGAACGCTCCACTCAAAATACTGATCCTTCCCAATCCACGTCTGCTTTGGGTATGAGCCTCAGTTATCTCCTGATGATGGAGCACAACCAACCTCAACGATCTAAAGGTATCAATCTAAAGATATATTGACCATGCTCTGCCTGGGTGGGTGCTGCAGGGAAAGAAGGAGGTGCCCGGGACTTGGGTGCTCAGGTGTCTCCTGGAGGCACAGAGGAAGCTTCAGGGATGGGGAGGACCAGAAATGTCACCTCCTCCAGTGGAGGACACGGAGCTGAGACAGACAAGCTGGCCAATGTTCCTTATTTTATCTCCAGAACCAAGATTCACAAGCAAAAAATCAAAATCTTATCCCATTTCCCAAGAACATACATGGCTTAATTCAAGGTATCAGAGATATTTAACAAGTAGAGACTGAGATGAACCTAATTTCAGCTCAGTTATTACGAAACATTCATAGTCAGAGCATACCCAATAATAGAAAACATTGATAAACCTGAAAATATTTTAATATCTACTGATACTCTCCTCCTTTGCATCATTTACACCTTTTCCAAGTTATTTTTTGGCACACAAATGTGGTGAATGAACATCTGGGTAAGTGGCAGCTCCAGTAACTTTCTTCCACTACTTTGTATTTAACATTTTATGTCTTAAAACTAACCATACTGAACTCCTGAAGGACAAACACTGCAAGAGTGGCTTTTAAAATGCTTTGTTAGCTCATGTCTCATAAAGACTCGGTTCAGTACGTGCAAATAAAAGCACTGTTAGAAGTTGAGCTAAGGAGGTTTTTCCTGCAAATATGCCATTTTGTAAATCTGAAGTATTTACTAAGTATTTACCAGTAAGAGGGCAAAGAAAATAATAAATCTATGCTACTCTCATAAAATATGCTCCAAGAGTAATGTGCCAAATCACCAACTCAATTAAATAGTTCCATTGCTGTTTTCAGAAGACTCTTGAACTTGTTTAAAATCATGGCTTTCTCCCTTTGAGATCCAATTTTTACTATAGAAAACATCATCTCTTATGAATTAACTGTTTCACTGTGAAATGGAAATGACTGAGGACAACAGGGACCCTCCCAAACCTCTCTCCCCACCTCTTGGCATCTCCTGCCACAGGTCTGGGGGGACAGGACAGCCTTCTTCCCTCCAGTACCCCCAAACCTCCATCAACAGCCACTTACCTCTTCATAAAACTTTAGCTGAGGGACGGCTTCATCGATCTCATTCATGCAATAGTCTTTAAAGAGCAAAAATCCTGGGGGAAAAAAGGTGGGAAAAAACCATCAGGAAAACAAAAAGACATGTATCATTACTGTGATAACTCGACAGAAAATACAAAAAAAACTGGGTAACATCATGGCTTGTACAGACCTGGGTAAGTAACCCCAGTTATCAAGTGGCTCTGCAGCATCCTCAACAGAAAAGGATCACAAATCCCACTCACCTCCCACAGGGATATTGAGCATATCATTTACCCTACCTGCTGAGAAGTTTACGAGCTGTTTATTTACATAACACACTAAAATACCCCACTCTCCTTCACTTACCAGATTTTGTTTGTTGTTTTTTTTTCCAGACTAAAAACTAGATACTATTCACTTAGTTTGTTTTTTGGAAATAGATTTACCTATTTTTTACTGAAAAAAAAACCAACCTCTTCTGCATGTTTGGTTTAGATTTACTGGTCAATGTTACCTCTAATTGGTTTTATAGCACAATAAATTACACAAGCATCTTTATAGTTCCCTTGCAAGTAATTTAAAGCATGACCTTTGCTGCTTGCTGATGAGTATTTTCCATTTTAATGCTTCAGCTCGTGGAAGCAAGATCTTTTCATTCAGCCGAGCTGGTACCTGCTTCCCTTTGACTTTACATGGGAATCTGTCATCGGGTCTAATTGCCTGGGTTATCTGCAAGCCCCTCCGAGCTGTAAACCAACGTGTTTTCAGTCAATGGCAGCAGGAAATACTTTTCCTTCTTTAGAATAATTGTGCTTATTGAAATCACACCCATCTTTCAGAGGTAAGGCCAAAAAAGCATAAAGTAAAAGAAGAAAGTGAGAAAAGGCAGAGCAGAAACGCCAAGCTGCTGCTGGCTGGGAACGGCTCCATCCCACTGGATAGGGAAGCAATAAAACACCCCTTTTCAACTTCAGAAAGGAATAATTAGGAGAAGGACTTGGGAGTGCTCATGGATGAGAAGCTCACCATGAGCCGGCAGTGCGCGCTGGCAGCCCAGAAACCAAC
>VXBW01004776.1:280133-297273 GCA_013400375.1 Thinocorus orbignyianus
TTAACTATATATACAAAAGACCTATATTTTTAATTAAAATGTGAGCATAACTTGAATTTATGGCAAAATTCTATCACCCCAAAAAGCAGCACATCACCGTAAGCTCATCTAAGAAGTCATACAACCACCTACAACAGCTCGTGTTTTCTAGAGTACACTATCTCTCAAGAAAAGCCAAGCCCACCTCATGTGCTGCACAGTAATTTCATGGTAGTGGGTGCAGCAGAGCATTGAACTGCCAGTGATGAACATCATGTCCTTTCAACTCACTATCACTTTATTTCAGCACAGACCTAAACAAGGTAAAACCCCACCAACTGCTCAGAAACAAAACCATCAGCATGGCCTTGTCTGGTGCCACCAATCAGATGCATAAAAGCTTTAATTTATGTATAATGAAAATATTTACCAGCTTTCTGGTAGCCCCATGAGCTATAACTGAATTCCAAGATAAATCTCCTCTTGGAAGTGCTTGTTTTCCTGGGGTCCCCTGGATTTATTTGGTCACAATCATGACACCAGAAAAGGAATTATGACCAGACAACTTCTGTTCTTCATTTGACTCATTTAGCTGATTAGCATGATATTTTGAAGAGCAGGCAAACTGAGTTTCGTTCTCTAAATAAGGACAAAAACCTAATTATGAGATTCTTTTACGAGACTCTCCAAACTTTATAATTACTCCCAACAAAAAGAATCCTTCTTGAAATATTTTATTAACAAATATGCTTTTTGGAAAGAAAAAAAACCTAAAAGCACCCAAGTTTTCAATTCCTTAAAAGCAATTTGCAATTAGAGTGCTTTTTTCTTTCCTTTTTTTTACTTCTAAGGGCTTGTCTTAGTTCCTATTTTACTGGAAATAATCTGATTAAGTTGTTTTCCCTGGCAGAGGAGATGAGAGTGAAGCAGCCCCAGTGATTTTTGTACAAGGGACGGAGTTCCCAGTTCCCCACCCACCAAACCCTGGGTCACCCTCTCACAGCCAGGGACATGGACTGTCCCCACCGCCACCAAAACCCAGCCAAAGCCACCCAAAGTCACTCCAGGGACTGACAAAATCATCCTCTCTGCAGAGCACACCTCTTCTCACCTTCCGTATCCTGGGCTGCATCAAANGGGGGGGTGGAACTTGATGATCTTTAAGGTCCCTTCCAACTCTGACCATTCTATGATTCTATGATTCTCCCACCATAAAAGTGACACGAAGCCTGTTTTGAGAAGAAAATCTGCCACTTAACCGAACAGAACCCGATTCATTAACTCTTATTCTAAGCATGATGCAAACAGCAGCAGCAGCACCGAGCGAAACCACGTTGAATGGACTGAACTTTTCTTTGGACAATGAAGCAAAGAAGATTACAGTCCTGTAATTAAGAGACTAAAGAGTGGCACAAACAGCCATGAATGCAGTGAAAGAAAAATCCCTGGCACGGTCCCAGCTACTGGCTCTTCACCAAAAAAAGCCACAAACAGAAAAAAGAAAAAAAAACCAACAACAAAAAAACACCCAACCAATAAAACAACAAAAAACCCCGCAAAGACAACTGTGGGAGGAGTGTGAAAATACACCAACACAAATTTGCAATTGCTAATGCCAAACATTTTAGCCCTGTTTAGTATTTTTCCAAACTTTTTCAATTGAATTATGATGGAGAAAGCCAAGGTTCAGCAGAGAACAGGGAACAAAAGGAGGCTTATGCCACCCGCGTTAAACAGCCCCGTTCCCACCACCTCTCTCTTCCAAACTGCATCCCTGTGCAAAAAAACCCCAGGGACACCCAAAACAAGAAGTGAGACATTTTTAACAGTCGTTAATAAGTTACAGTCGTCTGAAGCAACACTGAGAAAATGCTGCTGGTCAGGTTTGGTGAAGATGACGAACGTTATTACATAAATTATTAAAAATTACTGCAGTAAAATAAGTTCTAGTATGAAATATCACTCCTCCATGAAGTTACAAATGTTGTAATTATTATAGAATCATAGAATGGTTTGGTTTGGAAGGGACCTGAAAGATCATCCAGTGCCACCCCCTGCCCTGGGCAGGGACACCTCCCACCACACCAGGTTGTTCCAAGCCCCATCCAGCCTGGCCTTGAACCCCTCCAGGAATGGGGCAGCCACAGCTTCTCTGGGCAACCTGTTCCAGGGTCTCACCACCCTCACACCAAAGAAGTTCTTCCCCAGATCTCATCTCAATCACCCCTCTTTTGGTTTAAAACAGTTCCCACTCGTCCTATGGCTCCATGATCAAGAGTCCCTCCCCATGCCTCCTGTAGCCCTCTTTGGGTACTGGAATTATTCACCAGGAGGACACCCAGGACATCTGGAAGCCTGCTGTAGACAAAGCCATTGGTGGTTCTTCCAGTTCAGCAGCACCTGAAGACTATCAGGGTGGTGGAGACAGGACAGTGAGGGACAGGGGTGTCCCCTCAGCCCCACAGTGGTGGCATCACACCATGGAAGCTGATCCCGCTTCTCACCCAGGGCACAGCTGCCTTTGGTACAGAAGGTAGCCAGAAAAATGGTTAAGATCTTGTTTTCATTGGAAGTTTTACAAGTTGCAACAGGGGGAAAGAAAATCCCACACTTAGAAAGGTCAGTAGCATCCAAGAAGGATATTATTTTACCACTTAGGGAGTGTTTAACACATAAATGAGAGCATCAACCTTCAGTACCATTGTCTTTTTGGAAAAAAAAACAACCCAACAATACAATTCCCTGTTAAGAAACACTGTTTGATACAAGTCAAGTTGAAAGAAAAAGAGGTATTTCAAGTTTCCTTTGAAGAACCTATGGACCTGGAACATTCATCTATGAATGTTAAGATATAAAACATACATACATTCATCTTACACAGTCACCAAAACCTGGGATTTCACATGGTACAACTTCCCTTGACAGAAAGGTTTCTAGCATTATTTTTAAAAAGAAAAAACTAAGATTATGTCCCATGAGCTTCCCAAGCAAAGCTTTAGGAAGTTGGACACACTCTGCTCTGCAAATAATCATCGGGTTTTGTCATCCAACAGGTTTCCCTGTGGCTGTTAGTTCAGATCCATCCCTCACAACTGGAACCTCTGGATATTAAAGACCTCCAAGAACAATCCATCCCTAAGGACTACGTGACAGCGCCTGCACCAGTCACTGAAATACCAACTGGTGGCTTTGGCACTGGAAAAATACTCTGGAACTGGGAGCCACACCACTGAAGGGTCCAGGAGCCGCAACATCCCACTCGCCACAACAGGCTGGGGAAACCAGCTCCCTCCCCACCATCACATTCCACATCCAATCAGCAGGAATCAGATCCTTTGGGAGTTTTTAAGCACATCCTGATGCTTGGCCATCATCAGGCAACCCCAAATTATTGCAATGCAGACATCACAGAAGAAAAAATTGTAGGTGTCCAGCACAATCTTGTATCTAGGGAAGAATACGCTGACTGATGGAGATTTTTTTAATTAATTAGGGATGTCATGATTCATGAGATTTTTTTCCTGCTTGCCTCGTGAGGAAAAAGGGAAATGGTGTCAAGTCAGGCATTTTCTCTGTCCAAATGAAAGTCAGGCAGCAAAAAAAGCATCCCTTCTCGCCCCAGCGGGATGAAGGGATGCTCTTCTGAGCCGAGAAATGCTGAAGGGCAGCTGCATCCCAGGGACCGGGCTGGGAAGCGGCAGGAGGAGGCAGACGACAGAGCCGGGAGGTCTGCAGGAAAACTTTATTTCCCAGGATGATTGATCTGAGGCTGATGGTTAAGGACAAGAAATGAAGATGGATCTGGGGACTGCAAGAGACTCTTGCAGAGCCTGGAGGACAGAGATGTTAAGGAAAAAAAAGAATAATAATAATCTTTGGGGAAGCCAAGAGACAAAACCAGACTCCAAGCCATGAGAGCAGCTTTTAGTGACTCCTAATTACTTCACTAAAGATTTACAAGAGAGAAAAACAGAACGAGAATCTCAACCACCAGTCAAGAGCATTGCTCCAGGGACCTAAAACTCCTAAGTATTAAGAAAAATTTAAAATATTTTTGTGGGTAAATTATCCATTTAAGAAATCCTATCCCTGATTTATTTTTTTAATGACTTGCCTTAGAACAATTAGCTCTTTTACAGCACAGATGCAAAGATACTCCTCCTCTCTCTCCTTGTGTTTTCAGCTTGTCTGACCCTGCAAATCCACATCCCGGGTATCAGCACGATGGAAATCTTCCCGCTGTCCCAAATTCAAACAAATCCAATTCCATCCCAGTGTCCTCCACATTAGAGATGTTTCTATGTGGGGTCCCTCTACTCTGTACTTGTGAGACCCCACCTGGAGTCCTGTGTCCAGCTCTGGAGTCCTCAACAGAGAAAGGACATGGAACTGTTGGAACAGGTCCAGCGCAGGGCCACCATGATGTTCAGAGGGCTGGAGCANCTGTTGTACCAACGGATCCTGTGCTTCCACCGCTTGCAGAAAGGAAATCTTCTCCTTCTCCTGATGTTCTTAGATTGAGTGAAAAATTATCAGCCAGAAAGCCGAGCTCTCAGATAATGGCAAAACTAATTGACAGGCGCTGCATTGAGTAAGTGACAGTAGTTTTAAGAAGTTCAAGGAGAAGTGCTGGGAAGCACAATAACGACACGTGGAAAAATAAGAGCCAGAACAGAAAGCAGGAATTAAAAAAATGATAGCGTTAAGTAACAGATAAAAGGAACCAGCAATTATTTAGGAAATAAAGATGCTGACAGCTTCTCCTTTCAAGATTTCTTCTTCTATATTAGATAATTTCTGCAACAACCAGATCGCTACTTGTTACGGGAAAAAAAATACACACATTTTTAAAAGCTTTTTCTGGTAACACCACAGTGATGGATGGTATCAGTAACACACACACACGAGGCAGGACCCAGCTCCAAGCCCCTGCTTTCCCAGTGTCTGGACAATAATTCCTTCCCATTATCTTTTTATGGATAATCCTGTACCGCCGAGTTTGCCAAATGCTGTTAATTGCACTAACTCCAATCACCAAGACAAAGCACCTGTCGAGGAGGGATAAAGATGACCCTGGAGGTTCCCAGCTCCGTCTGGTCACTGTCCACCAGGTAGGGATGGGGAGATGTGGAGAGCAGCTGGGCTTCTGGAGTCTCCAGCAAGAGAACCTGCTCCCACTGGAGCGACTGGGCCATTCCCAGAGCTCATCCCCAACAGGACAAGGTCCCTCTCACAAGCGTGGAGGGGTCAAGGCAAGAGAATTAAATTAACCCAGCTCTTTTTACTTCTACGTTTATTTCTAGCACGATTTCA
Organism: Thinocorus orbignyianus; assembly: GCA_013400375.1. Taxonomy (NCBI): domain Eukaryota; kingdom Metazoa; phylum Chordata; class Aves; order Ciconiiformes; family Thinocoridae; genus Thinocorus; species Thinocorus orbignyianus. Next base: position 285,426 of record VXBW01004776.1, read on the forward strand.
GAAAACTTGCATGAAATCCCGACTCTGAAGTCAACAGCAAGTCCCCACCCCGTACCCGAATTAGTAAGATCTGCCTTTTATTCCCCAAATTCAGCACTTTTGGGGCCAGAGAGCAGAAACGCAGCTGGTGGCCAGCCCACACACTTCTGCCAGGCCCAGCCCGGCCACTGGGACCACATTTACAAGGTGATTATGGATTATTCTACTTTATTACTTTTATTACCCCAAGCAGCCTCCCTCACCACTTCTCACCTCCACGTGAGGTTTCCAAGGAGCCCACATCACCTTTTTCCCCACCAGCAGGTACCCACGGCCACATGCCTGTCCCCCACAAGCCCACAGCTGTTCTTAGACCATCCCAGGCTGGCACCTTTATCCATTTAACACACCCCATCTATGACATTTTGAATTCCCACCTCTGCTGTTGCCCTGGTGTAAGGCAAATCCATCACCTCGTCGCAGCAACCCTTGGTTCCACAGCAAGAATGATGTCCCTGGGGCTGTACCCATCCAGGTTCAACCTAAAGAATCATCAGGGCCACCAAGATGATCAGAGGGATGGAGCACCTCTCCTATGAGGACAGGCTGGNCCCCAAAACATCCTCCCAGTACAGGACTGCAGGGTAATACTGGGACCAGTAGAACTGGGCACGTTTTTACCAACACGCAGCATTTTAAATCTATTTGTTAGCAGAGTCTTGGTGGTTTTTTTAACAAAGAAGAAATAAAACCTGCAATGTAGAGCCCTTCTCTTGCAGCTTGAATAAAGAAATCCTGCCCTTTCCACTTGTCGGGATTAAAACCACCTTCTCATTTCACAATGAGTTACTTGTCATTTTCCTGCCGTGCTATTAGTGTTATTAAAGCAGGAGGTATGGGGACAGCACGGCCACCCCTGACAGAGGGGATGCCAGTCCGAGGAATGCTGCCAGCCAGGAGGAGGGACAGGCACTGGCCCTTCTGCTCTGGTCTAAAGGTCACCCCCACACTCGTATCTCAATCTCCACGAGAATGTCAATTAACTGAGAGCACGGGATAACGATGATAATAAATAATAAAAAAAAAATTAATGAGGAACTCTGTACTAAAACAAACCTTGGCAGAATGGACTTAGATCTAATCCGAACTGGAATTTGATTAGTATCTGATTTAAATATCCTTTATAACAGGAGTAAATAAAAATCTAATTAAAGCAAACAGAAGCAACTAAGGTAAGACAGCAGAGCTAAAAATAGACATGTTTAGCCCCGATCTCAGTATTCACAATGTCACTGATTGAAAGGAAGCTGCATCTATTTACAGCAGACCTGAACGTGGGCCAAAATGCTGATGTGGACTCTTTCTAGTAGGCAAAATAGCAAATTAGAAAACAAAAACACCAAGCTGTTTCCAAATCCCAACTAAACGTGCTGTGGATAAATACGGAATAATGAAAAGCAAATAAGTGGTGACATCTGCACCAGCATCAGCCCAGGCTCCTTTCCCAATGGCTCCTGGCAGATGAAGCTCCAGCAAAGTGTCCCTGTACCCAATGGCTTGGGAACACATCCTGGTGCTCCACAAACCAGGCAAACACAAGGATTTCTCCTCATTGAGGACACTTTAAGGTCTCCGTCCCACATCCCACCAAGACCTCTCCTGATCTTTCTTATCTGGCTGAATTCTGACAATGGTGTAAAGAATGAGAAGAGCATGGCCAGAAGTACACCTGCATGAGGGACACCTCATTCCCAGAAAATCCTCTCGAGCAGAACAGCCAAGGGAACTCAGGACCAGCCTGGAGGGACAGCACAACCCAACCCACACACCGCAGTGAAACTACTGTATGTTTATGTTTAAATATGGTTGTTGGGTCTCTCACTGTCTGCAAGGGCCCTCACCTGGAGGCAAAGCTTTAGTACCTTTGGATTCTAGAATGGTTTGGGTTGGAACCTTGAAGATCATCTCACTCCACCTCCCTGCCCTGGGCAGGGACATCTCCCACCACACCAGGTTGCTCCAAGCCCCATCCAGCCTGGCCTTGAACCCCTCCAGGGATGGGGCAGCCACAGCTTCTCTGGGCAACCTGGGCCAGGGTCTCACCACCCTCACATCAAAGAATTTCTTCCTCAGATCTCATCTAAATCTCCTTCTTTTAGCAATGTGAGGAGCCCCCCATGGGTACCAGTAACAGATCTGGGTCTCAGACACAAAACATTACTGGCAAAGGCCTATTACTAAACCATATAAAAATTGTAATTCAAACCAACCTGCAGTTGTTATAGAACATCCAGTCAAGTTCAAAATCTCCTTCTGTGTGGCAGACACAGGCAGTTGCCATAGCACAGGATAATTAAGACCACCTAAAAGCTCCAGAACTGAGAGAACCACCAATTTCCTCAATTGTTCCAATTTCAGGAACAAAGAGACTTGCTACTACCCAGGAAAAACCTCATCTGCATAGGAATCACAGCGCTGGGGAGCTACAAAGCCACAAAAATCCTCCCAGCCCAGAAGGCACCACAGATTTTACTATTTTGCTTTCCAATTATGAGCTATTTGTCCTCAGCCTATTTTTTCCTAATAGAACCTAATATACATTCACTTTTCATTAAAAAATAATACATCATAACAAATTACAACCCATCTTTGCAAATAAAAAAGCAGGGAAAAAGAACAAGTTGTCTGTTACAAGGCAGGGCTCGCACACAATGGTGAGGAATGCAGAACAATTTCCCCAGAACAGAAGCAAATTGAGCTCGAAATTAGTCTGTAGGCTGCCAGGTAGCTTGTTTAATGATGTCTATAAATCATTAGATGAAAATAAACTTTGGCTAAAAGGTTTCAAGAGTCTTCAAAGAGAATTTCCAGACGTGTTTTCCATAAGCTTTTCACCCTGTGGAACCACCAACACGTGTGAAATCCTGGTCAGCCCAGGAGATGTCCTGCTCCCCCAGCACACACACCTTAATGAGAATATATTATTATCCTGCTTCGAGCCCTGAAGAGCATCCTGCAGCAAAATGCTGGAGGTGGATTAAAGTCTGTGTTTCAGAGGAGAAGGCACAGTGTAAACACCATTCCACCTCCCCCCACAGCAGCCAGGGCTTCAGCACCTCCAAAGGGTAGGACCAGCAACTTGTCAAGATGTCAAGTGGTGGCAGAGCAATTCAAATGATAAAAGGATTTCTCAGGAAAAGAAGATTGTGTTCTATTTTTAAACACACAGCTGTAAATCATTTGGAAGAAAAAAAAAGAAATAAAAAAAGTGATGTCTGTGCTTCACCTGCTGCCACTGGGTCTCTGCCTGGAAAGAAAACCCCACCACGGATCATCTCAAGACCCTCATGAAATGTACCTCTGAAGATTGAATGCATAATAAATAATTGTTTGAAGCCATGAAAAGGAAAGAACAGGGAAAAATTATATCTGAAACACATTTTGTAGAAATCTTACATACTCTGGTCTCCCTTAACACACAGAATTCCAGTCTGCTACAGGAGATCTATACAGATGTTGGAAGTGGATCATCAAAGGTGTTCAACGTACCAAAGGTGAATGAAAAACAGGGTTGTAAGTAACTCTAAATGAGAACCAATATCACCAAACACAGCACTCCAATCAATCCGTTCTTGCAAGGAACGTCATTAAATTCCTTCAACTAAAGCTCGTCAAGAAACACAGAGCACTTGAGGGTTTGTTCTTCTTCTTTTTCTACTCAGAAGAAACTCCCACCACTTCTGCAAGTGGCATTAGCAGCTCCCAGCAAGCTATTAGCGAGCTAACGATCATGAGCAGCTTAAAAACGTCAGGATGGTTGGTTGGTATTTGTTGTATCAGCTCTTTCCCCACGTCACGAGAATATTCAGTCCCCACGAGTGACGTGGCAGCTGTTATTTTCTCAGTCAGTATTTTTCCATCATACAACTTTTCAAAAGGATTTACACAAGGCATGTTGATATCCCTTCCCTATGGAAAAGCACACTTTTCCTTCTGACGTGCTCCAAGCTACAAACTGCTTGCTATGATGAATTATTCAATATAAAAAGTACACCAGGAGGTGTATTTCTGCTTCTTGACAGGGCCTGGATCTGTGTGTGTGTGTGTGTGTGTATGTGTGTGTGTGTGTGTATTTTCTCAGGAGAAAGGGAGGCAATGGGATCATTTCATGGACACATGGAATAATTTCACAACAGAAGAGTATTCTCAAGCCTCTGACACCAGTATTCACCCTCACCACTACCTGTTTGGCATTTAACTATGGAAAAGAATCAAACTGCTCCAGGAAGATGCTTTCAAACTGCTCCAGGAAGATGCTTTTAACCATCTACTGTGGTTAAAATCAAAACACAAACCCAGTAGTAAATCCACACGGCATGCAGTCAGGTAAAGTGGAGCAAAACCACTAAAACTGGGTTGCATCAAAAGAAGTGTGAGCAGCAGGTCACAGGAGGGGATTCTCCCCCTCTGCTCTGTGCTCCTGAGACCCCACCTGGAGTCCTGTGTCCAGCTCTGGAGTCCTCAACACAGNTGACCATTCTATGATTCTATGAAAACAACAGGGACGGAGCACAGACGATTCTCCTACGTGAATTTCAAAGCCTTGCTCCGGTTCTCTCTGTGCACTCGAAGAAAGCTGCTGAGAGCTGGAGGTTCAGAAACAGATGGCTCTACTTCTCCTCAGACTCCTTCCCCTCCTAATTAACGAAATTACTGACAGAAGGATCTAGAAGCATTAAGAAAGCGTTTTGTGTGTTTCTGAACCTACCTATCGCGGCCACACACACGCTCCAGAGCAGAATATTACTGAGGCAGTGGCTGGACATAAAGTTGTCGGTGGAAAGAAGCCAGGAAAGAGAGAAGCAACTTCCCTACAAGGTTCTGCTCTGCTCCCCTTCAGAGTTTGAGGACTGGAGGTCCGATTGGGGGTCCATTACTCACCTCCTGACAGTGCACCAAGTGATATCCTGTATCGAGAGCCTTTCAAATACAGACCAGTTCAAATACAGACCAGCTCCCTGGGTAGGGGGAGGCGTTGCAAGCTGTATTATGCATCATATTTTTATAGGACAGATATTGGTACAGAATAATAAAAGCATCTGAAAGGTTTATAGTAAATACCCACGTCTGTTCTCTGCTCTCTAAATGAATTCATGAGATAATCGATGGCCAGAGCTCTCCAGCTCCCCTGCTCTGGCACTTTCTAACAGCTCTATTCTCTCAAAAGCACCGCTGAAAGTTAAGACTTAACAGCTCCAGTAATTTAGATTCTACTTACTCTTCTCTTGGTTTCTGAGCTTTCCCCCTGGTACTAATGAGTTGTCCCACTGAGATGAATGAGTAGAGCTGGCAGGACCAGAGAATCCGCTTCACTATTAGTACAGAGCTACGCAGGTAAATCTCATTAAAGTTGTTATTAAGGCACATTACAGACATGGAAAACTAATATTTACCTATTTCACAGTGGTGTTCAGAGGCTTAATTGCTCTGTGAATTCTTACACATTGATAAAAATGCCACAGGAGTGCAACTGTTCGGGACTGACTGAGAAATTGGGGGGAGCAGGGGGAAATCAAGGCTGTACACCATCACTGTCCAGACACAAGCACAATGTTCCATCAGAAACAGGCTTAAGAAAACTCAGGTGGGCACAAGCAGATAGAAAACACTACCTTCGATGTGGAACTCACTCTGCACTATAACAAGCATGGATTTTTATCATTTCAGCACAAAACTTTCCAAACCGGTCTTTGCAACCCTTCCTTGCAAGCTGGTAGTTGACCTGGCAAGCCACAGAGGCATAATGAACAGCTGACCAAGCAGTAGGACCCAACTCTGGAGCCCACCTCATCTCTGCTCCACGTGTAGCACCTGCACAAAGGTCTTCTGGAGGCCACTGCAGCACCAGTGGTGTGCTGGAAATCACAGAATGGTTTGGGTTGGAAGGGACCTTTCAAGATTATCCAGTGCCACCCCCTGCCCTAGCCAGGGACACCTCCCACCAGACCAGGCTGCTCCAAGCCCCATCCAACCTGGCCTTGAACCCCTCCAGGGATGGGGCAGCCACAGCTTCTCTGGGCAACCTGTTCCAGTGCCTCACCACCCTCAGAGCAAAGAAGTTCTTCCTGAGATCTCATCTAAATCTCTCCTCTTTCAGTTTAAAACCATTACCCCTCTCCCCAGACCAAACACCTCCAACTCTCTCAGCCTGCCCTCACACCAGGCTGCCAGTGCACAGTGCTGGCTCATGTCGAGCTTCTCATCAACCAACACTTCCAAGTCCTTCTCCCCAGGACTGCTCTCAAGTTTTCCTCTGTCCAGCCTGTATTGATACTGGGGATTGCCCTGATCCATGTGAAAGACCTTCTAGTTGGCCTGATTGGACTTCAGGAGGCTGGCAGGGGCCAGCCCAACTCTCCAGGTCCCTCTGGATGGCATTGCTTCACTCCAACATGTAGACCACACCACACAGTTCGGTGTAATCAGCAAACTTGCTGAGGGTGAGCTCAGTCCCACTGTCCATGTCCCCACCTAGATTTAAACAGCACTAGTCCTCAGTATCATAGAATCATAGAATGGTCAGAGTTGGAAGGGACCTTAAAGATCATCAAGTTCCAACCCCCCTGCCATGTGCAGGGACACCTCTCCCTAGAGCAGGTTGCTCCAAGCCCCATCCAGCCTGGCCTTAAACATTTCCAGGGACGGGATCAGCCCCTGAGGAACATCACTCATTGCTGGTATCCACCCAGACATCAAGCCATTGACCACACTTTGAGTGAGACCATCCAGACAACTCCTTATCTGCTGAGTGGACATGGAAAAGCCTGTCCCTCACCAGGATCCATGCAGAGAGCCTCAGGCTGGTTGCCCTCTCCTCCTCCTCATCTCTCCTTGCTGCACCTAGCCAGATGCCACCTCCCACACACACCAGCAAAGCCACTGCAGACGGAGCTGGAAGGAAAAGCCGGAGACGCCGCTGCCGGAGGGAGCCTCAGGTGTGTGTGGCTGCAGGATGGCAGAATAAATCCCCCAGGGCTCATCTAATCTGAAAGGAATGAGTTTACGTACAGGCTTCCTGGGGAAAAACAAACAAACCTATGAAATGTACACAAGAAAATCACTGCAGGCTGTGCAGGACCAGCCCGGGGTTTGCTGTCTGCTGTGTGTGTTCCCTGAAAGCTTAAACCTGGAAACATGCAAGTGAAATTTCATTCAAATAATGCATAATCTGTTATTTTGATATACTTCATATTTGTTATTTATCTTGCTCATCTTCTCTCCCACACTGCTACTTCAGGAGTTTAAAATTCCCAGTCTGCCTGAAATTCTTGATAATCTAACCTAAAAACTGCATAATTCCACTGCTCTGCTGAGAGAAAGACTATTTTCCCCGTGACTTAAATCTTCCAAGAACTATATTGTATATAAATGCTAATATATATTATCCCTTATCCATTAGGTGAAGTTTCCAGATTATAAGATACATATCTTTCCTATTTTAAAGCTGAGACTTAACCTGCAAATCCACTGGGAAATCACACAACTGAGCACCTCCAACCCCTGCACAAAGAAAGGCGTGGGAGCGTGTCAGGCTGCATCTCAACAAAGAAATGCTCAATTATTTATGATCAGAAGAAAAAAATCAAAACAAATACATACTTTTTTCTTTTATTTTATAGCAACTTTGGATACTATCTATTCGTGACACACAAAACAGACACCTCCTGGAAACTGCCTGAAGGTAAAAGGTGAAGAAAACCTGCAGTGGGAAACTTGGTCAACATCTCTCTAAATGATCTTCGATGTAATTCATGCAAGTATTGCATTTCTTTTGCTGCAAAATAAATCTTGTTGAAAGAAATGCAGCTTCCAGTAACATTTATATTATGATGTAGAAACTAGATCTTAAATCTAAGACTTATTTGGTGAAAAAAACCCTGCATACAGCAAAGTGAGCTGGCAGTGCGCGCTGGCAGCCCAGAAACCAACCCCAGCCTGGGCTGCAGCAAAAGAAGTGTGAGCAGCAGGGCCAGGGAGGGGATTCTCCCCCTCTGCTCTGTGCTCCTGAGACCCCACCTGGAGTCCTGTGTCCAGCTCTGGAGTCCTCAACATAGAAAGGACATGGANAACTTGATGATCTTTAAGGTCCTTTCCAACTCTGACCATTCTATGATTCTATGATTAAAGTGGGCTGAGTTTTTAAGAAGGCTCCGAGCAGGTATTACCTCACTGTCCGTGCCCCACTTTGACACAAGTTGCTGGAAAGGAACAGCTCCACTTGAAATGTCTTCCATTAATAGTTTCTGTTTCACTTTACAATGACACAGTTTCCAACATCTACTTGCGGTTTGGGTTTTGGTGTTGTTTTTAACTGATCCTACCAACTGTGCAAGTAAAAGCACAGGATTCAGCAAGGCCTCCTGCAGACTGCCCTCAATCCAAGTTTTAGCCTAAACTTGAATTGAAAATAAGAAGTGACATGAGAAAGAAGAAGATTAGCATTCAAATGGTATTTTAAATATCATTTTTTGTTCCTATAGTTACTTCCTGATTTGGAGGGTGTCTGTTTCTGTGTGCTGGTTGTCTCCCCCAGGTCAGAAAAGGAAGTCCAGAACAAAAACACTTCAACAGCCAACCTGTCCCCTTGCTCTCACAGAAAGCAAGTAACTCTCTTTCCCCTCATATGGCTGCACATTTAACCTGGATATACCAGAACAGAGGGAAATTATCCCACCAACACACAACTCTCACAAATGCTATTAGGAATGAAGTCCAACTCTGTGATGCTTTCAATCATTCAGGTCTTAGAGCAGCAGCTAATGAGTGCTGCTGGCTGACTTTGGTGCTAAAAATACTCTGGTTTTAAGAGTATTCCTACTCACATCCTCCCCTGGGAAGGCTGGAAGACCTGGATCCATCCCTGTGGGACTCACAGGCATCGGCTGATGGTGGTCCTCCATCCTCCCCTGCACCACCAGCCCTGCAGCCCCCAGGATTCACAGCAGGACCACACCAAGGGGTCTACAAAATAAGCCCAAAACCAGCACTGGTGCAACCCCCTCCCTCCACGCACACCCCCTTCCCCGACAGGGCAGACAAGCCTCCAGCTTTACAAGTGGCTAGAAATTACCAGAAGCAAGATCTGCTACCGATTTTGTCATCCCTTCCTCGTTTAATAGCCCAAAACCCAGGTGCTTTTCTTTACTCCCAAGCAACTTTTTATTGCTTTCATTGTTATTTCCTCAGAGGACTATTTAATTAGTTCAGAATGCCAACGGCACATAGATCTTATGCTTAAATTAAACAATAGCTTAAATAATGCTCTAGGGAGGTACTTTTCCCAGCCTGTTATTTTTAGGTATCTCGGGGAGCGCTGCGCTACCACACTGGCAACAGAAAGAGGAAGAGCAAGAATGTTTTTTTTCTCAACAGATTTTAACTCAAGATCCACCTAATGATTAGCACCAAAATTCTGCAATAATGAAACACGATGGGCTCCACAACCAGAGAAACAAGCACCAGAAAGCAAGGTTCATTGCCCTAAAAAAAGAAAACCAACAGAAAAACCAAACTCTTCAGCCGTTCTCACCCTAGTTTGTTGGGTTTTTTTGGTGGTGGTGGGTTTTTTTTTTAACAGAAAGTTGACAAAGCTGGAAGAAGCAGCAGCAGCCAGAGCGGTCAAAAGCACGTTTCCCTCTAACTGCAAGGGACGGGCAGAAAAGTCCCTCTCCAGGGCTGCAGGTCGTTTGGGTTGAAGGAACTACAAAATAAGACCAAAACGCTCATCATCTGCTCCGGTTTGCTTGTGAGACCCCACCTGGAGTCCTGTGTCCAGNTGGAACTTGATGATCTTTAAGGTCCCTTCCAACTCTGACCATTCTATGATTCCATGAAACTCAGCTGAAAAAGCAGAGAGAATATACGTTAGCTATACTTAGCTGCTGCTGCTGCAGCATAAAGGGAGCAGATGAGAAGAGAGAGTCCCTCACAGAAGAGAGAGAGTCCCTCACAAGACACGCGTGCGTAGGAAGAAGCGCTGATACAGATGGCAAGATGCTCACCCCGGCTGGGACAGCCTCCAACTTGGAGCCTGCTGATTGAAGGGGATATAAAAGACACTTACATGAATCACCCTCCAAAGATCATTCCTCGCTATACAAAAGTGGATGGTAAACAGGGGGGGGGGAAAAAAACACCCAAAACCCAACGTTTGTAACTGGTTACATCAACTACAAGTTTTTTTTAATCGGTTCTTTTTACAAGTATTAAATTTCAAGAATATGAAACAGAAATTTAGATGCAGCTTCATATAAAAATGTGAGTTCCTCACTAGGCAAGGTGAAAAGCTTCTATCACAGAATGACCAGCTGCTGAAACAGCTCAAGTAAGTTCTGTTCTTATCTTTCCCCAAGACCCTCAGGCTCTGAGGAACAGATGAGAAGCAGAAAAGGGTGTTGAGAACCTGTCATGTCCCACCAGCTTCCAAGCAGTCACCAAGGCTGAGCCCAAGCCAGGGCCTGAGGCTGTAGGATGCTTTACTGGCACATCCCAGAATTTTCAAAGCCAACTTTCTTCTCTGCCTACCTGGTAGCTGCAATTTGTCACAAAGTCCAGCGTCAGACCTAAGTCACTGAACTAAAACTGGCAATGAGCTTGCTCCAAAGCATCTAACTTTAATAACCAAGATAATCCTGTTCCTAAAGTAATATTATGACCTAATTCGCTCCCTTTAACACTTGGCAGTTACAGACGCTGCAGAGGACCCCGACCTGCTCCAAACTACCCTCTGAAAGACCCCTGAGGTCCAAAGGAGCACCAGAAGGATCCCACGTGCAATTCTAAGCCAGGTCCTGAAGCGGAGTGGATTCCACGTGCAAATTCGAGATATCAGGACCCCAGAAAACCGTCTCTTTTTCTAAAGCAAGCACAGAATCTGGTCTTGTAGCAAACAGGATGTGGTGAAAAGAAAACTAGCTAAAGGTGGTTACGCACTCGGCTCCGAGACAAGCTGTACTTCCCCAATGAAGCTTCTGCTGTGGAGGAAGCAGCTTCTGCAGGAACAGCCTGGGCTATTAAAGAGCTGCCAGAGCGTTTCTCTGGGTAGCTCGATTATCTCCCTGTCCTCTGACTCATTAAGGGCCATTCTTCGAGAGTTCCAAGATCATTCCGGAGCATCAGCTCCTGCAAACGGTCCTGCTATCTTCAAGAGATGAGAGCAACCTATTTGCTTTCACCAAGAAAGAGATGCAAATAGAGGACAGACACTTGTTTATGCAAATCTCATGGAGTTCTCCAGGCCGTTTTCACCCCCGGAAAGGCTGCTGACGGAGTTTCCTGCTCTTATTTTGATCCTAAAAGGGTGGAAAAAAGGTTTTGGTTGCTAAGGCCAAGCTGCCTGTGTGATTCCCTGAAACTGCACACCTGGGGGGAAGTGGCAGGGAGAGAATCTGGGCCAATCCTTTTACAGTAGGACCTGAAAACCACTGATCCTAAAAGGATTTAAGGGCTTATTAAGGATAAATGCTTGCAGGTAATAAGACCAGCACCAGAATTAGACATACTCATAGGAAAACATCCAACGGGAACCAGTCCATGTATGACATCAGGAAGACTTGTACCAGACAACTAATCAAAACCCTGGGTTTTACATTTAAAAGCACTGAAAAACCAAAACAATGACCTGGAACTGTAAGAAATAATTGTGCTCTGGAAAAGGAAAAAAAAAAAAAAAAAGAAGCTTAACAGTCCTCATCTACATTGCTTGCCACAGGAAAAATAGGAAGCTTGATGAAGTTTTATAGTTAGTATAGAATCACAGAATCATAGAATGGTCAGAGTTGGAAGGGACCTTAAAGATCATCAAGTTCCA
>VXBW01004776.1:297393-317904 GCA_013400375.1 Thinocorus orbignyianus
AGCGCGCATATAAGGATAAAACACTGCATACCCTTTCACTGAGGAACTAAAGGAAGAGGAACAGCCAGCAGCGAGGGATGAACCAGCAGAATTGCAGCTCACCATCAGGGACTCATCCGACTTGGGCTGATTTAAGCTCCTCTGAGCAGGAGCTACCTCCCATGGGGCATCCTCCCCACATCTGCACCCACGGGTCCAGCCCCAGCTTCCACCTCTCCACATCCCCACCACACAAAGAGGTAACAGCAAGAGTAAAAAAGGTGATTAGACTCTTAATTACCTCACCATGTTTATTTTCACAGCCTTTTGCAAAAATGCTTGCTAAAATTGAAGGTACTTTACCACAAGCAATTATGCCAACGCCTGGAAACAGAACTAATTTAATGGCAAAGAACAAGCTAGAAAATGCAGCAAAATTCAAATGAACAACCACAGTAGAGAAATACAATATTTTTCAGTGCAATGCAAAGTCTTCTGTTAAAAAAAACCAGTCATGTTTATCTTTCATCTTCTTTCTCTTCCACTCTAAAACTGACTTCAGAAGAAATCAGGTTCAGAAAAAACCAAAACCCCAGCAAAGTGGTCAGAGAAGACCTCCTCATTTCCAGGTAACCAAGGGCAAGTACTGCTATGACTGTACCAAGGGGAGTAAAGGAGGAAACCTCTCTGCACATTTTTGAACTCAGCATCTCCAGATCTGAGCAAGAAACTAAGATGTTAATGGAACTCTGGGCTCTAAAATTACAGGCTGGATGGCTACCAAGGTGGGGAAAAAAAAAGAAAGATATAATCCTTCCAAGGTTACTGTTACCTAACTATAATTACAAAATAACTGCAACATTATTCACTGTTTTGCGGAACCAAGTATTAATGAATAGTCCTCAATTACATAAATAGAAATATCCATTACATATAAGCTGTTCTGTTTGATGATTTTTTTTTCATAAAAAGGAGAAACCAAAACACCCCGACTTCTTCATTTCATTGCCAAACAGAACCAGAGAAGAAAAGGCTCCAGGGAGACCTTAAACTGGCCTTTCAGTCCGTAAAGGGGGCTACAGGAGAGATGGGGAGGGACTCTTGACCAGGGAGGAGAGCCATAGCATGAGGGGTAAGGGTTTTAAATTGAAAAAGGGGAGATTGAGATGAGATCTTGGGAAAAATTCCTTGGTGTGAGGGTGGTGAGACACTGGAACAGGTTGCCCAGAGAAGCTGTGGCTGCCCCATCCCTGGAGAGGATCAAGGCCAGGCTGGATGGGGCTTGGAGCAACCTGCTCTGGTAGGAGTTGTCCCTGCCCAGGGCAGGGGGTGGCACTGGATAATCTTTAAAGGTCCCTTCCAACCCAAACCAATATGTGATTCTGTGATCCTATGATAGGAAGAAATGAATGATTCAGCACAGACAACTAAACTGAAGCCCACACTGAGAGATGTCAGTACAAGCAAATGAGGTATCTGTGCATTTAGAGTGTAGAATTTTTGGCTGCAGTAAAAAGTCATAGTTTTTATGCACAAAGTTGCAGAGCAGACCTTAATTACTGTAATGCAGTGGAATGCTCCATGAGACTTCCATGAACACATACTTCAGACTGGTGTTTCCACAACCCTCTTTGTACAAAGCCATGAAACCCATCACTAACAACCTGTGATACTACCCAAGAATACCATTCATTTTCATCTGGTGATACTTAAAAACTTTCAGAGCCACACATTTCCAGGAAACCAGGAAGGCTGGACCTTCCTGCTCCAGCCAGAACTGAAGCTAAACCAGCCCAAAGATGTTCCCACTGGACCTCCTTCCCTGGGAAACAAGGCCCAGCGGCACTTTATCCTTGGGTATTTGCTTCCACTGTTAATTACAGCCTGGGTTTATCAGACCCATTGATTTCCTCAAGTCTTCCAAGACCATTTTATGGGTTTTTTTCCCCATTCTGCAAGAGAAAAGCAGCCATACAATCCTTGCAGACAGCTGCCAACCTGCTCCTCAAATCTACTGGATAAAGTTTACTGGAAAAACCCTTTGTGAAAACCCTTCTCCTGCTTTACCACCCATCCTATTACTAACACGGTTTTATTTTTTTGATTCTTTTTATTTTTCAATTCAAATGTCAAAGCTCTGGGACTCACCATTTCTGGTTTTGAAGTTTGTTCAACCCCACTTCTCTCTTTCACAGCCTACACATCGCTCTATTTCAATACTTCCTCAGAGCTCACATTTAGCAGAGTGCTAAGTAAGGTCTGCTCGTTCCCACCGCTCTGCCCTGGACTCCCTCCAGCAGATCCATGTATATTCTGTACTCCGGTGCTAGGATGGACACAATATTCTGCCAAAAAGAGGATTACTTCACATGCCTCACTGGCTACAGGCCTGATTTTATATTTAACTGTGTGATCTCACTGAGACAATACAACCTACAGCTGGCTGGGACAGCCAGCTCAATTAAAACATCTCCCTGATCAGTGGTTCTGTAATTACTCCAGCACAGGTGTAGAAGACACTACTTGCACTAAGTTTTTTTCCCTTTCTCCAGTTTATGGCCAGTTTTTGTAACTCAGAGTGTAACCACACCAAGGACAAGGAGTTTCTCAGCACACAAGCACAACACAGAGGTTCTTCATCCCAGTATTCCCACTAGGCACTAAAATATTGGTTAGTAACTGATCTTTGACGCTCTTGTGCAAACTCCCTGGATACATCCTTCCATGTCCACATGGAAAACTGTTCCTCAAGGCAATTTTCCCACCAGTTTTGCCCCCTGCACACACAAGTTTCACCCAGGTCACATCTCCTTGATGCCAGCCAGCCAAGACAACACAGAGTATCTTTCCTACTACTGCTCCCTTTATCAACAAGGCTTAGTACCCCCAGAGACAAAAAAAACCCAAACCCATTTAACTGATGTGACACATTATACTGTTGACAAGCCCATACCAAGTAATATGATTTTCTCCTTGATGTTTCCAAATAATTTAATTATTTTTCCAGTAGTTTTCCAGAACACGAAGTTAAGCTGACAGATTGCCTTGCTTCATCTTCTTCCCTTTCACAGCACTTCGTTTTATTGAAGACTTTTGTTCTACCAAGCCCTCTCCATATTCCAGCATTCATCAGAGCCCGTCTACAAGACTGATCATTACTGAGAAGTGGCAGCCACACCAATTTTTAAAGTATTTACACAAGTAACATTTTATTGAAACACAACTTACCAATTTTTTGATGAAAGATCTTGTCGAAGGTTAATTCACTCCTTTCCTCAAGGTATTTTTGCATAACACTCCGGATACTGAAAGTTAAAAAAAAAAGAGAAGAGTTACTTAAACCTGCTCATTTTAAACCAGACCTTTAACATAACTGGGAAAAAAGGATCACTAAAATGATTTTACATTTACATAAAAGATTCAAGCCAAATGAGGTACCACTGCCCATCTACTGCATCAGCTCAGAGCAGGACAGGCAGCTGCTGCTCTAAAGACCACAAGAATTTATCACACTACAACCATTAACATCAACAGGTCTCCAGTCAGGTCACAAACACAGAGAGATTGTTGAAATCATAGAATCACCAAGAATTCAGTTTTACCTACAAACACCTCTCCAGACATCACCTTACCAGCCTAAAATTTGCCTTGTAGTCTCAATACTGTGATTTTTAAGGTAGGTTTGTTTGTTTTTTTTAAAGGTTCTTGGAGTTTGAGGTAAACAAGAAGTAAACATTTTTTCCCACTGTAAATATTAATACTACCCAGGGCAGAATATTAGTAATATTAGTATTTATCCAGTGTGGAAGAGACATAGCTTTGACAATTCAAGCTTAGCCGACACCACGCAGTGTGATGTTGTTAGAATTCCCCTTCAAGAATCTATACTTATCTAATAAGGCTTGAAAATAATGCAAATGAGAAAAAATTGGAATTAAAAAAAGCTAGGGGTGATTGCACATGGCTCTCTTCACTGTATGTGTTCTCCCTTCTGTAGTGGCACAAGTTTAAAGGAGTGCTCCCAAGCTTCCCCTGGGATCACCCGCTGGGATTTTATCCCAGCTAGGTATTTGTGGGTGGAATGAAAGGGGAGTGTGGGGTTGCCCCCAGGAGCTGAGTGGTTTTCCCCAAAAAACAAGGACCGCAGGCAGGAGCACAGGGGCAATTCCTGGCGGAGCCCTGAGGTCACAACCCTTCCCAGGGGATGTTCTGGCCATCTCTTCCCTTCTTTATTCTTGAGGTATCTTTTAACTTACACCTTGTAAAACAAAGTCAACCAAAGCTTCATCGGGCTGTTAAGGCTGCAATTGCCAGATATCACATCCAAAGTGAGCCAACCCCAGCTCCATTAGGCCCCCAGCTTGGCTGCAGCGCACTTAACATCTACTTTGCCTAATTTAGAATGTCACAATCACTCATTTCAAACCACATTAACAAAGATTTCCTTTATTCGTCAAGCAACCTCAATATTCATTCTAATATAATGCCTATAAAAATTTCATACAGGCAACAATACAAGCCCATAAATCTTAAAATCAATGCAGGCCAAGCAGCACCGTGCCTCAATGAAGCCACGATATTGTCCTAGTAATTTAGGCAGAATTCCACTAGACTTTTCCCATTTCCAGTTTTAAAATTGGTATTTTCATACACTCTCTGTACTTCTATAAAAATAACCACAAATACCCTGTACAAAGTACTCATGTCCTACACAAGATTGTTAAATATCACTCATGTTTCTGGTAGAAATAAGACCGAGCTCCTAATCCTTGTAAAATGCTGGCTCTGAACTACTTCATGTCAGGAAAAAAACTAGAAAAAAACCACCTGCTTCTGAAATACAACAGAAGAGGCCAGTTCTGGACAAATTTTAACATAGAATCACAGAATGGTCAGAGTTGGAAGGGACCTTAAAGATCATCAAGTTCCAACCCCCCTGCCCTGGGCAGGGCCATCTCTCCCTAGAGCAGGCTGCTCCAAGCCCCATCCAGCCTGGCCTTAAACACTTCCAGGGATGGGGCATCAACAACATGTTTCTAGGTTTTTAACTCCAATCTAGGAAGTTATTCTATTACTAGTTTTTATGTCTAGTTCAGAGCCCAGCATGGACCAGAGCTCTATGAACACCAGGATCTGAAGCAAGAACCCCAGAGGTGACCCCCACATCAAGCTGCACAAGATCAGGGAGGGCTAAACATTGTTAATTGGGTTTTGGATGATTAATTAGTTGGTGACGAACTTGTTGGTCTTCTTATTCATTCCTTAAAAACTAGGTCTACACTCCGTGTATTTTTACAGCCTAAAGAAAATACTGATTTCAAATGAAGAGGAAGCAACAGACAGAGAAAGTGTTCTGCACTCAGGAAAAGCAAGGAGGTAAAATAAAATTCATCACATAATTGACAGAATTGCAAAATTTGACTGGTTTACAGGTAGATTTTAAAAATATATATATTCTCACTATACATGTTTACAATGGTGCCTGTGAAACTTAGTTCTTTGCTGAAATCCACAGAACATTAGCCTATTGATGGTAAAATACCTCTCATTGTACTGACACCTTGATAAGGCAGCCCTGGGCCACGGAGCAGAGTGGTGGGGTTGGCAGGAGCCCGAGGACAACCAGAGGCTCCCAACCTCTGAACCTTCAACCCAGGAAGGCTGGGGAGATGCCTTCAGCTCTGCCTGTTCCTTCCCTCCGCATCCTTCTACTCCCAACCACATCTTTCCCTCGTCTCTTCAGGCTTTCAGAAGGACCACTTGGAGATGAACAGGGTGTGCACCACCCAAGACCACAAATGTTCCTCTGCTCAGCCTCCTGGTTGACCTGAGCCCATCAGCATTGCCCATCCAAGCACCCATACCCAGAGATCTCTTCTGCAACGTCCCGTTCCGACCGACCGCTAGACCATTAGTAACATAATAAGCCTTTTTCATAATAATGACATCAAGAAAGCTTTCCTCTGCTCGAACAAGTGCACTGCAAGAAATTACATAAACACACCCCAGTCTAGACAAGGGGAGAAGATAATGAAAAATTTAACGTATGACTGAAGTGTCCAGGAAAACACTTGGGTTGTGTAACCAGCAAATCTCTCCAACGCTTCTGCTCCTCTCCCTCAACATCCAGCACTTCTGGTCTGATGGATAACATGGTCAAAGGAACAAAATGTTTTTTTGCAGCTACAGAATCTGAACAAATCCCATAAAGAGATCACAGGCTACGGGAGCCCACACTGCATTCCAGCTTCTAAACAACAGGGTTTCACCCCTGCAAAATCATTCTTCCCTACCCATGTATGAATAAACAGGAATAAAATACACAGAGTGGATCATGACTACCCAGAATAATCTTCTCCTAATACTCCTAGGAAAGATAAAGGTAAAAATCATAGAATCATAGAATGGTTAGAGTTGGAAGGTGCCTTAAGATCATCCAGTGCCACCCCACGCCCTGGGCAGGGACACCTCCCACCACACCAGGTTGTTCCAAGCCCCATCCAGCCTGGCCTTGAACCCCTCCAGGGATGGAGCTTCTCTGGGCAACCTGTTCCAGGGTCTCACCACTCCCACAGCAAAGAATTTCTTCCCAGTATCTCATCTAAATCTCCCCTCTTTCAATTTAAAACCATTACCCCTCATCCTATCACTCCACTCACTCCTAAAGAGTCCCTCCCCATCTCTCCTGTAGCCCCCTTCCTTTAGGAACTATAAAGCCATCTGAAGTTCTCCCCAGAACCTTCTCTTCTCCAGGCTGAAGAGTCCCAGCTCTCTCAGCACCTTATAGCAGAGGTGCTCCAACCCTCTGATCATTTTTGTGGCCCTCTGCTGGACCAATTCCAATAGGTCCATGTCCTTTCTACATCGAGGACTCCAAAGCTGGACACAGTACTCTAAGTGGGTTCTCACCACAGCAGAGTAGAGGGGTGGAACCATCTCCTGCAACCTCCTGGCCTCACATCTTTTGAGGCAGCCCCAAAATCCTACAGAATTCAAAGGAACCTCAGCAGCAGAATCCATATATCCCTTCAGAAGGATGGCAAATTTTAAAACGGAGCCTCACCCATTCCATGAATAGGAAGGAAGATTCTCTCTCTGCCTTTGTAGATGGAATCATTAGTTGCCCTACACGTAAACAATCTGGGATTAAAAGCTGCCTTTCACAGAAATGTAGTCATTTCTAGAAAGCTTTCCATCTCCAAAGATGCTTTCAGGGCTAATGCCAGAAGTGGACTTTTTGCATAAGTTCATCTCGGATCAGAGCATGATCTACCTTCACAGCAAAGCTCAAAATAAGCAGAAACAAAAGCTGGCTGAAAACAAAATCCAGGGGGACCTCAGCAACAAAAGCGTATCTGACTCTGCTGTAGCAAAACCTTTCGTCCATATATTTATTTCAGAGAGGAAGAACACAGCAAACACCACAAATTTCAGAAACGCTCAGTTTATAGTTCACACGCCACAAGCAAGTTGAAATAATAGGACAAGTGTATTTGGGGGAAAATCAAAAGTCAGGCTTAAAAATGCACTGGAAAATGCATTTGGGGCTCTTTGCTGGTTTAACTGGGATCACATTTAAGCAGGTACCTGTGCCCAGGGGCACCCCAGCAACCATGCCCAGCTCAGCCAGGAAGAAGTCATGGTAAAGATGTTTTGGGAGAGGTTTTTAATTGCAAATAAGATGAGCACCTGGATCCCCAGCAACACAAAGAGCACCCACGCAGGGTGTCGCACTGCTGGGGAGGGCTGTGGGTGGCAGGGTGCTGGGGCTCAGCTCTTCAGCCCCATGGGAGAAGATGACCTTAAAGAAAGGGCTGAACATGAACACTGGGGGTGCGGAGGAGCTCAGAACAGGCTGCTCGCCCAGAAGCAGGAGGCAAGATGACTATCAAAGTCAGCATCAAACGATGAACTTTGTGAAGAGCACAGGTCGCTCTAACCTGGTCTGCTCCTCCTCCTCCTCCTCCCTAGAAAAGGGGTTTATTACAAGAGCCAGCTCAAGGGTTTGTTAAAAAGATCTTGAAGCTGCCTTTTCAGGCTCTAGGCACTATTGCCAGCATCCTGGTCTTCCAGAAGAAAGAAATCCACTGAAAAGCAACCTTCGAGGTTAAAATATGTTCTGTGATTAAAAGGTTCCTGCTGCCTACACACGGTGGCGAGCCAGCCGGCAGCGGCCAGGCAGCAGTGGCAGTGCCGAGGTCAGTACAGGTGGAACACACTGGCTTGAAAATGCACCTTCTGAAAAACTGAGAAAAAACCCTCCACATTATGTTCTTTTTAAGATAGAAAAGGACACGTGAACCGCTCATCCGCAACCCTCCCTCTCTGGTGAGCAACACCAGCAGCAACAAACCAGGAGGTGGCTTCGAGACAGAGCTCACCCCCGAAACCTGCCCTTGGAACAACAGGTCATGTCCAACAGCTATGGCTTCTCCTTCTATTCCCCACCGAAACAGAGCAATAATACCCTGTAACTCCAAGGGGAAGAAGGAATTAAAGTTTGCTGGGTGTATGACTGCATCTGCACCCATGGGTAACACAAAAACTAGAAGTTATAGAGGGGAATCATAGAATCATAGAATGGTCAGAGTTGGAAGGGACCTTTAAAGATCATCAAGNGACACAGGACTCCAGGTGGGGTCTCAGGAGCGCAGAGCAGAGCGGGAGAATCACCTCTCGTGACCTGCTGCTCACACTTCTTATAAAATAAAATAAACAGCACTGACTTTGACATTTCCTAAAAAGTTCTGCTATTCATTTCTAAGATGCATGGATTTTGGCCCCGTGGGTTTGCCATACTCAGTTATGCAGGGGTTCTTTCAAAGGCATCTCACACCTAGGAAATGGCCAGGGGATAAAGAAAGATGTGATGGTATTTATCCACACACATACTCCTGCTCCTCGAACAGGATCAAGAAGATACCAACGTTAGATCAAGAAGCTACTTACTGTTGGCCTTCTTAATACTGTATCTTAAAGGAGCTTTTAATTATTTATCATAAAAGCACATTATTTTCTCCTATAAATCAGTAAGAGTTCAGATTTGTGGGATATTATCTAACGTACCAATGCACACACGCACATCACAGCTTGAAAAAAGAAAACCACATTTGGTCTCACTGCAAGCATTAAGGAATCATACCCACATTAAGAATGCCCAGTTACACTCCCTAATAGATTCACCTACGAGCTGAAACAGAAAAAGGAGAAGAGAAAAACAAAACAAGAATGAACTGGCAGCTTCACAGAGGCTGGCCTGAGGGGAGCAGGCTTCAGTATTCACCTCAACCAACATTTCCTGTATCATCTTGGGCAAGTCATAAACTTTATCTGCCTTAGATCCCCAGTCTGTAACATAAAGCTGTATTTTTTTTTTCCCCTCTTCTCTGTCATCAGGGCAGGTATCATCCTTCTGCCAGTTGCCTGCAACCCAGCGCACTAAGCTCCTGATGGCTCCTGGCACATCCAAGAACTACTCAAGTGCTAGTTAATTTTTTTCCAAAAAAAAAAGCTAAATATTCAGACACTGAATTACTGGTGCCTTTGCTGCCAACATTCTGTACTGCCCTCAGCACCTTCCTGCTCTCTGTGCCTCGAGCATCCTCCTCTCAGAGCATCCCCCTTCCATTTATTCTGCTTTCTCCTCTTCCTTCTTGTTCACGCTCCCTATTTTGCTTTTCCAAATCATCCTCGCCTTGTTTCTGCATCACATTTTAGCACGTCCCCTCATCCCACCCAGCTTTCATCTCTTGCTTTCTTCTCTGCCTTCTCATCCTGCACAGACACCCCAGCCAGCGCACACAGAAAACAACTAAGCCCACTTAGACCCCATTTCAAATGAGAAGAAAGTCGGAAAATCTGAGGCACAATACAACCAACACATCATTAGAAATAGTTTCTCCTTAGAGGTGTTTTTACTGAGGTTTTGCAGGGTAGGAAAAAAAAGCCATCAACCAACAAACAAGTCACACAAGAGAAGATGACAGGGAGAAGAAAGAGCCTGAAGAGTATATCCGTGTGACCGATTGCTAATTATTGTCTTGCAGGATGTTCATCACAGGCATGAAATACTTCTCCAGTTGAAAACTCCCCTTGACCAAGATTGGGAACCACAATGAGTCACTGGATCAGAGCCCCCAGGTCAGCTCCATACTCCCAACTCTCCAGGTTGGGGGGGGAAGAGAATGGCAGACACGATGCAACCAGTGAAAAAGAATCAGCTTCCCTCCGAGATAAGAGGCAAAAAAATAGTGATCATATCACAAACCATTCAATTCGTTTTGTTTTGCTTCCTCTCAGGCTTGTACCCAGTTCAAAGTTCAGCAGAAGTCAATACTTCTCCAAACAGTTTTGTCCTCAGACACTGTAAAAGGCATTTTCCACACTGCAACTGCAATTTTTCCTCAAGAGATTAACGGGGGAAGGCAAATTCCCAGCAGATAAAGGCAGAAAGGACCGTTAGACCATCCAACCTCATGTATTTATCTACTACTTGTAATATTCAGTGGTTGAAGAGGAGAGAAATCGTGAGAAGTCTATGAAAAAATGTTTTTGGACAGTGAGATAACATGGAAAAAAAAATATATGTTCCTTTCCTTGTATTCTTTTGCTTTTGAGCATCCTATAACACTACTGCAACCCCCCTGACAGCAACACAACATCCCAGTGATTTCATTATTTAACAGAGGAATAAACCCACCACCTTCCAGCCCAAATTCACCCACTTCCAGTCCATTTTTCCTCCTCTAAAGTTTATGCTGAGCCCGCTGCCAAGTCATTTCACTACACTGAACTAATGCTCTTATAATTGTCAAGGATGATTAGTAGCACATTGCACCCAAGAAGCCTGTTTGCCATGGAAAGGATTAAAGCACAGCAAAGCTTTCCCACACCCTCCACCCTCCCCTTGTGCGTGTGTCTCATCCAGGAGCCAGAGCAGCTTCACTTATGCAAATGATATTAATGGAGAAAGTTTACAACAAGGCAGCCAAAAGCAATAGCTACGGAGCTACAATTTCAAAATACGCACTTAAGCCTCGTGTTCTTTGAGGATCATTTGCATTATCACTGCTGCAATCTTGAAACTAATAGAAAAGCTTCTAAGTACATGAATTTTTCAGGAATAATTACACTGAATTGTAATGTCAAGGACTTGCCCTTCCACTAGAGGAATTACAAGGCAGAGAAATGGGAGCGAAATCACATCTTCTCACTCCTGCTGCAATTAAGGAATTTGTCAATCATAACTGTTGGGGGTTTTGAAACAAAAAAAAAAATTGAAGATGTGCTATTTTTCTTAAAACCTTTCCATATCTCCAAAATGTTTACAGCCTTCTTTAAAAGTAGTGTGCAAGTATAAACATAGATGGAGCTACCAAGAACTATGGCCAACGTTGACTGAAACACACTACATTTGCCTCTGATTTATTTATTCATTTATAGTCTCAGGATTCACTTTTACAGAGACTTCAGTGTTTATTTACACTATCCAAATCCATCAGAAAGTTGCTAAAATTGGACCAAAGATCCTGCCCCAAAGGCCTTTGAACCGAAAGCACGACAGGGTCAACAAGTACAACTCAGAGCAGTGGCAGAATGGCTCAGAGCCATCACAGCCAAGACTTTGGTTTTTTTTTTTTCCTTTATAAAAGCATATTTCAAAGGTTCAGCAACACAGGCTTGATCAAGAGTGAAAACCAGGAGGAAATACCGGGCCTAAAAAGCAAATCTTCTCAGAACTCTTTCAAACAATGAGTTAAAACTAAAGAATGCTTCCTATATTTTCCCAGAAGTAAGAGGGAGATGTGAATAAAGTGACCGAAATGGTTGATCTGTTGATCTATAATGATAATTGATAATTATCATATAATAATATAATTATCAATATCTATAATGATAATTGATCTATTGAGTGGTTTGGGTTGAAAGGGATCAATATATCAATTGATAATTGATCTATTTGAAAAGACAAATGGGAATACCTGGGGTAAAATAAAATAAATAAATAACAATAAAAAACTCAGAGGATTGATGCAGAGAGACATGGAATTGCTTAGATGTGACAACAAACCAAATGTGATGGGGAAGAGACAAGGATGCCAGGCTGGAGACTTCAGGAAAATAACAAGTGATGATAAGGTTGAGGAGGAATGTCCCCTTCAGAGGCACTGCCTGGGCTGTCCTTAGAACCTGCCAGGTTCTAAACAGGTTCTAGAACCTGCCAGGAAAACCAAAACACTCCAGGGTAGTCAGCGTAACACTATCCCACCCAACTCCCACGGGACCCACTCCACTCACAGTGCAGGCCAGGTACGCTTATCCTACCAGACACTGGAGCTCTCAAGAGTTGAAACACCCACTCGTGTTTTGGCTTCTCTTGACCACCAAGTTTCACCAAGTTTGCTTTTCCTGATGAAATTAATACAGAAACGTAATAAACACAACAGCAGCCAGAGCTGGCACGTGGAGGCTGCCTTCTGCACCCTGCTCCTGGGAGAGCAGGGTCTTCCTCCAAGGTTTGAAGCATTTATTGGGATCCCTCTGAGCTTTTTAATCTTCTGGGAGGATGTGGGAGCTTTCTTCTCATCTGCACCTTACGCAGACTCCTCCTGGGTGAGGAGCACCCATGGGTTCCCAGCTCCATCGTGTGTCCCCAGGCTCTGCAGGGAAGCACCGGGAGGTGTGGATGAAGACAGTGCTTCTCCAGTGTATCACAAACCCAACACAGCAGCCAGCCTCAACTCCTCCCATCCTCTAACGAAGGCTTTGATTCAAACAGATCTACCAGATCCTGAGAAATCTGCCCTTTCCCCAGTTCCCTTCTCAATAGGAACATGACACATGCTGACAGGACAAATTCCTGGCACACTGGAAAGGGACTGGGGGCTTTCAATACGGAAGCGGTTCCTCGTAACGCTCTCAAAAATCTTATTTATTTACACAAGGCATATTTATCTAGGTGTTTATTCAGTACTGCAATGATTTTCTTGGAGAAAGTAGTAAGCATGGGGTGAAGTTCCTCATGTGGACAACAGCTGTATTTTCTAAAGCAAGAAACTGCTGCTTTTATCTCAATTTAGTTCAATTAAATGATGTCAATTGGATTATGCACCTGGACCTGACGGCTCCTGATAGGCTTTTTTCTAATTTTATTAATTAACCCCACAAAATGCTATTATTGATAAGAAGATTAAACCGGGCCATTCCACATGATTTCACCGGAGCACAAGTTAAGAGCTGCACATGTTCATCTCCTGATGTTACAGCGTTGTGCTGAAAACATTCCACACGGGAAGGTCCAGCCACTGAAAAGCCGTCCTACCCATAAAAGGAGTAAGGGCTATAAAGTTTATTAATTTTACTGGGAAGACAAGTGTGCCCATGGGTTTCTCCCACCAGACACACCAAGCTCCCAGCTCCAGGCAGGTCCCACCATCGGCACCCACAGCCTGTCCCCACCAGGCACTGGGATCACACACAGAACGCAACATCGCATCACAGAAGCTTTCCCCAAAAACATCCCTAGAAACATCCCTCTGTTTTCAGCACAGAAGCCTGCACGCTGATCTTTTCCCACATCACCCTCATTTACCTTCTTCTTAATTAAGGTAATGACACCCGAGGGAAAGTCTGTGTTTCAAAACATAAGCTCCAGCCTTACAGCATCCCCACAGGAGAACTAATTGGAACATCTCTCTTAAGGCCATCTCTCTTCTTCATAGAATCATAGAGTGGTTTGGGTTGAAAGGACCTTAGAGGTCACCCCGTCCTACCCCCTGTCCTGGGTACGGTTACATCCCACCAGACCAGGTTGCTCCAAGCCCCCTCCAACTTGGCCTTGAACCCCTCCAGGGATGGGGCAGCCACAGCTTCTCTGGGCAACCTGGGCCAGGGCCTCACCACCTTCACAGCAAAGAAGCTGTTCCCGAGATGTCATCCGCAGCAAACAGAAGCCCTCCTACACAGTGACAGTCCATCTCCATCCCTAAACCATGTCTTTTTCCTGCCAAAAAAGTACCCTTGTACAAAGCTAAGAAGATAAAAAGCAAGTTTGCTTTGTCAGCAGCCCTGGCTTTCCCTGAGTGTGCTAAATCATGTTGAGAAAGCCACCTATTCACCACCTTCTCAACCAACATTTCTACTGACAGCAAAGTCAGGAGGATGGATTTCTAAATAAAACTGAGTTTTTAACTACTCTGCCTTCTCTGCTCACCCCAGGCAGGACTAACCAAAAGGAGAAGACATTCACCCTTTTAGAAACAGCAGCTGCACCAAGTGGATGGTGATGCTTTAGGAATTTTGGTGACACAGGAAGCACCCATTCCCGGCATTTACCACCCGCTTCAGGAAACTGCCCGTTGAGCTACAAGATGCTTCATTTAACAGGGACACTGACCTTGAGAAACACAAATCCACACCGTTTGCCCCCCTCCGATGCACACCTACTCCAGGTTCGGCACCTGGCTCTCAGAACACCTGCCTGGTGTACACCACGTCCAGCCACCCTCAGCCCTCACCACGCTTTACATCCTTTGCTCCAACTTGATGTCCAACTCAAACAGCAGGATAAAGCAGAGCTGCAAAATAATAAATCACTTTATAAAACCATTTCATTTAGAATCCTTTTTTCTCCCTGCAGCTTCACAAATCACACTATGCTAAAACCACTTCCAACAGCCCGTGTCCTACAGGCTGGTTTTAAGCTCTTACTTCAAATTTTTCAATTCATTTTTCAGTAAGCACTAGAAACAGCATAAAAATACCAAGAAATAATCTTGCTCGACACAAAAAAAAAAGAAGAAATGTAAATGTCAAACAAAAACCTAAACTGTTTTGAAATTTTAGACAGCCAAGCTTAAGAAGTTCTACTGAAATGATTTACAGTCGTTATTGCCACAAGCAGATGGAACGAGCTCCCATGAAGTGTCACCACCTTACAGAGCTGAGCTACTGGGACACAAATTTGTCTGAATTAACTGTTAGATCCTTAATTCTCCATATCATCTCCTACTTAATTCTGCATTCATTGGCACCGTTTCTGTGCAAAGCCCAGTACAAGCAGAAGTCTCTGCAAAACCCAGGCCTACTTGTTTTCTGAAAATGGGAAAACAGCGCTTGTAAAGATTTCTACCATCTGCGTTCCAGTAGTGAGGAAGAAACACAACAGAGCACAAAGCTTCCAGGAGCTACAATGACATTCTCTAAACAACCTATAACATAGGGATGTGGGGATTTAACATCACTGATGAGGCCCTGTCAGACCCTGCTGTGCTGTGATGGGGACAAGACCACAAAAAGACACCCCAGGTCTCATGCTTGCCATAGGACATGAGAATCATAGAATGGTTTGGTCTGGAAGGAACCTTAAAGATCATCCAGTGCCACCCCCTGCCATGGGCAGGGGCACCTCCCACCACACCAGGTTGCTCCAAGCCCCATCCAGCCTGGCCTTGAACCCCTCCAGGGATGGGGCAGCACAGCTTCCCTGGGCAACCTGGGCCAGGCTCTCACCACCCTCACAGCGAAGAATTTACCCCTTAATCTAACCTAATTCTCCTCTCTTTCAGTTTAAAACCATTACCCAAATGGATGGAGGGAGGCAGAGAGGAAACACCACCAGTAAACACGGCCAAGGCTCCATCCACACAGCAAGCACTGGCAGATGAATCACAGGTTGCCCAGAGAAGTTGTTGATGCCCTATCCCTGGAAGTGTTTAAGGCCAGGCTGGATGGGGCTTGGAGCAACCTGCTCTAGGGAGAGGTGTCCCTGCCCATGGCAGGGGGGGTGGAGCTTGATGATCTTTAAGGTCCCTTCCCACTCTGACCATTCTATGATTCTATGATTCATCAGCTTCACAAAAAAAGAGGTTTTAACGAGGGATTCAGGGGAAGAGTTTTGAGGACCTGATGGCAAGGACCACCTCGGAGCAATGCAGGTGGTGGCTCTTGGCTCACGGAGGGGAACACCAGGAGCCAGCAGTTTTTCAATACCCTGACACTGAGATGTTCATCCAGAAGATGCTCATGGAGCCAAGAGCCACCTGCAGAAGCCCAGCACTGAGCAGCACGCTCGAAGCAATGAAGAAGCACCTAGAAAGATGCAAAGGGATGACATGAGCAGAACGGAAACAAATATGAAAATTACATGAACGACTGTCAGAAAAATTTTCCTAGAGACAGTGCCCTAAATGAGTAAGCACAACAAGAAGGCGTTAAATAGAGCCAGAGAAAAGGCCATCAAAGCCACCAAGACTGACAGCAGAGAGAGAGGAGCTTCAGCCCGTAACTTGGAGATGTTGCAGGAGTTCCAAGAGGCAGAACACAGTGAAGGACACATCACAGAAACAACTGAAATTCAGAGAAAGATTATAATGATGCCAAGAAAACAAAATTGAGAAAGCAGGCAGAGGAGAGAGTAATGATGCTGAAACTCCTCGCAGGAGATGTCACTTGCGTTTCGCCAATATTCAGCATTGTAACAGGAAGAAAACAAATCACAAACGGCTCAGGATGGCACGGGAAAGGAAAAAAGCAACCTCCAGGCATTCAACAAACCTCAATTAGAGTTGCAAACAAGTCAGTTTGAATACTAGGGAAGAAAGCAAAGGGCACAGCACAGACCGAACTGCCCCAGCGAGAAGCTGCTGGGGCACCAGCACGTTGGTCTTCAAGAGGTGAAGTGAAGATGGGATGGTAACTGAGAAAAAAGATCATGTTAAAAACGTGAGTTTTAATAAAAAGTGACTGCAACATGCCCTTTCCCCCATGCAAAGGGGTAGAATTCAGAGAAAGGTAGGAGATCAAAGAGGGATGTTGGGAGAAAAATAAGAATTAACTTGAGAGAGAGGCAATTGCTGAAATAAGCAGGTTGGAAAAGGAAGGATGAGGGGAAAAACATCTCCCACTGCAGCAAGAGAAGTGGGAGAGAGGCCTGGGAAGAGGCAGGCTGTGCTTTGTTACCTTGTCCCTTGGGATTTGTACACCCAAAGCACCCTAAAGCTTACGTGATGTTTACAGCAAGGAAGCTTTAACGTTAACGTTCCCGGCGAGCAGAAGCAGCAGGGCCCCGGGCCAGCCCCGCACCCGCTGCCACGCCAGTTATCTGGTTTCCTGGGCCATTTTTTCCTCAACTTCTCATCATGCAAATCCTTTACTCAAAACAGAAGGAGCTGCCGGCAAATAAAAGCAGCTGTTATATAGTTTATTCCACTCCCTCTGATGAAAATAAGGAAAATCTAGAATTTGCATGGAAAAGGCAATAAAACTTCAGAAATCTGCTGAATAACCTAAAAAATTCAGTGAGTGGTTCATTCTCCATTCCCCCCAAACTTCAAACAGTTGAT
Organism: Thinocorus orbignyianus; assembly: GCA_013400375.1. Lineage (NCBI taxonomy): Eukaryota > Metazoa > Chordata > Aves > Ciconiiformes > Thinocoridae > Thinocorus > Thinocorus orbignyianus. The sequence continues at coordinate 314,715 of VXBW01004776.1, forward strand.
GGTAATTCTGTGGAAAAAGGTGAAGGTTTCAGATTTGCTCATATTTCAATACCTACATCTTCTTTCTCATTTTAGGTCCCGTTTCTGCCTTTAGGGTCACTCCACCTGCGACAGCCCCTCTGGCCACCCAGGAGAGCCTGACCCGCAAAACAGGCACTGCAGAAACATCCTCAAACTGAAATATCTCCCCAGCTTTCCCAGCTCTTGGCAGGGCTCTTCGAACCGAAAGGAGGAAACGCAGAAGGGAAGGAAAAGCAGATGACAAGGGGATGGAAAAAGGGCTGGTTTGTTTTGGTGTTTTAACAAAACAAAAACACGCTGAGGTTCTTCCTTAGGCAGTCTGGTCTCCTTAGCGTTTTCTGTCCTCTGTCTTCCCAAACTGTGAAATTTAACGATTTTGGTACAAAACCAGTCCCGAGGATGCTCCGCATAAACTCAGCAATAACCAGCCCCATGGCCAATAAACTCTTGGCCCTCATGGTTTATTTGCTGCTAAGCCTTGGCCTGCAGCCTTGGAATTTATTCTGCCTGCACTACAGCTATTTCCTTGTAAACAGGAAGCCCCCTCAAATTTGCATTACAGTAAACTCATTTACTTCATTTAGTGTCAGCCTTTATCTCAGGAAGATGAAACGGGTGCCGACAGGTGTACCAGGCTCCAGTAAAGAGACAAATTCTAATTGGGGGTGGGTGGGTAAAAAAAAAAAAAAAAAAAACACCTTTGTAATATTTCTCCAGGAGATAACGCCGGCAGCACAGGAGGTCGTGGTTGCCCGCCAGAGATAAACCACCACCAAACACATTCCTGTGGGAAGAGCTCTGCAATAAGGCCGAGATATTTATTTTCAAGCATGGATGTGATATTCCAGTGACCTTCCTGCTATCTGTCCCGCTGACAGCCAGACATGAGGACAGCAGCTCGCAGCCCGGCCTTACGGAGCTGTGCTCAGGCTCTCTCTCACACACACACACAGAGAAATTTTTAAAAAAATAAATAATAAAATTAAGAAAAACTGTTTGATTTCAAAAATCGTGTAAGAGAGGGCTCTGCGTGTTGTATTTTTTTTCCCTCCCCACTGTTACTATATCAACCTGCATTTAAGCAGCCGGTTTATGTAATTTTAAATGAATCACTTTGCCAGCAATACAGAATATTTAAGTGTACCCAACACACCGTGTCTGCTTTAATGAGAGGGATCGAAAAAAGAAAAAACAAAAACAAAAAAAACCCCAACCAGAAACCAGCACGAAGACATCTACCACCAGAATAACGGTCACAATTTCCTAGTGTATGAGGAAATCCCTGGTTTCAGTTAGAAGCTGAGAAGCTCAGTCATTTCAAGCGACCCAGAGCCGTTTGTGGTCCCAGGCTTAGGTAAGTCTGTGTTCTGGTTTATTTCCACGCTTCCCCTCATTCATCGACTGAGCTGAGCTGTCTTCCACGTCCCACGGCACCCTGGCATCACCTACAGCTGCAAACCTCTGCCTACCAAAAGGCTTCTCACCTTCCTCAGAGCATGACAGTCCAAGGAGGGCAGGAGGGGGGGGAGAGGGGGCTGGTGAACAAGCTTTTTCCTTTAATATTTCACGCCATCTGCAAACAGGTTCTTCCACATGCAGCTCTGGGAAGGCACCTAACCCTTCACCTCTCCTCCTACTCTGCAGAACTTCCTCCTGGCTACTGTTTCCCACCATGTAGAGCCCAACGCCGGGGTGGGGGGGGACATGACACCACCTCTCCAAGCCTGGCTAAACCACCAAATGTAGATACCACACAAATCCTGGAGCAGGAGAGCAGAACGGCGCACATCCTTCAGGCCTCACGCCATGCTGTGAGGTTTCCACCATGCTCTGCATGAGGAGATGTCAGTCCAGGCAGCAGCTTCCCCATAACTGATATTTCTCATAGCAAGGGTGCTGGTATTTCTGGTGGAGAAGGTGGTGGTATCTCTGGTGGTGTTGGAAGGTCTCCTCCCCTGCATCCCATCCCCATCTCCACCTTCCACCTCATCAGAGGGCTTGTGTCCCTCTGGCAAAGGGGGAGCACATCCCCCAGACTAAGGGCACCAAGAGAAAACCAGCCAAACCACACCGAGCCACCAGCCCTCCCAGTAAAATACTCCACCTCCAGTTAACAGCGCAGGCTAAATTTTACAGATATTGATTATTTTTTACAAGCATTTACACACACCAGGAGGAAAAACAGGCACCTTCCTCCATCCAGCAAGCCACCCTCGACCAGACATTAAAAATAACGGCCAAACTTCTCCATCAGAGATGTCACTACCTCTGCAGGGGGGATGAAAGGGGGGCTGAACACCCCCCTCCTGTGCCCCCCACCTTCCCCTGCTCTGCAGCCTCACTGCGCTGCCAGGAATCCCAGCAAAAAAATCAGGAAAAAAAGATAAAACCCCAAGTGAAGAAGTGCAAAGAAGGCTTGGGTGCTCTCTCCTCACCGGCAGACAGCCAGGCTAGGCCACCAGCAGGCTTGCAAGCTGGCGACACGTTTTGCAGTCAATTTTAGGGGTAGATTTATATACATATTCTTTTTTCCTGTTGCGCTATTTTGTTTTGCTGGCTAAATCCTCCTTTCAAATCCATCAATACGCAGAAAAGAGAGGGCACACTCACTTCTCATCGCAGCAATAAACAACCAAGCGACGCTCAGGTGATTTTATAACCAGAGACTGTCGTTCTGAAGGAAAGCTGCATTTTTTTACCCACCAAACCCCCAAAAATAGGAGCTCGGCAGTATCCAGGCACCCATCCCCTCGCTTGACAGGACCTGTGGAAGCCCAGGGCCACCGATGTGGCCACTGAAGCGAGCCCTGCACTGGTCCATGGCTTGCACAGCACCTCTGCTCCGTGAGCTGCTTGCTAAGAGCAGAAAAAACCCTCTCTCCTCACTAATCTCCTTCCCCGCGCCGGTGTCAAACCTCACCAAGCACCGCTCAAAAAAATAAAAAATAAATAAATATGGATAACTAGGGAAAAAAATAATGAAGAGAGAGAGCTCTGCAGAATGAAACATAACGATTGGGCTCGGCTTTCCCGTTTTATTCAGCCGGCCACTTGAAGAATTTCTCACCCGCTGGATGAAGCATCAAGTTTGGGATGAAATAAACACCCGAGCTGCTGGAGGGGAAAAGGAGAAGGCGGGGGGGAGGGGGGGGGGCTCACATATACCCCC
>VXBW01004776.1:318744-335764 GCA_013400375.1 Thinocorus orbignyianus
GAGGGCCCCCCCCCCGCCGCCACCACCACCACCACCACCGGCGGCGGCGGTGTGAGGGGCTGCGGTGCGGCGGTGGCTGTGAAAATCCGGACCTGGATTCCTCATGGAGAGGCGCTGGAGCGGGGAAAGGGGGTGTGAGGTGAGGGGAGAAGAAGGGGAGGGGGGCAGGGATAAACGACCCGCCGGCGTGGCGGTCTCGCATCGCCCCCTGAGGCCTGAGGGAGAGGGGGGGCCGGGAGAGGGGCCCGTTGCTGCTAGCGGGGAGCAAAACCCCCACCACGGTGGGTTTATATGTTTTAAGTATGTATTTTAACTATGTTTATACGTTTTAAGTAACCACAGAGGGGGGGAGCAGTGTTTATTTGCCTCAGGGGCTCCCCGGGACCCTCACCCCTCAGGGAACGCAGGGCTTTACAATTAATTAATTTCCTCCTCGTTTATCAAAAGGTGACGCTCGGAAGGAAGAAAACTTGATAAGAATAAACGCATTTGCTTGAAAACCCCCAGGTTGAAACTCTTTTGGTGATAAATCCTGGCAGAAAGGGGAGGCTGGGGGCGTGGACCCCAAGGGATGGGGGCTCCAGAGATCCCTGGGTCCTGGGGGGGTCCCCACAGAGCCCCCCGGGTCCTGTCCCCCATTCCCAGTGTCGTAGTAACTCTGCTGCAGCCGAGCAGATATGCAGATTTCAGCCGCTCTCTTCCCCCANGCCCCCCCCCCCGCCCTCAGCGCCCGGGGCTCGCCGCCGGCCCCTGCGCTCCCGCGGCGGGCGGGAAACCCCCCCCTGCTTCGGTCCCCCCGTCAACACCCGCCGCGGTTTCTCAGAGCTCAAGCCGCCCCCGCCGGGCCCATGGCGGCGGCAGGGCAGCCCGGCCAGGCCCCCGCGGAGCCGAGCGGGCAGGTCGGAGGGGAACGGCGGGGCTGAGAGGCCATGGGCGGTGCGGANTCAGGGAACGCAGGGCTTTACAATTAATTAATTTCCTCCTCGTTTATCAAAAGGTGACGCTCGGAAGGAAGAAAACTTGATAAGAATAAACGCATTTGCTTGAAAACCCCCAGGTTGAAACTCTTTTGGTGATAAATCCTGGCAGAAAGGGGAGGCTGGGGGCGTGGACCCCAAGGGATGGGGGCTCCAGAGATCCCTGGGTCCTGGGGGGGTCCCCACAGAGCCCCCCGGGTCCTGTCCCCCATTCCCAGTGTCGTAGTAACTCTGCTGCAGCCGAGCAGATATGCAGATTTCAGCCGCTCTCTTCCCCCAATTTCGTCAAATATGTCATAAATAATTGGCTGAATGAAAGGCGAAGTCAATGACAAGTCTGAAGTTTCAAACTCGGCTTGTTTTGAGCTCTTTTCAAGTGCCGCCACTCCTCCTTCCTACAGCTTTGTGCAAGTTAATGATCTGATTAAAGCAAGGTAGGGTATACAGCGGGGAGGATCTCACCGTGAGGCTCATTACCAGCCGTCTGAGAACCCGCTTTTTGTTGAAAATGGTAATTTAAACCAACGCTTTTCACCGGAACAGATCCATGGGGGAAGGTTTCTCCTCCGCCAGTGAAGTTCCCAATGGCCGCAGAGGAGGTGGAAGGGAGTGGAGGAGGACCTGGGGCAGGTTTCTCTTGGAAGCTCAGCGTAGAGTTTCCTACCGGCCCTGCGGGAAGCTTTCCCTGAAGCGATGAGATGGGAAAGGGGTATTTTTCTTTTCAGAAATCAAATCTGGGTCTTTGGGATATCCTGAAAAGGGATATCCTAACTTGTGTAACCAGGAATAATCATTTGTCAGCCCGGCCACTTCCTTGGCCTGGTTGGATGAGCAGACACAGGCTGTTTAGTGGCTCTTCCAAGGTGACAGCCAAGTCGTGGCTCCTGCAGCCTCTGCATTCCTTCATAACTCATGAATATTTCCATGAGGAAAACTGGTTTTCATCTCCTGAAACAGTGAAGGTGCAAACATAGCGTTGTAGAGAGGTTGTCGGCGCTGGCCCGATGGCGTTGATGTCACCCAACCAAAGTGAGGAGAAAGCAGAGAGAAACCCCTAGCACTGCCTCCCCAAAGAAGGCTCTTTTGTTTTCCAAATGGAATCACAGGATCACTCCGAGTTGGAAGGGTCCTCTAGAGATCACCCAGTCCAAATCCCCTGCTACAGCAGGATTGCCCAGAGCACATGACTCAGGATGGCATCCATGTGGGGTTTGAAGGTCTCCAGAGAAGGGGACTCCACAGCCTGTTCCAGGGCGCTGTCACCCTCACCAGAAAGAAGTTTTTCCTCATATTTGAATGGAACTTCTCGTGTCCCAGCTTGTACCCATTGCCCCTCGTCCTGTCACTGGGAACCACTGAAAAGTGTCTGGGTCCATCCTCCCTCAACCCACCCTATTTAAATGAATTCACAGTGATAACAACCACAAAAATACCACCTGGGACTCACAATGCTCTCCTTTTTATTCCTATACCAGTTTTTTTCCTTTATTATTTGGATGTTACTGTAATGTGGGCTTCGGAGGCATTGCTGGTGGCAAGTTCTAGCTGATGACTAGTAGGAAAACCCAGTTAAGAAGCTGATTCTCTTCTTTCCACCTTTGTGTTTCCACTGGTGCTGGCTGGTGTGGCAGCAGCAGCTGGAACCAGAACAGCAGTAGGTTATCAGCAAAGGTATTTTCTTCACCATTTATTTAAAAAGCGTATTTCCCATGCGGTGGGAGGTGGGTGGCACGACTCCTGCATATCCCTTGCAGAAAAACGTGATTCCCTGAGCACAAATCTGCAGCTTTTTGTACCCTTTGGCTGTACTTGGGGTTTAGCTTTTGTGTGCATTGCACTGTGGGCTTTGCTTTTTGTTTTCTATTATTCTTCCTGTGTGTTGTTTTATAAGTTGTGTGTTGGTTTCAGTGTTTGTGTGCAGCATTTGCTCATGTTTGTAGACAGGGCTCTGTGTTTGTTTGTTGGTGTGTTCCCCTGGGAGAAGGAAACCCTGAATTAATCAATGCCAGGGTTAGCAGAGGTCAGGATACGACCCACTCACGCAGGCTCTGAACGCATTTAGGTATCTCCTGACATTTCAGTGGATGCTGGCTGGTACTCTTCCATCAATTTAAACCTGGTCTCAAGGCCCGTCTGAGCTCCGGCGCAGGGTTTTTGCCTCCCATCCACTGCCGAGCCAAGAAACCCTCTCTGCCTCCCCTCTGCTGCTCCTTCCTTCCCAGGAGTGAGTTTTTCCTACCATCTGTGGAAGATTTACATGTTTAATTTTGCACCGCTCGGCTTCGCGGGACGACAGATGACGCTGCAGAGAGTAACGAGCCTGAAGAGGATTTATTAGCATGCCCTATGCTAACACCATGGAAGAAATGGTGCAAGAAATAATGGTGCAGAACAGCACAGCAGGACCGAGGTGTATTCCTCCTGCTGCCCTCCAACCCAGGGCAAATCTCATAACAAACAAGACCTCCGCGGCTGCACATGGCTAAGGCTGATGATATACCTCGAGGGGAGCGTTCTCGCAGAAGATTCCCGATGGGATCCCACTCTCCGTGGCTTGTTTGTGTAATAGCCAAGCAGAGAGGTTACTTTTTTGCTGCTTCCCCGACTTCTGATGGTATGATGTGGGGCTCAACCATGCGCTTGGCTCAAGGGAGAAGGCAGAAATCCCTTCCCCGCGCCGCCTCCGCCGAGCTCCTCTCCCCAAAGAGCTTCAAATCAGGCTCCGACCGCAAGGGTTACCTGGAGGTAAAACAGAGGAGCAGCAGCTCCCGCTTAACGAGGTTGTGTGAGGAGTCATTAGTAAGCAATGGTAAAGTGCCTGGAGGACAGTAAGAGATAAATAAATTCAAACTATTCTTAGTGAAAATCAGGCAGTCTGCTGCCTTTCCCCACTCGTGCCCTGCGGCAGAGAGAAGGAGGTGCAGAGAGTCACCGCTCCCACGCTTGGTTGTGAGGGACGTGGTGGAGAGGGGGGTTTTTGGTCCCAAGGAAGCAGCCCATGGGGTTTCTTGGATGTGCTGGGCGGCTTTCTCCTCTCTGCCCACCCGTGGGGTGCAGAGTGGGGTGGGAGGCACCTCCGCGGTCAGGCATTCCTCTGCAGCATCCGCACCGGGACTGGAGTTGCAGCCCATCTCCTTAATGCTACGCTAATAAGCAGTGAGAGGCAATATGGAAAACAAATAAAGTAATTAATGGCCATTTCTGCTGCTGCTTTTATTCACTGACTATTCCAGAAGGAGCAATTTTGCAGAAGACAGCCTCTGCTGTCGCAGTGCCGTTGCATTAGGTACCCTGAATCTCAGGAGGGGAACGAGCGCTGCAGCTCTGGCCTCCTGGAGAAACGCAGCAGCTCCTCTGCTGCGCTACAAGCTCATCCAGATTGCTCCTGGATGCTCTTAACAAAGGTCCTTCAACCACCTTTGACAGGTAAAGCACATATTCTGTTTGTGGAACTGGCTGACACAACGAGGCTAAGTTTTAGTTAGGAAACAAGTGGCAATTAAATTCTCAAAAAAATATCATTCACCATCAAACCTTTGCCTTTGTAACATCCTCTGGGGGACGGAGGCTAGAACAGAGCTGAAAGTCATCCAGTGTCTTGAGTCTTGCATGAAAAAACCCAGGCCCAAGAGGTCCTGGTCCTTCAGTTTGCCTTTGCTTCACACCATTTCTCTCACCATTATCACAAAAGTATTTTTCAGACGTTTTCCTCTCCACAAACTGAGATGTCACATGAAGATGTCCTGTTTGTTGTCTCCCTCCTTCCTCAGTTTCCTATCCAAGGATGATGTTTTCTCTCCAGCTACCTAAAAGCCGGACACATGTGCCCCAGGTGTGCTCCTGGAGTCTCCTGCCATTTCTTTAAACTTCAAAACGGTCCCTTGGGGACAATTTGGAAGATCCTCATACTCCATCGCAGGGGCTGCACTGAGGAAGGCAGGAAATCTCCTCCTCTCTGCTCTGCGCGGTGGCAGCGCCTGGTTGGACTCCTGGCTTGGCTCAATCCTCCAGGAGGAAATATGTGTCCCTTTATGAAATTGAAATGATTTGAACTGTAATTTTCTTTTTAAATCAAAACAAATTGTAAAGAAATAGCCAATCTAATTCAGGCGATGGCAACATCAGAACGCATTCTCCTGGCCCCTGGCTAATTCGATTGCCAGCCATACTGGACATTCTCCAGCACAGATCATCTCATAAAAACTGAGGCCCAAATCCTGGCCAGATGTTGATGTATGTGGCTACATTGGCTTTGTGGGCCAGTCCTGGTGGCACCCAGGACATCTGCACCTCCTACTGCTCCGGTTTAACTGGGCTTGGTCCCCAAAGGGGAAGAACCCCCTGGTCCAGGAGCTGATGGTTTTACTGGTTTGCTCCAACTCACCTCAGCATCCGTGGGAGCCTCCAGCCTGACTTTCATGGACTTGCCGCCAGTCAGTGTGTTCAGTGAGCCCCACAGGGACTCATCCTGGCCACTCTCCACCCCAGGGGGCTTTCAGTTCTTGCAAGTGGCTTCTGTGCAACATCAGACTGGAGAAACAAGCACATTGTGCTTGCCCAAATTACGAAGTGAAGCTGCAGGAAGAAAAATAATACCTTTTGAAAGGGCAGTGCCTATCTCTGGTGCTGCCAAGCAGAGCTTCCAGTTGTTCTGCTGCCCATTCAGTGGGCAATTAAAAGAAACCAGAAAGGATCCTCTTCAAATTCTTTTTATTTTTCCCTTTTTTTCCCCTCCCCAAAAGAACGGTCCATGTACATCAGCACTAATCCTAGGAATAATCCTCTCCTGTAACAGGCTAACAGCTACTAATGTCGTGCACCGTCTGGGCTGCAAGACAATATTCTGGTCTACATCTGGCGTAAATGGGGATCCTGGCTTTTGAACCAGAAGAGGACAATTGCAAAATGCTGCGATTCAGATCCTGCTGGCGTGTGACCCACCACAACCCCAGGAGGGTTTTTTTTCCCCTCATAGTGCATTTGTAGCATATTTTTATTCTGTATCTCCATCTTGCCAAGTTTCAGTGATCTGGTCCCGTTATCCATCAGCTGGACTGACACTTGGGCAGTTTTGCTCTCTTTAATAACCATTAATGATCACTAATAGCAAAAACAAACATTTATTTTGTGACTGAACCCAAATTCCCCACTGCAGACAAGCTGCTGCACTGATGGTTTATGTCCAGCCTGAATTGCAACCTGGGGAGGCTCATGATGTACCTGGAACCCCTCAAATCTTTTAACATATTATAGATGTCAGGCAAAGTCATAAGGCAACCCAAAACCAAGAGGCATCCCAGTTGGTTCCACCCTCTCCCAGTTTAATGGAAGCCAGCTGAAATCCCACCTGTTCTTCACATGAGCTACCAGGAACTGGAAGCCCTTGAGGATCACCTTGGAGTTTATTGGCCAAAAGAAGAATTTTACTTTGGTTTTTACTCACAGAAACGGTGTTTTCAGGTCTGCTCATCCCGATGATGTTTCTTTTCTGGAATGATGTACGTTGAGCCCTTCATCAGGACATTTGGCTGAGCAGGAAATCGGACTGAGTCACCTGAACCTTACAGCTCAAGTGATAACTGTTGAAACCTTAAACAATTAATTTCACAAAGTTAATCTGCAGGTCCAAAGTTATATCACAAGTAATTTCTTCATTTTGGATAATAAAAATGGGACAATCCCAGTGTCAGATAGTGGGAAACTCAGAGCCAGCAAGAGGTGAGAGACACAAGTTGAGTTTCCAACCCTCTTTTACTCTACACAGCAATTTGAAAAGGAACTTTCTGTAAAGCATAAATAAATAAATTGCCATGTGCAGGAGTTCCTGCATTATTAAGATATTTTCCAAAACTGGCTGAGTACAAAGTGGTCAAATTTAAGCAAAACTCAGAGTTTCTGCTCCTTAAGCAGCATCACCTGGTGCCCCTCACACACACCCCCTCCCTTTGTTCCTCTGTGAGAGCATCTCCCTCAGATCTTGCTGTCCCTGGGGTTAGAGGTGTCCCAGGAGAGGTGGGGCAGTGACCCCACAGAGTCCCCCCTCAATCCTGGGGTTGCAGAGGATTTCTCCCATCCCGGGTTCCTCCACTCCTGCCATCCTTTGCTGAGCTCAGAACTGACCAGTCTTCAAGATCTCCTGGATTTAAAAGACAACAGAGCATATTGTTACAGTTCAAAGCAAATAAACCCAACGTGGACTGTGACAGCAAGTGTCTTGAAGCCCTAAAAAGAGTGTCCCCCTCCAGCACTATTCGGGAGAGCTGATATCAGCTGGCATCAAAGGAGCATTTTCCCTGTACAAGCTGATTAGACAAACAGATGTCAAGAGGGAACCATTGAGCATTCACTGTTCCATGGTCTGGCTTGAGTGTAACTTGATAAAGGAAAAGAAAAAAATAATAATAATAATTTAAAAAAAATCAATGATTGGCTAATTTAGCTAGAAATTTTGAGGGTATGGAAGGAAAAAAAAAGATGACTGTGTAAATACTGAAAGGCACAAGTTAATTCAGACTGGCACAACAGCTTGTGGCAGGTAAATCATGTAGGGCTGAAAATAAAAGCCAGTGTCTCCAGGGCAGTTTTGCTGCCGGTTGTCAGAAGGACACGGGGCTGGCAGGGGACAGTGACAGGCCCCGGCGGTGACACCAGAGGCGGCGGCGGATGCGGTAGGAGCAGGTTGGGAGCCGGAGGGTTTAGGGCTCCAGCACTGCTTCTCTGAAATTCCCCCCGGAGCACCAGCAAGGAGCCAGCCAGCAAGAAAACCTTTTGAATACTCTCCTTGGAAACAGTTCTAGTTACGTGGGAAACACTTTCTAGTTATTTCTCTTTCCTGGCTTGTTTTTTTTTCTGTACTCAAAGTCTATTTGCACACAAATTGGCATTTGCTGCCCTGGCTGATCATTCACCCAAATCCAATACGACTTGTTTGGTCTCTGAGCTGGCCCTGGGCACCTGATGCCACCACAGATGACCATGGTGGTAGAAGTTGACACCCCCCCCCGTGCTGGTGCATCCCCTGGTGCTGGGTGACTCCACCAGGCTCTGACACCAGAAGCTTCATGGCATCGAGGGCCAGGCGTCAGCGTCTCACCCAGGACTGGGCTCTGAAGCTCTGGTGCCGGCTCACAACAGCCAGGATGTCCCCTTGCCCCCAGCCTGGCAGCTTGGATTTGGTCCGGGCAGAGCAGAACATCTCCCTGGTGGTTGGCGCTGCTCAGCGTCTGCCCTTGCTGCTGCTCATCCACAGGCGTCTTCCTGGAGGCAGGAACCTTCTGGCCATGGGAAAGGGATGTCTTCTGCCCTCAGCACCAACTGTTGTGCCCAAAAATCAGAGAGGCAGGAAAGGAGGCTCATCTCCATCAGCTGTGGATGGAGGAAGCAAGACATGGGGGAAAACCAAGTTGCCCCAGCCTCCCCCTTCTACTCACTGCCTGCGTCCCAGCCCTCCTTTCCTCTCACCTTAAAACCTACTTGGGAAAACTCCTTCCTCCGAGGCTGCTCAGGAAACCAGGAGGGAAATCACACTCTTCTGCCTGAGCCAGCCATTACGCTGTTAATTTTTCTGCTTGGCTGCATCTCTCTCTCTTTCAGTGAGAGAAAACCATTTTCTTTGCAAAACAGAGCCCACCTGGTGCTTCCCGCATCCCGGCGCCGTGAGCTGCTCCTCCGCCTCAGCCTCCCAGCTCCAGAGCATCCCAAGTGCTACGGATTGAGCCCTCACGCAGGCAAACCCCACCGGAAACATGGGGTGAAGCAGCAGGAATGCCCTGCCGGCTCGGGAACAAGATGGCATGGAGTTTATTTGCACTTCCATCACATCAAAGGGGCCCTTGTTTGAATTCCTCTGCCTTTTAGCCTGGAGGAGAAGAAGGGGAAAGATTGGTTCCTATTAATAGCCCTCGCATCCCACAAGATCCAAAGCCTTGCAAGAAGCCATGAAAGACTGCGGCATCTGATTCTCTGAATAAATGAGATAATTTTGGAAGAAGTGTGTGCTCAGCAGCCTTAATTACTGCTTTCTCCAGTTTGGTAGGAGATGACAGTGACAACTTACTTCAGTGTCAGTATCCCAGAGAGCTGCAGAGTCCCACCAGCATGGGCAAGTGTGCTGCCTTCCCCCTAAAATGTCCTGATTTTGCAGCAAACATCCCCAGGACTGGCCTGGAATAAGGCGAAGAAGTGCCCTGGCAAGCTGGTGGGCTGGCAGAGGCAGGGCACAACTCATCACAGGGATGGAGAGGGACTGGTGCTGGTGGCAGGGCAAGGGGGTGCAACACCTGTGGGCACCCACCTCGGATTAGCAGGAGAGGAGAGGTGGGGGGTGATCTGGCCCAGCTCCACAGCACACATCCTGAAAACACAGAGAATTATGTCAGCTTTCCCTTAAGCTGATTCCCAGGCTCTAGGTACCAGATTTAATCCAGACACCAAAGGTTCCGTGTGGCAGCTGGTGCCTCCATCATCCCACGCGTGGATACTGGAGACTGGGGTTGTCCCTTTGCATGCCAGGCGTGAGGCCACCAGCCCCGCTGGCCCCAGGATGCTTGTCCTGCCCTTGTGCCAGCATCACGTCCGCGGCCACTACATAATTTATCAGGAGTGATGCCACAGGCAACGTCTGTGGTGGCTGCAGAGCGAAGCTGTTCTCCTGCTGCACTCTGCATAACAGCAAAGCAGAAGGATTTGCAGGATCATAGCCCATCCGATCTGCCGTCCCCATATGCCAAACAATTAATCTGCCCTCTCCGTGCCCTTGTAAAGCAGTAAATTATCTTCATTTCATAGCTGGGGAAACACAGTTCCACTGAGGCCACCTTGCCCAAGGGCACACAGGAGCCGGCAGCAGGACTGTCCACGCATGGGGACCATCAGGGCACCCTGGCAGATGTCTGCAGCATCCCAAAGACAGCCTGGCTGGGAAAAGAAGGGGCATTTCAGGGAGAGATTTGCATGTCAAAAAAGCACGGTGAATAAACTGTCAGTGACCTCGAAAGCAGCTTTCTGCTAAAACGTGTTCCAGTGGATTTAGCATCTTTAGCTCAGCTTGGCCCGTGGCAGCAGTAAAAAAGCACCGCTTCTACAGGAGAATTGAGTTTGTCCTCTAAAAGATGCACTCATTACCGTGCCCTGAGAGCAAACCAAACCACCAGGGAATGCAGAGAAGGCACAGGTTTCCATTAAACACTAGAAGCAGGGAGGTCCCTTCTGCTCGGGCTGAGCAGGGAAGGATGAAATGCCTCTAAATCCCGCAGGAAGGAAAACGCAGGCTGTTAATTACAGTTGTGTAGGTGCTCCAGCGCATCCCAGACTCAGCAAAGAACACCTTTTGTGTTTGCTTTGCTTTGTGTGAGAGCAGGAGCATCACACTCAACAGGTCCAGAGGCTTTAGACCCTGCCGTGTGCTCCCCTGTGCTGGAAAAAATAAATCAGGGCTAATTCAGGTCCCCAAATGCCACCGCTGTGGGAAGGGAAAGGCAGCGTGATCCTCGCCCCGGCATCCTTGCTGCAGGATGGGAGCCACCATCCTTCAGACACCAGGCTGGTGTCAAAAGGGACATCAAGGACATCAGCAGTTAAAAGGCCTTATTCCTCCCTTCAGCACGGCCTCTTCCTTCAGAGCTCATCTCGGCAGATAATGAACTTTGCCTTCTGACTTAATCTTCTGTAAATCTCTCTCCCTTAATTGCTTATCATCCGGAAACCTCAGCGTGAGCCAGGGCAGACACTCCCCCTTCCATGTGATACGGCCGTCCTCTGCCTCCCTCCCACTGTCCTGCTGCCAGTGTGTGCCCAGAGCATTCAGAGTACCCAGTTCACCCAGCACATCCGGAGCACCCAGTGCATCCAGGGTGCCCAGTGCTCCCAGTGCATCCAGAGACCCAGAGCACCTTGTACATCCAGTGACCCAGCATTCCCAACTCACCCAATACACCCGAAGGACCCGGCACATTGGTTGCACCCAGAGCACCCAGTACACCCAGTGACCCAGCATACCCAGAGCACCCCGTACACCTGGAGCAAACCCAGTGTCCAGCCAGTACACCCAGTACATCCAGCTCTCCCAGTGACCCAGCATACCCAGCTCACCCAGTACACCAGTGCACCCAGAGCACACCCAGCTCACCTAGTACACCTGGAGCAAATCCAGCACACCCAGAGCAAACCCAGTGTGCGCCCAGTACACCCAGTACATCCAGTGCACTCAGTGACCTAACATACCCAGCTCACCCAGCACATCCAGTGACCCAGTATACCCAGCTCACCCAGTAACCCGGTGCACCCAGTACATCCAGTGCACCCAGAGCACACCCAGCGCCCACTGGTTTCCACATGTGGCATGTCGCAGCCAAATTCTTCAGTGGCACCAGCAGAGCCCAGGAGCTGGTTTCTAGCCTGCATCCCCAAAAGCTGCTCATCATGAAATGAACCTCAGGAGGGTTTTTCGGCTGCACTCCCCCTAAGCCAAGCACCTGCCTCTGCCATCGGCTCTGGGTGGGAACCCAAATCCCGGTTTTTCCATTCAGTTCCCCAAAATTAAAGATCCCTGTTCCCCTCCCCACCCTGTCCCAGCATCTTTCCACCCAGGGAGGAGCAGAGGAAGGCACCACACCGCTGTCCTGGTTTAAGACAGAGCTCGCAGGACCCAAACCAGCACGAAGGCTGCCTGGGGTCTGACTCGGGGCGCAAACCTGAATCAGGAATGTGATGTTAACGAGAGCTGGTCTGCCTTTCAATTAAAAATGCCTCTTACAGCAGCTGCAAGCAGCATTTTCTTCTCCTGGCTGTCGAAGGAGCAATCCCATCCTGCAGAGGGAAGACGTCATGCGCTGGGAAGGTTGCTAAGCGAGCGGTTCCCTCCTTATGATGCACGACTTCATTACTCGGCTCCCTAAATGGATGTTACATCTAAATGACATTTGCCTCAGAGCATACAAGCAGCCCAAAATAGTGTGCGCCTTCCTGCGCTGCTTGCATGGGTTTCTGGAGAGCATCCCTATTGTCTTTGCAGTGCCTGATGGCTGGAAATCGCCTCTTGAAGCTGTGCAAAACCTTTTTGGGATGGGTTGACCATGGTGCAGGAGGGATGGGGAGCCCCAAACCACGCTGGGGGTCCCGGGTGAGCTGCTTCTGCCAGCTGGAAGCAAGGGATAAAATGCCATTTTCTCTCTTGCTCAAATCATCTTTCTCTCCCTGCCTTGAATTTCCTTTTTTCCACCTCCTAACGCTTCCCTGGATGTTTTTCTACAGGCCAAATGGTACAAGCAAAGGACAAACCCCGAGATGAACAACATCCTCCCCTCGCTGCACCCCGGGGATGCTCGGAGACACAGCCCCTCTCCATCAAGGGGCCACCCATCGCTGCTTGACTCCCAACTCTTGCCAAGGCATTGCCCTGCCCCAAGGACCAAATCCTGCTCATTCCAGAGCCGCCAGCAGGAGCAGGGACCAGACAGAGGGCACAGCCACCATTCCATCCCCCAAGTAAAGCCAGCTCTCGGGGGCTGCAGCTTCCCACGGTGCAGGCAGGGACTGGGGACCAGGAGGGACCAGCTGCTCATGGGGTTTTTTCATCTCAAATTCCTTAAACTCGGCTCAGCAAGGGCTGTCTTTTTAGATTAAGAGCACTGTACAGAGTAAAGGTATGGCAGCACTTTATGTAAGACAGATTAAGAAATAAGAAAAAGGTTATGTCCATCCTGAAGAGAAAATTTTCATTTTTCCCCCCCTCTGATTTCCTAAGAACATCCCCCAGCAGCTGATCTCTGCAGCACCGACATAATCCGGTGATATATTTTAATCCCATTAGGTTGCCATGTGGCTGCCCACAGTCTGCCTGGACTCTGAGGAACAGATGTTCCCTAATTGGCACTTCTGCTGCCCAGGAGTTGACATCACCCAAAATAGTTTCTGGGCCTTCCCTGTTGACACGACAAGCAAGACCCCACCACTGGGTTTTACATCCTCAAATAATATCAGGGTGCTGGCTGCTCGAATCCCAGTTCCCCATCTCCAGCTGCTATTTTTTTGGACGAAGGTGGCAGTGCAAATACCAGGTTGGGTGCGTGGGTGCCCACGGATGGGTCACACCAGGGTTTAATCACCAGCTGTGGCAGGATGAGGATGCAATTGGGGTTGCCCTGGCCACTCACCTGAAGGGAAAACAACATTTTCTTTTTTTCAGATGTGTTTGGGTGAAGTTACTTGATGTAAAGCCCCATCCCGCACTGGGGAGGATGGGGCTGAACATCAAGCCACACACAGGAGGCTCCTCACCCTCAGCTGCAGCCAACTTGTTATTTCCCAAGGCATATCCTTGGTTTTTCATATTATCAGAGTGTTTTGGTTCTGTCCTGGGTGTTTCATAATCAGGCATTGAGGAAAACCACGCTGAGCCGCCGGCTGCGGTGCGTGGGGCAGGAGCAGCATCGCTGGGTCCCAACTGCTGCTCTGATCCCCTGATACATGTTAATCCCATTACGTCTCCATGCGGCTGTTTCCAATTCTGGCCTTTGAAGAAGTGATGTTTCTTAATTAGTATTTCAGCCGGACAGGAGTTTTTACTTGCTGAGAGAAGGCTGGGAAGCTGTAAAAGCTTTCTTTCCTTCCTTTTATCTCCCTCTTTGCGCTAAGGTTAGGGAGAAAAACAAGCTGCAGGGAAGCAAGTGGGAGCCTGGCATTCTGGAGGAGAGCATCCAGCAGGTCTCCTCCTGGGCAGAGCCCCAGGTACCACGAGGTGATCAGGTTGCTGGACCTGACTTGGTGTCATTACCTGTGTCTATAAATACGAGGAATCTCCTCCACTGACCCACACAGCCTCAGTCAGACGGGAGAAGCCGGGCTGACACCGGTCCAGGGACACTAACAGGTCTCAAGCTGGCATCCAGCAGCCATCAGTGCCAGTTTATGTCCTCTCCACTTCTAATCCTGTGGTTTGGCTGCAGCATTCAGAGCCTGAAATGAAAAAAAAATATATATAAAAATCACTATAAGCAGGTGATTTTATAAAGACAAGCCAAGGAGAGATGTTCTGTTCACTGGTAGTGCCTCCTCCAGCCCCTCCATCCTCCCAGCCACCAGCAAGGACCACCACAGGGCAGGTCACAACAGCTGCTTTTCCTCCCCAGATGTTTTCTCTAAGCAAAAGAGGTGGAAAACAAGGCAGCGACACTCAGCATCCAGCCCTGCTGCTTCCCATCACCCCGGGGATGGCAGGAACCTGCTGTCCCTCTCCTGGGCTGGAGAAATAGCACGGGGTTATTTCACTCCCCTCCCAGCTTTTGCATTAATCAGAGGTGAGATTACTTTCCTGCTCTACACGCCACGGCTGAGCAGTGATAAATCACAAATCTGCCCTGAGAACCACAAGACTTTAATAAGACATGCTGGGTTCCTGCTTATTTTTCTTCCCCTTCTTAAGACTTCAGTATCTGTGGCTCGGGTCTGTGCGTGTATGCACAAACACGTGGCTAGAGGCTGAATTTAATTTGAAGAAGAAAATATATATATATGTATCTAAGCTAAGAATCTCACTTCATCACGTGGCTCCGGAAGCTGGAGAATTAACCATAGCAATAACAATCATTTCCAAAGGACAAAAAAAAGTCTGTGAAACCCAAAGTAAACCCCTAATGGTTGGCAAGGCACGTTCAATACCCAAAGTATCCAGGCTGCAGAGAAGATAGAGCTTCCCCACCACCACCAAACACTATGACTAAGAATAAACATTTCATATTTTTCAAGATTATGGCTCTTCAGCCAATTATTTTCCTGACCTTGGCGTGTCCCAGCGCAGGAAGGGGAGGATTCACCCAGCTGCCACCACTGGGCATAGTGGGATGGCAGAGGGAAACCAGTGTGAGTGCATGGGCACTTTTTCATCTCATTGCATCACATTTGCTTCCTTCTCCTCCTCACCACCCCATCCAACAACCCCCCGAAGGCACATTCCAAGGAGAGACAATGGCTGATGCTCAAGTTGAAAACTAAAATAGGAAGGAGAAGACATCTAAACCTCGGATGTGATTTATAGCCGGCGTTTTGCATTATTTTCATTCTTGAATTAATTACTCTGTGGCAAATTGCTGCTGTGGTTTTGCCCCAAAGGCAGCTCCTCTTCCCAGGGGTGCAGCCCAGGCTGCTGGCACTTGGGAGGGGGGTAAACTTCCAGAGGATCCCAGGGGATCCCCACCATCTGGTGGCACCTGCGGCTCCTACAAGGACCACCAAACATCCCCCAGCCAAGGAGGCTGAAATCTAGGAGGGGGGGAGATGGGGGATGGCAGCAATGGAATTGGAGCCCTCCCCATAGTATTTTCTGGGAAAAAAATAAAATCAAATGAAATACTTTGCCAGTCTGGAGAACAGCTTTAGCTCTGCCGTCTATTGGCATGGCAGCAAAACCACCCACCCGCCGGCAGAGCCGTGGGACTGCTGAAATATCACCAGCTACCGCCGCTGACAGCCCCCACCATCCCCCCCTCATCCATCTCCAACCCGCAGCAGGGCCTGGGGGGCAGCAGGGAGGGGACAAGGGCCAGGAGACACAGCGTGGGACAGCTGGGGACACCGAGCTGGGGGAGTATGGGGGGACAGGGATGGGTGGCAAGCGGCAGGATAGTGGCCTTGCCAGATGGCACCTCCCCAGCTCGCGTGGGATGGAGGCAAGCTTGTGCCTTTGAATATTCTTTTTTTTTTTTAACCAAAAAAATTGAAAAAAAAAATATATATACAATTTCCCAGCATGTTTTTCTCCAAGCCAGTGATGGCATCTGCTCAGCCCTGCCAAGGAGCTGCACCTTCAGGGTGGCCACAACTCCCAAAACCCTGATGATCTTTCCAGTGGTGGCCAACACCCCCACTTCCAGTACCCAAAGGGGCTCCAGGAGCGATGGGGAGGGACTCTTGATCAAGGAGTGGAGCTGTAGGATGAGGAGGAACAGTTTTAAACTGAAAGAGGGGAGACTGAAACGAGATCTCAGGAAGAAGTTCTTTGCTGTGAGGGTGGTGAGGCACTGGGACAGGTTGCCCAGACAAGCTGTGGCTGCCCCATCCCTGGAGGGATTCAAGGCCAGGCTGGATGGGGCTTGGAGCAACCTGGTGTGGTGGGAGGTGTCCCTGCCCAGTGCAGGGGGGTTGGATCTGGATGATTTTTACGGTCCCTTCCAACCATTCTATGATCCCAGAGGAGGACACGGAGCCAGAGCAAGCAGCCCACGCTGCCTTCTCCAGCCCCACGCTCTCTGGGTGATGGGTCCAAACCTCTGGGAAAGCTGTAAGGGGCTGAAAAATGAGAGGAGAAAACACGAGAGGAACCAACAGCTGTGCCTCGGCATTGCTCCCCGAGAGCTGAACCCTGCCTCTCCCTGCTCCCATGGAGCAGCCACCCTGTGCTGGGGTAGGGAATAGTGGGGTGCCCTATCTCCTGCCCCCCTAGGGGGGTGGGTTCTGTGGCTGGGGACCCTGGCAGAGGGTGCAGCGGCTGATCATGCCATCACCTCTGAAACACTGCCTCTCTCCGCCAAGACCCTGCCTCTGGGAAGACTGGGAGATCTGCCCACCCTGCCTGGGCAGATGGTTTCACATTTGTTATCAGTATCTGCTTAAAAATGCTGCCAGATGGGGAAAGCGACTCTCTCCAGAGCTATCCCTACCCGTACCAGTTAGGCTGGGAGCCTGGCAAGGGAATGACGCCGCTGCCACCCGGGAGAAGAGCCGGGGACCTGCCAGCAGCACGTCCATGCTGGGTCCCAGCTGGCAGCCACAGTGCCCGGTGGCACGAGGAGTGACAGCCATCTCTGAGCAGCGGGGACAAGGTGGGGAAGGGGTGACACAGTGCTCCGTCGTGACACAACACCCTTCTAGCTCAGTGTGCACGGGCTGTGCCGGGGATAACACTCATCAGCACCATTTGCAGGATGGAATCGTGGAATGGGTTGGGTTGAAGGGACCTTAAAGATCATGGAGTTCCAAGCCCCTGCCCTGGGCAGGGACACCTCCCACCACACCAGGTTGCTCCAAGCCCCATCCAGCCTGGCCTTGAA
>VXBW01004776.1:338646-438349 GCA_013400375.1 Thinocorus orbignyianus
CGGGGGTACTCCCCCTTCTCAAACACAAACTGCTCCCCTTTGCAGCTTGCCTGCTCGTAGCCCACCCAGCTGGAAGAGAGCAGGGGGGCGACTTTCAGATGGGATGGCAGCAGCACCCTGGCATTAAACCCAGCAAAAGCCCCCAGCCATGCCCCCCAGCAGAGCACAGACCCCTCTCCATGGCCAGTCCCAAGTCTCTGCTGGCCACCACAGCACAGAAGCACCAGTGTTGCCAGCGTGGATGCCCAGACGTGGTGCCCACCCATCCCTGGTCCCCTCAGAAGGACCAGGTCGCCCACACATCCCCCAAGGGGGCTGTGCTTCTGCCCTCCTGTTCCTGGGTGCAGGCAGAGAAGCCACCCCAGAACACCCCCAGGCACTTTTTGGGGTCTCCTCCATGCCCAGAGCTCCCAGTTTGGGGAGCACACCCCTCTCCAGGAGCACACAAAGGGTCAGGATGGGGATGGGAGGTGCCACCAAGGGGGTGCCATCTCCACCCGTCCCTGCACCTGAAAAGAAGGGCACCAAACTGGAGGTAACACCACAATCCATGTCCATCCCCACACCCTTCCACCGAGCAGAGCCGGGGGACACAAACCCACCCAGGAGACCCTGTCACCCCCAGCTCACCCACTGGCATCCCCTGGCACCAGTTACCCACTGGGACGAGGTGGGGATGCAGCACAGCATCATCGGCTGTGTGAAATCCTGGGTGGGGTGTAGGTGCCAGCAGTGGGGACAACCCCTCTGTGTCCCAACCCCTGTCTCCTTCCCACACACCACCACGGTTTCCCCCAAACCCCCCAGCACGTACGGTCCAGAGTGCACGAGGATGGAGCCCACTTTGTCCACGCCGGCTTCCTTCAGGTTGGGGCAGGCACCACTGAGCTCATGGCAGCGGCCCTGGAAGTTCTCCTGCTCGAAGATGGCAATCTGGAAGAGAGCAGGGGACCTCAGAGAGGGGCACACTGCGAGGGGGAAGGGGCACACGCTGTCCCCAGCACGTTTGCTGTCACCCAGACCTCATGCTGCCCCCCCAAAACTTGCCAAGGTCAGGTTTTTAACCAGCCCACGAGCATGAAGGAAGGTTTCCATCCCTCTGAGCGGGCAGATGGGGGTCTGTGGGATCCTGGGATGATGGTCCAGCACCCTGTGGATGCTCGGAGCATCCTGCCTGTGCTCACCCCAAGCTTCAAACAGCTGAGTGGCTCCGGCTGGAGCATCACAGCCACCAGTGGGACACTGAGCAGGACACCCAGCACACCCC
The DNA here is from genome assembly GCA_013400375.1 of Thinocorus orbignyianus. Classification (NCBI taxonomy): domain Eukaryota; kingdom Metazoa; phylum Chordata; class Aves; order Ciconiiformes; family Thinocoridae; genus Thinocorus; species Thinocorus orbignyianus. The sequence continues at coordinate 339,914 of VXBW01004776.1, forward strand.
GAGGGGGGACAGACACCAGGACAGCGCTGGGGACCGAGCGTCACCAGCTCAGCAGGGATTTCATGGGTCAGTGGGGTGGCAGGGGACAGATCTGCTGTGTCTGCAGCCACGTCGGGAGCTGAGGACTTGATCCGCTCCCACCCGCTCCACCTGCACCAAGGGATGCCGGCAAAATCCTGAGCATCTCCCATCCTGCTCCCTGGCCCCTCATCCCCCTGTCAAAGGGCTCAGCGCCGCAGCCAGGGGTGCTCAGCACCATTTGGGAGCACCAAGGGGTGTCCAGCTGCTCTCAGCCTGCCTGGGGTCCCGGGACATCTCAGGAGGATGATTTGGGTTCTGGATGAGACTGGGAGGTGTCCCAGTCCCACCACAGAGTGGAGGAGAAGCCACACACTGACCTTAGAGCTGGCTTGCTTGGAGGCTGGCATTTGGTGCTCGGAAGCCATCATAGGTTGGGTTGTCTGCTGCCTTGGGAGGAAAACTTGGAAGGTTAAAAGCTGCCACCCAGGATGGGGCTTTGAGAAACCTGCTCTAGGGAAAGGTGTCCCTGCCCATGGCAGAGGGGTTGGAACTTGATGATCTTTAAGGTCCCTTCCAACTTTAACTATTCTATGATTCTATGTACCCAGCACTGTGCTCACCACCCCACATCCATACCCCCCAACCCACACGGTGCTTGGTCCCTGGCTGCTCCTTGCTGCTGAGTTGCATAGAAAGAGGTGCTGGGGCTCAGGCTCGTGGCAGGGTGGGCACAGATGGGATTTGCCAGACCCAGTCCCTGCTCAGGGCTGCTTGGTCACTCGTGGGACAAAACTCCCCAAGCTCAAACCCAGGAGGAGCCCAGGTGACAGTCCCAGCACAGCATCACCCATGATGGGACCTGCAAATGGTCTCCAGCCCTGGGTGAGGGGACCCACAAGCCCAGGGGTCCTCCCTGGGGGAGTCCAACCCCTGTGGCCAAGGTTTTTCCTTCTGTCCCTGCTCAGCAAGTGACAGCCGAGGAGTCCCTGTCCCACACTGGTGCCTGAACGGGGTGACAGGGAGAAGCACCAGAGCTCCCACCACCAGCCCCAACCACGTCCCCTATGGAGAACCTCATCCTCAAGACCAACGGGACTCCTCTGTCCCAGGAGGCTCCAAATCAGGTGAAAACAGCTCATTCCAAATAAAATACCAAGAAAACCTGAGCCATGGCCAGGCAGTGATACTCTTGAGCTGGCCACCCAGTTTGGGACAGGACTGTCCCCATGGCTCACCCTCCCGGGGTGCCCGTACCCCAATGCCACCTCCATACCTCTGCCCGGGATGGAGAGCCGGCACCAGGGGTCGGGAGGAGGCAAGGGCAAAAAAAAGAGGATGATAGATAGAAAAGTCTTACCAGTTGTACCAGTACCCGCTTGAGCCAGTGAAGGGCTGGGGCCGAGAGGTGGAATTTATACCGAGCCGGGGCAGGACGGTGCCAAAACTATTTACAAAATAGTTAAAGCATGATTCAAAGCGAGAATGCTGGATTAAAACCCAATGAAAACCAAGGTCAGCTGATCGGCTGCAGCCTTTTGTCTCCCCAAAACCCCAAGTCGGGGAGTTATTTCATTAGCTTTCACATTCGAGTCGCCCGCTTTGTTGGGTTTGTTGGCAAGGAGATTTGGAGTTTGCATGCATCAGCCGAATGCATGCCAAGACCCAGACTGGCCCTTGCAAACAAAGCCCCCGCCAGCCCTGCTTCAGGAGTTTTGGAGCCAGAGACTTTATCCCTCCGACAAACCAGCCCCGCTGCCGGGATAGCCCGAAACTGCTGAAGTTGGCTCTTTCCATGCGCGATAAAACCCCCCTTCCAACAACTGGGAGGTGGCTGGCTTTGCCCCTCTCTGTCCCCAGCCAGGGAGCACCCGCAGCCGGGGCCACCACAGAGGGACCCTGGGACGTTCCTGGGCCTGGGGATGACATGGGACCCCCTTTCCGTGGCTGGCTGGGGGCTTCAGGGATGGGCAGGGGGCAGCATCTGGTCCTGGTGGCAGGATGAAGTGCCACCTCAATGAAGTGTCACCTCAATGAAGTGCCACCTCCATGAAGTGCATCCTCAGGCTGAGCACGGGGACAACCGGGTGCAAGGTGTTGGGGTCCTCCTCTGTCCCCCCCCCCCCTCCACTTTGGGGTCCCTGAGAAGTGTCCCAGCCCCACGGGGCAGCAGGAACAGCAGCATAGAGGTCCCCACGTCCCACCAGGAGACAGAGAAGGACATCAGCAGGGTGTCTCCCAGCCTGGGATGTGTCCCCACAACCAGGCTGTGCCCGCTGTGGGGACAAGTTGAGGGGGTCAAGGGCAGCAGCAAAGCCTCTTTGCTGGCCCCCCCCTGGGGGGGGACACACACAACACAGCTACTAGACACACTGAGTGCCCCCCAACCCATCCCTCAGAAGAGCAGGGCCCCCTCTTGTCACCCCAAGAAGTGTCACACTGCATGGGCATGGCCCAGACTCTTCTGCACTCACATCCCTTGGGGGTCCCACAGCAGATGTTCTGAAGCCCCGGAGCCACACCACAGCCCCCTGATGGCACCTCTGGGTGCTCCCCCAGCCCCAAGACAACCACGTGCAGTGTCACCTCATCCGGGGCATTGCCACCAGAGGTGGTGACACATCAAGGAGACAGTCCCCAGGGTCTGCAGCTGCCCTGGCTGTGGGTGATGGGGCCTCAGGGGGACTGTGGGGGACACAGGAGGCCGTGTGGCTCAGCAAGAAATCACATCATGCCACAGACAGGTGGGTACAACGGTCCCAGCCCCGCCACCATCCTTCTCCATGCCATGTGCCACCAGCTGCAGCACCACAGAGGGGTCCAGCCACTGCCCTCCCCAACTTTCCAGGCTAATTCATAGGGGTTCCCAGCCCAGGACCCCCATGGACCTGCTCTGGGACCCAGAGCAGGGTATGTGCATCCCCAACAGCTGCTGTCCCACACATCCTGGCCCCTCACACCCCGCAGGGAGTGGCAGACATGGTGTGGGCACAGCTCCTGCCAGGCTGCCATTCCCTCCCCTCAGCTCTGCCAACCCCACAGACTGTCCTGGAGGCAGCTTTGGCACCTCAGGGCCACACAATCTCCTTTAACATCTGCCAACCTGGGCCCAAAGAGAAAAGCTGTTGTTTGGTGACAAGGTGCAAACCATCTCCCATCTCTGCCACCAGCACCAGTGGTCCCCGGGCTCTGAGGATGTGGCTGAGGATGCTCAGTGCAGGGATGCCCCACTCCCTGCCAGTATCCTCTGGGCACAATGTCCAGAGGGTCACTAACCCCTGCCTTCACACCAAATCTGCTGCCCCGGGTGACAGATCATCCCCAGGGAGGAACAGCGCGGGGTACTGGGGGGTCTGCAGGGTGCTGGGGCTAGGCACAGACCTGACTCCATGGGGATGGTCCCCTTTCAGGATGCATAAGTCCTGGAACTGCGTGGAGAGGGCTCTTTTCCACATTCCCACTGCTCCCGGGACCAAATCCCAACCCCACTGCCCCTGAGGCTGACCCTGCCCCACCAGGACCCCCTGGCCACCACCATGCCCTTAGGGCTGTCCACCCTCCTGCAGGGGAGCGGGTAGGGATGGGGAAAGCAGGGAAGGAGCCACCAGCAGAGCTCCCCCAGCCCAGGGACGTGCTTTGGGAAGGGGCAGAGTCATGGGTAAACCTTCCCCCATCATCTGGGGGGGTCAGTTTTGGAAAGCTGCAGCCTTTATGTGACACTGCAAACACTTGTTTTTCCCCTGCTTCTTCTGTGGGCTGGGGTGTACCAGAGATGCTGGGGACACTGGGGATTGTAGGAGCATTTTGATGGCACCCATCCACATCCCACCACCCCTGGACCACAGCTCCACTCATTGCACACCCCCACCCCCCAGCCCAGCACCAGGCAAGGCTCCCCAGCTCCAGCTCAGAGCTTTTATTGAGTTTGGTTTTGCACAAAAAAAAACCACCGGGGCCACAGCATCAGCTGGTGGCACCACGTCAGCCTCCTCCTCCTCCCCGCTCCGGGCTCCTGGCAGCAGGGGCAGTGCAGGGTTGGGGTGTCCTTCAGCTGTTCTCAAAGCAGCCCCGCTGGTGCCACTGCTGGTCCCTCACGCGGCGCACGGACTGGATGAGGGGGTGGTGGGCATCCCACTCGTTCCAGTGGCGGTATTCCCCCTTCTCAAAGACATGCTGGCGACCCCGGTACCCGGGGTACTCATAGCCCACCCACCTGCAGGGGACAGAAGGTGGTCCTGGGGTCAGCTCAGGCTGCACCCCCCACCCAAGGCCACTGTTCCGTCACCACCACAACAAGGTTGAGCCCAGGCAGGACATGCCATGGTGCTGGGAGGGGTTGGGGACCCCAGGGCAGAGAAGAAGCCGTGGTTCCATCACCCCTGTGGTGGCACCCAGCAGTGCCCTGGGTCAGGCTGAGGAGCTGTCACACAGCTCTGGTGACACTGCCTTGGTCTTCCTCACTCCTCGTGGGTTGGGGAAAGGGTGGTAACGAGGAGGGAGCAAGGGACATGATGTGTATGAGCAGCACCATGGGGACATCTGCCCCATCCCCACTGCAGCAGATATGTCACCCTGCCACCACCCCAGGGGGACCAACCATGGTGCCATGGGATGGAACTGCATTGGGGTGTCTCCACGTGCCCCCAGTGTCACCATCCTTACGTTCCATTCAAGGCCCTGACACTGGCCACGCGGTCCTGGAAGCCGTGGGCCCAGAGGCTGGGGACATCATCATCCACGATCTCCATCTTCCTCCCGGTGTAGCCCGCATTCTCAAAGAGGTGGATCTTGTGGTCGGGACTGTCCTGCAAGAAAGCACAGCTCAGGAGCCTGCCCTGCGTGTCCCCAACCCCCCTGAGACTCCATGGGCCACGCTGCTTGTCCCAGGGGACACGGACACCCCAACGCAGCCTCTACTCACGATCTGTAAGGGACGGAGGGACATCAGGCTGTCACTGTTGTGGCTGTTGGACCAGGAGTCCCAGCGTGGATAGTCCCCCTTCTCCAGGACAAACTGCTCCCCAGCGAAGGCTTGGCGCTCAAAGCCCAGCCACCTGCAGGACCAGAGGGCTGGAGATGGCATGGCCACCCACTGTGGGGACAGCACCCCATCCCGAGCCAGGAGGATGCTCCCCCTGCCCCTTCCCCACCCCAGGGCTTGTTCATTCTCCACACCCTGGACTTACGGGCCAAATTCCACCTGGATGGAGCCCACCTTCTCCAGATCTTTCTCGGTGATGCTGGGGAGCTCCTCCGTCAGCTCACACCGTTTCCCCTGGAAGTTCTCCAGCTCGTAGATTGTGATCTAAGGTGGGGAGAGATGGCACCAGCTGCTGCCACAGCCACTGCAGTACCCCTCCTTGGTTGTCCAGCCACATCCCTTCCATCCCTGCCACCCTGAGTTGACTTTTCTCCTCTCCCGGGGCAGAGTTGGATCCCACCATGTGCCTTTGCCCCAGCAGACTCTTCCTGGGCTTCGCTCTGCAGCCACGTATGGGCCAAAGGTGTTTGTCTGGTGAAACACAAGCTGATATTTCACCCATGACAGGCTGAAAACAAGTTGACCAGCACAAACACAGCATTGAAAATGCAGAGGGTTTGAACTAAGAGACCTCTGAGACCTGGGCTGGGGACAGGAGACCACAGCCCATGTCACGGTCCATCCTTTCCTTCTCACTGCTCGCTCCAGATCCATTCTTTTCCCTGGCCTGGCCTGGAAGAAGCTCATTTTTCAGTGTCTTCATCTAAACCTTCCCAGATGCAGAGATCACAACACCTCCCCGGGACCTCCATCTCCCGGCAGATCTTCGGGGCTGAGCTGAAGGTCAAGCTGGAGCCCAAGTGTGGTGGGGAGCAGGGTCCAGGGTGCCCGGCACAATTTGGGGTCCAGGAGGGTCAGCAGGACAGCACCCCCCCATTCCCTGCCCTAAAGGAGACCCAGTGAAACCCCTGAGCCCAGGACAAGGACACAGCCTCCTGCAGAGACTGCGATGGGGGCGGGTATCAAGGGATGGGGGTGACACCAACCAAGGTCACCAAGAACTTCAACCCACCCAAAAGCAACCAGCAGCCCAAGCTCCTGGCACTTCTTTAGTCCATTTGCAAGATTTGCTCCCACTTCCAGCCTTCCCCAGTGGCTTTTCCCAGCTTCCCAAGCTGCGGGAAGGGCTGCAGCCACTGCAGCACCTGCAGCTGCTTTACCTCCAGCTGGCATACAAGCATAAGAATTATTTCCTAAAAAATTAAATTAAAAAAAAAAAATCCATGGAGTTTCACTGCTCGGACCCACAGCTGATCCCCGTGGTGATGGGATACTTTATCTCCTGGATTAGGAGCTGCGCAGCTGCACACCAGACTGGGAAACGAGCTCGGCAGCCGCAAAGGCAGCCGGCAGCGTCTCCTCCTGCCAGGCAGCAGCAAATTCCCAGGAGGAAGCATCCTTTTCCCAGCCCAGCTGGGCTCGGGGAGGGGGTCCAGGAGCAGATTCATCAGAGCAGTGACACTAACGAGAGCTGCTTCGTTAGGGGATGCAGAGGATGCTCCCTTCCCCAGAAGAAGCTGGTACCAGTGGCATCACCCGAAGCCCCTCCGCAACCGGTTGCCCCCGGGGTACCTTGTAATTGCCAACTCTCTCTCCAGCACCCTCCCCGGTCGCCATCTGCTCGGGGGGACTTTGCTGCTCCGTCATTGTGCCTGGAAAACCCAAATGGCAGGAGGTTAACATGGCATCACTCTGGCATCAGCCTTTAAATCAAAAAAATATTGCATAAAAGACCAAAAGATGGAGTTGGCACGGGAACAGGCAGCAAAAATCCACACCATTCCCCCCAGCGCAGCAGCTGTAAATCCCAGGGATGTCCAGGGCAGAAGGAAGCTCTCCGTTATCCATCCTCCTCTCCCTCCTTCCCACGGGTCCTGCATCCTCGCCCAGGCATCACCACAGGACCGCAGAGCCTGTGACCCAAATTGGTCATCTTCCAAGTGTACAGATCCCCCTCTCACCCAGCTCCTCGTTAAACTCATGCCTAAAAGCTTCTCCCTTCATCTCCAGCAGGAATTTGCCAGGTTCCAGCTGCTGCCATCATCCCCCTCTAACAGATATCTGATGCTTCCCCCTTGCTCCCACTGGCCCCCAGGGATGTGGGACCCCAGCGTTGGCTGGTGGGAGGGCAGCAGAGCCCTTTCCTTGCTCTCCAGGAACACCTCATGAAGTTCCCACTCAAAAAAAGCAAGCTTCCAAACCCCAGCCAAGCAGGATTCGCTCTCCTCAGGGCAAACACAAGGGGTTGCCGAGGGGTTCCCAGGAGGTGAATAAAAGAAATCCCCAGTTTGACCAGCACCCTAAAACACTCTCTGCAGCGAGATCTCAACTCAGATGACCTAGTTATATTATTTTTTCCTTTTTTTTTTTTTAATTTTTTCCTTTTTTTCTTCTTTTTAGAAGCCCCTTCCAGTCCAACCAGTGCCGATGCCGCTACCTCTCCTGCCGTGGTCCCGCTCTGCCGGCTGGCATGGGCGCTCCCCACTATTTATGGGTTTGCTTCTGAACAGAACAGCACATTTATTTGCATGCTGAGACAGCAGCTGCGTCCACCGAATTCCATCCGTGAGATTTCATCTCAATAGCAGGGGGCTCACGGCCTGCGAGGGGAAAGTTATTGGGATTTCTCCATAAAAAAGGGGCCGCTGGGGTTCACGGCAGATTAGCGGCGAAATTCGCATCAGCACGTTCCCCGCTGCTTCTTGCCAGCTCCCTCTGGAAAATTCTCCCATCAGCAGTTAACGGGAGGGTTTAGCCCAGAAATCAAGTACAGCACAAAGTAAAAATTAAAAAAAAAACACCCAACCCACAAATAAAAGCCCCAAAACAATAATTTTAAACAAAATAAAGCAAAATGTTTACAGCTTGTTTGGGTTGGAACTTAAGAGGAAGCACAGGGATGGTGTCAGTTTCCAGGAGCAGGGCAGGGAACTGGAGGTGGGCAGTGCCACGGCAAGGCTGGCACTTAAAATTTGGGTTCCCACCTTGATTTTGACCCTTTTCAGGAACGTTATCTCCATCCAGCCTCTTCTCCCTCTTGGCACCCCAGCACGGACACTGCCCTGGGCTCCCCAGCTTTGGGGAGCCAAGTGCCTTGTGCTGGGGTTCATCCATCATCATAAGCCAAGCATGATCCAGCTGTGGGGCATCAGTCCTGCCCCACCAGATGCCACCTGAGAAGGTTTTACTCTGCTGGTTGTCCTGGTTTTGGCCACAACCATCCCACTGTGACACCAGGACTCCGGTGGAGCACACTAAGCTACATCCAGCATCTCCAGTTAGCACAACTCCTGCAGGGTTTTCTACTAAGAGTAGTCTCAAAAACAAGAATTACACGGGAAATATTTACAGAAATTGCCAAAAAGCAAACCCCGCTTGGCCGGGTTGGATGAAATGTGAAGTTTGGCTGGCTGGCAGATGGCCAGAAGCTGTCCCCTCCGCCGCAGCAGCAGATGGAGCTCTCTGCCACGATTTGCCATATGATACCACACATCAGAGCCCTGCGTGGTAGGGCTCTTCATCCCCAGCCCATCACCCTCATCTGGACGTGTTGGTGGTGTCCCCTGGGAGGCCACAGGGGGAGGGACACCTCTAGCTCCATCCAACAGACTCTTTACCACCACTGCAGGGGATGCAGCACTATTTCCACCATTCCTGCAGGTCCTGATGAAGGAGGAGACAAATTGCCTCCCAAAGCAGGCTTTTCTCTCTGCCATCCCATCGGAGCCTGCCTGCAGGATGCTGCCCAGCTCCCAGGAAAGGGAGTTGAGGTGGGGTGGGATCAGAATCTTCAGGATGTAAAGCTGAAGCTGAGGAGCAACTGGCAGCACAGCTCATTTATTGTCATTATTCAAGTGATGTTGGTACCTCCAAAGAGCCCAGAGGGACAGCAGTTTGGGACAGGGGTTTGGGACAATCCCTTCCTGTTGCAGCTCCTTTTCATTATTTTCATCTTTTCTTGGAACACAAAACTGCTCAGTTGGAAGCTACAAAACCACTTCTGTACTGAAGGAGAGCAGGGAAGGGATTAATTTGTCTCTCTGACCAAACCTGACAGTATCCATCCTCAACACATCACAAACACTGAACTCTTCTTACCTGTCCATTTCCCTGCCAGTGTCCCCCAAGACACTCAGCTCCGTGCTGGCTGCAGAGCCTGGGAATATTCCCCTCCCCAACCTCTCGGAGCTGACACATTGATAAGGCAATCCCAAAAAAACCCCAAAAACATGACAGAAGGGACACAAGATTGCATCTATTTGTCTTCCTACCAGAACTCCACTGCCTTTTGCTGTCAGCTTCCTAAATCCCTTTGAGAAACGCTGACACCAGAGTGTTGGAGAACAGGATAATCTTTCTTTCTTAATATTCTGGTAAAGCTAAACTTGAACTGAAATTGCACCATTTAGGAAACTATGTAGTATGAAATATTTCTGTTAGTGGGATGTATTTACTGTGACCCACATTTCCATGTTCTCTAAAGCTCTGTGGAATGACAGAAAACTTTCATCCATCCAACAGCTCCTTTAAAAACAGGCCTCAGAAGTTTTGGGGTTTCACAGACAGCGTTGACTCTTCCTCTGCAAGTAGTAAAACCGAATTGAGACTCTGCACTAGGAAAGGGCTGGAATTAAAAGGCTAAACAGGCCTTAAAAAGCACAAATTTGCCACCAGAAAATGAAAAAGGAAGAAATCCAACACCTGCGGAGCCCAATGGAAGGAACCAGGAGGCCCCTGCAAATCCCCAATCGACAAACCCAAACAGAGGGAGGGTTTCTGGTACCAACGAGGGAAGCAGCATCTCTAAATTCCACAAAACTTTTGCTTTTAGAAAAACAATTCCCCATGCAGCTATTTAAGAAAGCCAAAAATATAAAAAGATGAGCAGCTGTAACAGGAGGGACGAGAGTTGAAACCTCCTCCAAGGCAGGGCCCAGTAATTAATGACAAAACCACAGCTGAACTAATCAATCAATGAAAACCCACATCTGAAGGCAGCACAAAACTAAGAGCTCACTCCCATCCCACATTAACAGCAAAATACAGAGCAACAAGAGCATAAAAAACTTCAAACAAGCATTATTTGGAATTAAAATAGAATTATATAAAGTGTATTACAGTATGTTCTATCATTTAGGAAGTAATAACATATTTATATATCTTTTATTACATAGCAGAAGGAAGTAGATATTTAACCCATGTACAATATAAAGAAGTGACAGAGCAGAAAAACACACTTTCCCATCCAACAACATTCTAAAGATGCTTTTTTAATTCGACATTTAAGCATGAAACATTTCTCAGTAGTAGGTTAAAACTACTCAATACAGTAAGTTTCAGTGCATTGTCCAAGCAGGTGTGGAAATGCAAACACATTCAAAGGGCTTTGTGGAAACCTAGTGTGGATCCCCTCAGTTTCCCCCAACACAGAGCAAACGCTGCTGCGTTTGGGTTGGGTTGGCTGATGATGGGTTCTCATCAGCCCAAGAACCAGCGAAATCCTCCAACTATGGGTCAACCCACGGAATTCCAAAAAAAAAATCAAGTTTGTGTCAATATTCTGGGGAGCAGGGTGAATTCACCTGATTTCTAGACACTGTTTAAAGGAAGCCCCACTTTGTCAGAGGAAGGAAAGCCCTCCCCTCATCCTCCCCTCACGCCTGCAAACGCTGCTGCTCAGGGCTGTTGCACGTGGTTTGCAACTCATGGTACCCTCCAGTGCTGCCATTTAAAAAAAAAAAAGAGATATCTATCCCAAAAAGACACATATGCAGAGAGTTTATCTTAAAGAGCAGCCTTTTCCACCACCATCTAGAGAAAAGGGGCAAAGAAAATTCCGTGTGGCATTTTTAAATTAGCAAAGAGTCTTTGAGAGTCTGCTCGATTGCTTCAGAGATGGAATTCCATCTCCTGTCACCTGGGGTTAGAAACAACCCAGAGGGAAACCCTGGGCAGAAATCTTGGGTGTTTCTTTTTTAACCCAAGATTAATGGGCAGCAGAAGAGGCTGTAAAAGTGTAACAGAGGCAACAGCTCTGAGGTGAACCAGGGCAAAGCAGCAAAGGGAAGATTATTTATGATTTGATTTTTTACCTAAGAGAAACGTATTCATTTCATCCCATTGAGATGGAAGCCACCCTCAGAACTAAGCACAGGAGATAGATGTATGTACAGGACCTGTCTCCTGAAGCTCTGTGGTGATTCCCTAGGAGCAGACTGGGATTGAAACCCCTTCTCAGCTGTGACTCCTCCAGGAGAAGAATTGGCACATGGTTTTGGCAGCTACAAGCTGGACAGCCAGCAGGCCGGGCAGGCCTCTCTGGCTAGCACATACACCCCTCCTGGTGACCCTATGGAAATCAAGCTGAAACACTGATCATAAAAAGGTAAAGAAAAACAAAAAAGAAAGAGATAAAAGAAAAATGAGTTGAAGTGCTGGTGCTTTATCTTTAATATCTAGAGAAGCCCATCAGCAGGACATGGGAAGTGCAAAGCCACCGGTCACGCCTCACTCTGCCATGGGGCCACTTTCCTCCTCGAGTTGAGAGGAATCCTGACACGACAGAAGAGAATCACCTCCCTTGTTGGGCTACATCTGTAAAGGGTTACTGAAAAGAGCACTTAATTGGGGAAAGAATAAAGTGTGTCTTAAGTGGACATCTTGGTAGGTATTTCAGAATCTGTATTCAAAGGTATTAACACACTGGAGAGATCAGTGATATCCGTAACACCCGTGAGATCTCTATCCTGCCAGTATCAGTCTTGCCAAAAGAAAAGTAAATCATCTGAGAAACTGAAGATCCCATTTAGGTTATCCCACAAAATCAGCATAAAAATAAAAACTTAAACCTGGTATTTACAGATGAACAAATAAAAATATCCGAAGCGGGACTATCCAAACTGCTATTAAAGTGACATTCAACAATTGACTGGAACCCTGATATGAGTGGAACATCCTCCCTCTTCCCTTCCTTTTTTGTTATAAAAACAGTATTTACACATATTATTTATTTTTCTTTTAAAGAAAACTGGTTGACATTATTGCTTGATCCTTTTTAGGAAAGACATTCTAATGAAGCAGTTATTCCACATGCTGACAAAACACAGAATATACCATTTCAAGAGTGACAAAAAAGTCAACATTTTGTTCAGCTAAAAATTATATCCACCTGCTGGGCCAGCAGGTCACATGTAAATATAAGCCAATCAAAAATACATTTTACAAAAAATAATCAAGTTTCCTTTTTTTTTCAGTATGGCAGTAAACAGAATTTGTTCTTTCACTCCCACCTCCCACAAACTTCACTCTAAACAGGAGCTCACTATTTTATCTTTTTTTCCACCAAAGAAAAAAAACAAAAGAGATAAATTTGATTTAAATTGTTATTTGCATAAACAAACACAAAGCCCAGCCTTACACCTGACGTGTCTACCACCAAAAGCCACATATTTTTGGAGCTGCTGACCACCCATGGAGAAATACAGTCCTTGTTCAGTGGCAAGGGGACTCCCCCTGGCACTCAGCACCCCCAAATCAAACATCACCATCTTCCAAGACCATGGAACCACCTGTTCCTCCTTCCAGGCCTTTTCAAAAGCCACAATCCTCCCGTATCTGGAAAGATACAGCTTTGTATTTGCCTATGAACGTTAAGCAGCTTTCTCCACAAAACAGGAAGGCACCATGCACATAGCAGTTGAGGCAGGAAGCGAACAGCAGCAACATGACGTGGGAATTTTAGGTTCAGATGAGTTAAGGCTTCTGTTGAACTTCTTTATCTTCTTCTAGTTAGAATCGTTGTCTGGAGAGGAAAAAAAACCAAACAGAAGCAACTGAAGTAACGGTGTGACATGGTCAAGAAAGCAGCCAGAGCCCTCTTGGTGTCAGTAAAGGGAAAAACCCCACAAATGCAGTATTCCTGCTGTAGCATCAGATTTTTCTCATCCTATTTAATGTGCTTAATGTTCAGGAGCTGCCCAGAACACCGCAACATACACCAAGTGTGTAAAAAATGTGTGCAGCACTCAGCGACAGTCATCCCTGCTTGACAGGAGCACTATGAAATCACAGCACAGAGTGCTGTTAAACGAAATTACCTGGAGAGAACCAGTGAAACCGTATCACCTGGGAATGAAAACTTCCTTTCCAGGAAAACTGCTCTGCCTCCACACAGAATTACTTTACATTCCTGGGTGCACATGTCATGAGAAGTCTGCTTTAACTTTTATACGTATGGAGTTGTTGTACTGACACATTAAGGAAACCCTTTCTGTGTGTTTTTAGCACCACACACTTTACAAAGCCCCTCTTTCCACCAGAAGGTACCTTTTCAAACCTGATTCTCATAATGGCTCTGTCTCTTCTTTGATTTCAGCTCCTTCAGCCACTGAGGAGATTTTTCTTCTGACCTAAGATATAAAAACACCAAAACCTCTTTATTCATAGAATGACAGAATGGTCAGAGTTGGAAGGGACCTTAAAGATCGCCCAGTTCCAACCCCCCTGCCATGGGCAGGGACACCTCTCCCTAGAGCAGGTTGCTCCAAGCCCCAGCCAGCCTGGCCTTAAACCCTTCCAGGGATGGGGCATCAACAGCTTCCCTGGGCAACCTGTTCCAGTGCCTCACCCCCCTCACAGCAAAGAATTTCTTCCTAAGATCTCATCTAAATCTCCCCTCTTCCAATTTAAAACCATTACCCCTTGTCCTGTCACTCCACTCCCTGACCAAGGGTCCCTCTCCAGCTCTCCTGGAGCTCCCTTCAGATACTGGAAGGGGCTCCACGGTCTTCATGGAGCCTTCTCTTCTCCAGGCTGAACAGCCCCAGCTCTCTCAGCCTGTAGTTCTTTAATTATGAAAATTCATTACAGAAAAAAAAAATATATATACATAATTTTCCCTTACAGCCTTGGGAAGTCTTTTTGTATTACTAGTTTATTTCCACAAAAAGGAGCATCAGTGTGTGAAGTCTCTCACCTCTCCTCCTTCTCGGCACTGGAGGGCAGCACTCTGCCACCGGGAGTCCCAAGCTGCAGCTGGGGTTTAGGGGATTTGAAGAGCAGGGCAGGACTTGCTTCACCAGGACTCTCAGACTCTTGTCTTTTCCTCAGTTGGGCCTAAATATAAAAATAAAGAGGAGGGTTCATGTTTAAGCCAGCATTCAGACTTTTTTTTTCTTTGAATGCAAACCAAATCACTCAGATTTATTAAAACAGAAAAATTCAGGTCTGAAATCAGGGAAGGGATCAATCCTACACACTTCTGAAAGCATGTTTGCTATTTTTTTCCCAAATCCCTTCATATTTCTAGTCAACAGCTAAAAGCGAGAAAGATAACTGCAAGGTAATTCTGCTCATCCCCACATTCCACAAACACCACTCTCATGTTCAGCAGTGTCCCAGCTCTGTTCTGGAGAGCAGCTGCAGGTCCTGAACCCATCCAGCTCCTGCCTGGTGTCTTTTGCCCCAGCTCACCTTGAGAACAGAGTGATCCATTCCTGGAAACACGGGAAGTCTCTGAGTGTGCACAGAAGACGATCTCGTAGTACGGTGGACCTTTTCTTCCTCATCAGAATCCTCCTGTTGCATAGTTTTCTTCTCCTCTAATTAATTAATTAAAAAAAAAATAAAATAAAAAGAGGGGAGAAAACCCATTTGTCAGCAGGCTTTTCATCTACACCTTGTTTTAAATCTCTCCTTCCACTCAAAGAAGTATTAGAAGTACTAAATTCAATGCTTCAATAGAGATCAAACCAACTAACATACCAAAGTACTCAGAAACAGAAGGATTTCTTGCTGGCAGAGATGAGGGAGCAGAAGGTGCTCCTAATTTAATCATAGCATGGTTAGAGTTGGAAGGAACTTTAAAGATCATCCAGACCCACCCCTTGCCATGAGTAGGGACACCTCCCACCACACCAGGTTGCTCCAAGCCCCATCCAGCCTGGCCTTGAACTCCTCCAGGGATGGGGCAGCCACAGCTTCTCTGGGCAACCTGTTCCAGTGCCTCACCACCCTCACAGCAAAGAACTTCTTCCTAACATCCAATCTCAATCTCCCCTCTTCCAATTTAAAACTGTTCCCCCTTGTCCTGTCACACCACTCCCTGACAAGGAGTCCCTCTCCAGCTCTCCTGGAGCTCCCTTCCAAAACTACCACAGATTAACAGTCTTTCCATGGATTAGGAGGCTACAGGAGAGATCAGTTTGATCTCACATTCTCCCTTGTATTCACAGGTTTTAAGGGAAAAGAGAAATGGCAGGTCACAAAACTGACTTTTTTTTTTATAGGGCCCCTCAGTTACAAAACCATCACTGGTCTCTCTAAAGACAGTGAGAAAATCAGCAATTCCCTGCTCAGGGAATATCAAAAGGGTATCCCCAACATATGTCAGCACAGCACCAAAGCCCTGCAGGTGCTAAAAATCATGGATCTGTGAGGGTGTGCATTAAGCCATTCATCCATGGGTTACCAACACCCTGTGCATTTCTTTAGTGCATCCTAAGGAACAGGACAGACCAGAGGGGATTGTTTTTAATAGAATGGGTTTGAAGGGGTTGATTTATCCTTAACCAGGCCTCTTTGGTTCTGTAGTACTTACAGATGTTAGATAGAAAGAGTATTTATGAGCACCTATAGAATATGAACAATTAGAGTTGCTCTTATCAACAACACACAGGCCGAGCTATGAAGAATGTGCTGGAGAACGTGGCCAACAGCAGCAGTTTCTAAACTCAGTTATTTTCTCAGCAAACAAAATTCTCTTAAGTCAGAGGCCAGAAGTTAAAAGAAATTGCCTCAAATCTCTCCTTCACCCTGATCTTCTGGAGGCCTGGCTACTGTGGCTTCCCTTGCTCCAAGAAAGGGAGGGGAAGACCTGATTTTGAGGAGAATCCGGAGGTGGGAAAAGGAAACTGCTGTCAAACCTTGATGCAACTTCATGGAATCATGGAATTGTCAGAGTTGGAAGGAACCTCTCGAGATCATCCAGTCCAACTCCTCTGCTAAAGCAGGATGGCCCAGAGCACCTCACTCAGGGCTGCATCCACACAGGGCTTGAAGGTCTCCAGAGAAGAGGACTCCATAGGTAAGTGGAGCTATGTCACACCATTCAACCCTTAAACCACACTGATTACAGCTAATTATTTCAGATAGTGGAGGGATACCTGTGGAATCTTTAAACATCCAGCTGTTATCTGGTTCTTCCGTCAAAGAAAATCTCTTCTCAAACTCCAGCCCTCTGCTTCTTCTCAGGGAGTGGGAAATAGGAGCCCGATGGCGTCTCTTCTTGCTGAGCTGCACACGAGTTTTCAGCGCGCTGGAGTCCAGAACAGTGGTTTGCTATAAGAAGAAACAAAACCTTTGCTTTCAACCAGTTTGAAAAATAAAAGTCCTCTCCTTCATAACTAAATATAAAATTTTGCCTGAATATTATTCTTGTAGTTACTTAAAACTATACTAAAGAGAATTTATGATGAGGATATGAGACATTGTGGCTAACCGGGTGTGATGCCGGTGCTTTGATCTCTCTTGGCTGGGGATGCCTGATTTGCATGAATTATTTTCATTAGATTAATGAAAAGATAAGTGCATTAAATAGGATTTGGGGTCCTAGAGTGTTTTAAGAATACAGGCCTTGCTAGTTAGCAACAGCTGAAGGGCAATAAGAAGATTGGTATCTAAAACAGAGCAACTACACGGAATTATCTTGTAGTAGAGCCGCGATTTCCTTGTCCTGCTGGGTTGCCACCCAGAGAAATTCCACCAGCAACAAGGAGGCTGCAAGTTAAGTGTCAGGGCATTCAGAAAACACCCATGATTGGCCATTTCTAACCTATCCATCTCTGTGCATGATGGTAAGGCAACATTTATGGAGCAAAAGAAGCTGTAATTTATTTCTTTAAAGCAATTCCTATTCTTATACTGGCTGCAAGATTCTTACACGTGAAAAAAAATCCTATATAATGCTCTTGTAAGCTAACACAGAAAGAGATCAAGTGTAAATAAGAAAAATATTACTAAATATTTTCATAGCCTTGAATTTGCATGGCTCATAGCACAGCAGTCACTGGTTATTTGTGTTATTTAATTGCGGTTCACCAAGTCATTTAACTCTTCTGTTACCACTCACTGAGGAGCAGAAAGAGAAAGAGCAATTTCATTTGGCCACTGGTACACATTATGAGGGGCTGCTAAGTTTTCTGGAGTCATTACAGGAACTAGAAGACCTTTGTAGCTTTGATTTCAAACTTTTCAGGCAGAAAGTCAGCTGGGAAAATTCAATGTGATAAAGAAAAGGCAGAAGAAGATTTGAGCACAAAGTTTGCAGACACTTCTTTGTGCTAAAAATGTAGTTAATACAAAAGGAGAACTTCTGTTTCCCATTCCGGTAACTCACATTGATGAAAGAGAAATCAGTGGTCTTTTCATCAGGGTAGGTGTCTCCTGGAGGAGGTAAATCCGTCCCATCAGTAGAGTCCATGTCAGTGCTGGAACGGTCCAAACTTGTGCTCCTTTGGTCTTTTGAGAAGTCATGGTGGTCAACCAGGGAGGCCGGTTCCGTTTGGGAGGACAGTGAAGAGGGGTGGCTGCTTGGAGGTTGCTTTCTCGTGGAAATGACATCGTTTTCTGAGGAAGGAGATTCGGGCACAAAGCTGCAAATTAAGAAAATGGAATCTATGAGACTTCAGGGCAAACAAATAGGTGCAGGGAGAGTTTGGATCATGGTTCCTCACCAGATGATTGAGAGAAAGGTAGAACTGGAACTATGGCTACCAGTAAGAAAGGCATCTTTAGAGGCAGCAGATACCAGCAACAAGATGTGAACAGTTGCCACCACCACAGCTTCTCACCCACTTGGATTTACGCAGATAAACTGTAATAATTTGACTATAATACACTTATTGCTCGGGGTTTCTTTTCCCCAGCATAAAAGGCCCCTTTCAAGCGTATACAAGCAAATGAGATGAGGGAAATAGAAAGCTGGTTAAAAGCTGCTTAAATGTGCCCATTTGCTACAGAACAGCAGCAAACCTTACACTTTGGCAATCTGAAACACTGTGAAGGGTAATACCCCAGTTGCAGCCTTCAGGAAAAAGAATCAGTTAAAGATTCTTCTCCTTCATCATCCAAAACCACCTTAAATACATCGACATCCTTTTAAACACAAACCAATAAATGCTTTTTTACCCAAAGTGAATTCCTGCAGGACACTACAAGCTGCTTGAAACCCTTTCACGAGCACACCTGACAAACACCACTGTTTTTCATGTTCCCATCTCTTCCCTAAGAGGGCACTTTTATACATATAATATAAATATCCTTGTGTGTGTATATATTTATTCTAATTTAATTTCTATTAATCTGTTATTAATTTATTATTATGCCTTCTATATTTGTATTTTTATGTATTCTGTAGATACAAAAATTGTTTGCGTGCTTTCTCCTTGGATCACAACAAGGCTGGACCTTGTTGTATTCACATCTGGACCTGAGGAAAACTGGGAATGTGTTGGGATTGGCTGCAGCCATCGCAGCACACTATGTGACCTGTGCATGGCAAGCAGCAGGTGTGAGCAGCTCCCATTTTACATGACTCCAGGGCAATTTGAAGCATTTTCAACAAAGGATTTAAACATTTTGGGACACTAATAGACATTACATTTTTAAAAACTGCACGTCTTGCATCCTGCAAGAAAGAAGCATCTCTGTTGGTGCTACCCCCAGATCAGCAGCTCCTCCACCAGAGCTGTATTAGATTTCATTTCTCTTATTGTCTCTAAATTTGGTCCTCAAGTGACAAAGTGAACCATAATTGCCAAGATGTGAAAAAGGAGAGAGGACAGGGCTAGTTTAGGTGGATCAGATGCTACTGAGAAGTTCAGCAGCGTTTAAGCCACAACACAAATTGCACAGTAGCAACAATTCCTTCTCTTTTATCTCAGGGTATATTTTGAGAGAGCTGCCCATCCATCCATCCATACTCTTCTTCCCAGGACACCAGGAGGAGCTGAAGGCAGAGGTGGGCAGCAGGTGGCACCCTAAGGCAGGGCTCTCCAGCAGAGGCTTTCCGGGGTGCAGAGGGAGACCTGCACCCCAGAGCTGCGATGCTCCCTGTGTATCCCTAGAAATCTTCTCCCTTTGCTTAGACCAACAGCAGTGAGTTGTGGTGTCAGGACTGAAAGCTGTGTCTCCCTTTCTCACATAGACTGGAGTGTTCCTTTAAGCAGCAGGAGATGGTAGGAAACACACTAAGACTCTACCTGTCAGCAAAAGAAAGTGTTGTCCTGCTAATTTTAGGAGGATTTAGTTTAAAAGACAAAACCTAAAGGGTTTAAAGGAGTTTGGGCTTGTGGTTTTTTTTTTTCCCTCTGCTTGCCACAAGCCTTTTTTTACTACACACCTTTTCTGGAGCAAGTATCTATGAAAACTGTCAAAACCAAAAATCCTGAGTGCATATATATGAATATATGCACATTTTTTAAAACAATAGAGTTTAGTATTTGGTACAGTCCACAGCAACAGCAATCTGGGGAGGAAAACACTCAGGAGCCAACCATTGAATACCAGCTCTCTATCAAGCTGCAGTACATGATATAATTTCCAGCCTGGCAGAGCCAACACCACGCAGAGGGTTTTTCCAGCACACCAGTACAGAGAATGTCTCTTCCCTCCTCCAGTACTGGGCCCCAGGATAATTAAGAAACAGTACTAATGAGCGCCAGGGGGAAGGTTTTTGTCTCCTATTTTTGCTTCGAATGATTACATGGTATCTGCAGCACTAGGCTTTAGATCCACTAGAATATGGAAGAATGTGGAGAAGAAAGACAATCTGCTGACTGATCACCTTTCATGGAAATTAAAATGTATATTAAAAGGATCCTGCCTGATTTGCGTATCTTCAGGAAGCCTCTTCCCTTCGACATCCCGGGGTTTTAGCTAATGCAACTCAGTGCAGTTTCTCAAATGGAAATATTTGGGAGGTTGCAATGATGGAAATACAGAGGAATTTACACCTATTGGAGGTTTCCAACACACAAACCCTTCTCACGGATTCTCCTCAGGAGTTCTTCCACACTTGCAGCCTCGTTACACACTGAACACTGAGGCAGAGTTAATCACCAAATGTGGCGTGGATGACTTGAGTCCAACTACTTTGTGCTGCCCAGTGGATTCTTTCCATCTGAGCAGCAAATTAGGGGGAAAATTCTCTACAGAATAATGGTCAGATATTGGAATATAAAACATATCTTCAGTCCTCATTACTGAGATGTAATAAAAATATAAAATAAGAATAAAATCTTTCAGATAAACTATGAAAAATCCAATTAACACCTCCAAATTAAACCATCTCCTTCCATTCTAAGAAGTTACTAGCCAAAGCCCACTGCCACCAGCCACGAGTAGCCCCTCATTCCAGCACTGAAGAACTTGTAGCTGAAAATGATTCTGCCCTGCCTTCCTAGAAGCTTATCTAGCAGAAGAACCACATTTATCCTGTTGCCATGTAGTCATGGCATTTTATTTTAAAATTCTCTTCCTCTGAGAGAAAATGAGTTCATTCACAGATGCTTTAATGAAACACCCCTAAAGGGACTAAAATAATCGCTTCACCACTCAAATACTGGAAAATACCAGAAACTGGAAGTTCCTCCCACACAGCAGCAGTAGCTGGGGGTGTTGTTCTGTGTCCCCATCCCGGTGTTCCCTGTTTGCTTCCTAGATGCCCTCCCAGGATGTGGATAAGGACTCAGGGTGCCTCTTTTTTCCCCCCTGGGGTCTCTCCTTTGGCCCAGGAGGGTGTTTTTGGGGAAGGGCAGGAGGAATGTAATCCCACAGGCAGTGCAGCCGGCGAGATAGAGAGTAAGGGAAGGGAGCCAGGTGAAACAGGAAAGCTGGATTATCAAAGTCTCCCGTAAGTTCCTGCCTCTGGACCTGGAGGAGCAGCGGCCAGAGGCAGAGATGTGTGCTTGGCATCAGCCACGGCAGCAGGAGGAGAGTGCCTGCACTTGGCCTGCCTTCAACTTCATAAAAAATAAACTGCAAACAAAATGCAGCTTAAGTGCATTCCAGGAAGATTCCCATTCTACATCTAATATTCAGAAGTACATGACTCTCATTGCTCTCCAAGCACTTAAGTTAACACACCAGTAATTCCACCTCAACGAACCATAAGTGAAGCTCAAGTAGAGCAAGGGGTGGGAAAACGCTGAGAAGTCACTACACTGTCATTGTTGCACTGGAAAAAAAAGAAAAAAACTAAACATTTCTTACACTGGAAACAAAATTCCAGGACATGGGGATTGAGCTCAATGCTTCAATAAACCAGAATTTCTCTGGTGGAGCTTTTCTAACCAGGAAGAACCCTCTGGGTATGAAATAGGATTCAAATGCTGCCCAAGTTGGAGTCGAGACAAGTACCTTTGCTAAAAAACCAAACCAATTTCAGAAAAATGTCTGTAACAGACTGAAATCAAAGTTAATTTTACAGAAGACTTGGATGTCACCGTTGGTTTGTCACTTAGCTCACCAAACTTTGAGCTGAAAGCTACCCTGACTTTATAAGCAATAAAATATTTATAACGCACAGTTCTTAAGTGTGGAACACACCAAACATAACTGACATTGATGCCTGCTGTAAGATCTCAACAAGTACAGCATTAAAACAACCAGACAAAATGCTGTTTTCACACTAGGCTGAGCAGATTGGATATTGTAGGTGTAGATCAAGCTATAATTTACAAAACAGGTGTAAATTATATAAAACCTCACACTTCCATGCTCTAGGTTTATTCCATTAAATCGTTTTAATAACGGAAAAGCAGCAGTAAGACTATCTTTCCTTCAACTGATGCTCAATTTCACCCTCCATTTCACTACACTAAAAGGTTTTGGGGTCAGTGAGACGTGGAGATCACACCCCACGGTTTATCAGGAAGGGAGGCCCACACTCATCCTGCTGTCAGAGCAGGTGCCTGGTGTTCAGAGCACCCATTTCAAACAGATTCAGCTTTTCAGGCAATGTTAATTGGTATTGGAGAGACCAAATTTACAAGTAAAAATAAAACAAACCCCAAAATTGTTAGTGTACCCTGTCTAACCATAGTCAGACACTTCCTCACCTACTTGAGAGGGAGAAAGTCAGACAATTTTAGTGACATCTTCCTAGAACCCTAGTTCTATCCACCATAGGCAGGTAGCACACAAGCAGGTAAACACTTTCTAAATGTGATCAAGTGAATTTCTAATTGTAATTACAAACACATAACTATGAAGCATTAACAAAGGCTTTTAATGCCTATGTTAATCTAGCAAAAGCCACTCGGTGTATTTATTGAGAAAAGAAGTTTTTCCCATGTTTCTTTCTATCATTTTAGCACTGAAAAAAATAACAGGTAACTTCTGTTTGGTGAAGTTGTTAAATGTATTCCAGTCCAATTTTTGTCATTGCTTATAAAAGCAGTGATGCTGCATTCTCGCTGGAGGATGGAGTTTCAAACCTTATTTGCAGATATCACAGAAATATTTCTTCACTTATGGACTAAGGAGTTTCCTTAGACCGTAAGTGAAGAAATATTTCTGTATAGTCATAGAATCANCAACAGTTCAATGTCCTTTCTATGTTGAGGACTCCAGAGCTGGACACAGGACTCCAGGTGGGGTCTCAGGAGCACAGAGCAGAGGGGGAGAATCCCCTCCCTGGCCCTGCTGCTCACACTTTTGCTGCAGCCCAGGCTGGGGTTGGTTTCTGGGCTGCCAGCGCGCACTGCCGGCTCCTGGGGAGCTTCTCATCCATGAGCACTCCCGAGTCCTTCTCCTCAGGGCTGCTCTCCAGCCATTCTCTGCCCAACCTGTATTTGTGCCTGGGATTGCCACGTCCCAGGTGCAGGACTCCGCACTTGGCTTGGTTGAACTTCATGCCATTTGCATTAGCCCACCTCTCAAGCCTGTCCACGTCCCTCTGGATGGCATCACTCCCCTCCAGTCACTGAGAATGAGTGTGTAACTTCAAAAAAACTAATCTATGTGTACGTATACACAAACCAACAAAGCTTCTTGTCGTGACCCAGGTTAAGGAGAAGCCTGCCTGGTGGCAGAGGGGACCCTGCTGGCCCCTACCTGTCCCCACTGTGTCGCTGCTCGTTCCAGGTGCCGTACTGGCTGTCGGGCTCCCGCACCAGCGTGTCTGTGTCCTTGGCTCCCGCGGGCTGTCTGGAGAAGCACTGCTTCAGCTGGTCCTGCAAGGAAACAGTTGAGACATTTCATCAGGCTTCTATCCCTTGGTTAGACCCTTAGACTTTATTTGCTATCGTGGTTTTGAATCTGCCAATTAAACTCAGTTAACATAAAAGCAGGAATAAACTTAAAACATTAAAATGGTTCTGAACGCAGAATAATGATTCTCCATAAAAATGATCTCTGTTTTCCTGGGCAAAGTAGCAGTTATACACGGAGGAATTGACCCCCTGGTTTTAGTAACTCAATATTTCTTGACGTTTATTCTTATCTCAGGCTGCAGAGACATTTTTAGAAGCACCTACACAAAGAGAAATAATTCTGCTGGGGACTACATGCAATGTCCCCAAGCACACAAAGGAAACACCGACTCGACTGCTCTTTTCCTGGCTTTAATAAAAGGACTTTTTCCTTTTTTTTTTTTTCCTTTAAGCTCTTCCTTTGGAAGGCATTCACAATAAAAAGCATAAATAAATAACTGAGCCTCATGCCAGACACTATAAAGCCTTTGACAAATCAATGTGTGCTAACATGAAGTTCAGACACAAGGTACAATGCAGGACAGAGCACGGTGTTTTATCCCTGCTCTACTCCCACCTTTCATTCCTCAAGTAACTATTTTTATTTCAGAGATCTACTGCTTTCAGAAGAAGGGAATAGTGCATTTAACGACCCCTCCCTTGCAGGGGAGAGAAGTGGGTCAAGCTGCTGCTGGCACCCCAGATTGGCAGCAGAGCAATGTTAATATGCTCCAGAATACAGCACTCTCACACCTTTTGTTTCCCAGTTGTACCCAGTTACGCGCTGAAGTTCGAGAGTTACTGCAATAATACACTGTGGATAATTAAATGTTGGCCCCTTCTGCATTCATTATCCCCAACAAACACAAGCAGGGTTTTCAATGCCGTATCAACTTGGCTTATGAAGATCTCTTCTGACAGCACATTGCACTGGTTTCCACCTGTCCTAAGTTTTTTCTTTCTTTTAGAAAAAATGGGGGAAAAAAAAAACCCAAATCAACACTACCCACTCACCCCCTCTAAGCCACCAAGCAGAACCTACCAGTGGAAAACACCAACGCATCTGTTTCACACAAAGAAACAACAATATTCAGTGAAATGGGACCCCTTCATAGCATTGAGAAGAAAAAAAAGAAGAGATCACACATTTTCTTGTGGCCTTAATTTTGTAAATATAAAGAATGCAGCCTTAAGATTAGGGATTTGTAACCAGTTGCTTGTTTCCCCCAGCGTACTTATCAGCCACTGCCATTCTCTGGCTCTATCACACTCCTCGCTGCTGACAAAGAGGACTATTTTAACGCTGAGGGGAATAAACAACAAAAGTCTCCATCATTTCTTCCAACTATTGCAATGCACCATCACCAGGCAAAGTAAACCCCTCCGTCTGCAATACTCCAGGAAAACAGTTTGTGACAAACAGATGTTTCCTACAACATCTTCCAGATGTTCCCACAGCCTGGGAGCAGTTCTTACACTTTATACTCTCCTACAGGAGAGCTGGGGAGGGACTCTTGGTCAGGAAGTCTAGTGACAGGATGAGGGGTAATGGTTTTAAATTGGAAGAGGGGAGATTTAGATGAGATCTTAGGAAGAAATTCTTTCCTGTGAGGGTGGTGAGGCACTGGAACAGGTTGCCCAGGGAAGTTGTTGATGCCCCATCCCTGGAAGTGTTTAAGGCCAGGCTGGATGGGGCTTTAAGCAACCTGCTCTAGGGAGAGGTGTCCCTGCCCATGGCAGAGGGGTTGGAACTTGATGATCTTTAAGGTCCCTTCCAACTCTGACCATTCTATGATTCTATATATAGATATATACATGTATGTCCAGAGGGAAGCCAAGTCCTTACATTTTTCAATCCATTCCAAATAGAAGTTTTCAATCAGGAGCAAGGCACACACTTCTAACAGCTTAGCAGGGAAAATACCCTTGTATTTCTTAAAAACCACAAGGTATTTCCTCCTAGAGTGCAGTGTTATCATGGATGTGATGGTTGCAAGGCAAAAACATGCACAACCCAGATAATGCCACCTTGGTAGCAACAGGAAAGAAATGTAGATGCAAATACATCATCTCATCTGAAGGTTCAGTAATTCTTAATAAAGTTTTACACTGCAGACAAACTGATGAGCACAAACGCCTCAGTTTTGGGCAATGTTTTACTTGATGTTATATATATTTGAACTTTGGATGTGGTTTTATAACCAAAATGACACAATTAACACTCAGATTAGCAATTCTTTAGCGTAAAACCAAAACAAGCCCGAAAAAGCAATGAATACTTGTGTAAACATTGTGGAGTCAAAGTCAATAAGCCAAACTGAAAAGTCTAAATGCAAGGAATAGGGGACTCCAAAGCGTAAGGAATAGGGGACTCCAAAGCGTAAGGAATAGGGGACTCCAAAGCGTAAGGAATAGGGAACTCCAAAGCGTAAGGAATAGGGGACTCCAAAGCGTAAGGAATAGGGGACTCCAAAGCGTAAGGAATAGGGGACTCCAAAGCGTAAGGAATAGGGGACTCCAAATTTGAAGAGATTATTTTGTGATATTGAGTAATGTTACTGCGTTTTGCTTCTGGAGGAGGCTAATTATTTTAGAAGGAGACAGTGTCTTTTCCCGGGGATCCCTTTCAAGCCATCCTTTTCTTTCAAGGCTGCAGATCACTCCTAAACTATTTAAAGACTCCAACTTCTACCGGCAGAGAACCGCAGGAGGTAGGATAACCTGGTCAGTGAGCTGAGAGGAGAAAGGTACCAACTACAGCCCACATAGGGAGGGGTATGAGGAGCCGATCCTCTCCCCAGCTCGTGGAGGAGGTGTCAGCTGGGAGGACCAAGGGTGACACAGAAAAGCAATTTATAGCCCCTGCAGCTCGGAGGAGACGGCTTGTGCTGAAGAAGAAAGTGACAAGGAACCAGAAGAATGATTCTCTGCAGTACGTGATAATTAGCAAGCACAAAAATGATGAGGTTTAGCCTTTCTTGTCAAGAATCATATTCATTGTACTCCAGGAAAGACTCAGGGCAATCTGGGCACTGGGACCTTGGAGGTGCCTGGGAAAAATCCATTCTCTTTGTTTTCAAAATGTTTACTCTCAGTAATTAGAACCTTATTTCTCAAACACAGTAGAGGCAAGTTAAAAAAAACAAACAAGATTTTCTCCACTGCCATCCCCTTTCAGCCTTCACACTCTCTGGACAGCACTTAGTAGTCACTATTAAAGTTTTGGGTTTTTGAAATACCAGTCAAAATGACATAAATTCTCTGAGAACTATCCATACGTGCCATTTTTTTTTTATGGCTGAGATGCTTTTAGACACAAGCAACTCAAATTAGATCATACGGATACATTTGCATTTTCTGGCATTAACATTTTACTTGGAACAACTTGGTGTAACAGACAAGGAGAATGAATGAAGAACAAACTGGGATTACGAATCCAAAGCTCTAAAACATGAGAGGAAAATAATGTAAGAGCTAGAGTGCTGGAGTGACAATCTTCAGGTGTCACAAGTCCATTTTGTCACACATCCCACAGTGCCCTAAATCACCTTAATTTACCTAAATCCATAGAAGACAGACCCTAGACAGATCCACAGACACTACCTATTGCCCTGCAGCACTTGTGACGCATCCAGTGGCACAATAAGATGCCCCAAATGCCAGTTTTCACCCAAGTTTTGGGAGAAGAAATGCTTTCTGACACGTACTGCTCCCAAACATGACCAGTTTCTGCTTCATCTTCTCAAGTCTAAATCCTAGTTTAAAGCTCACCTCTTCAGATAGATCAAAATAGTCTTTTTTTCCTTTTTTTTTTTTTAATGTAAGCTCCGCAGAACAAGAGATTCTGCAAGATGAAGAACTGACACATCTGGCTCTGACTTTTCTTGCTCTTAAGAACAGATCTGCTCTGAACAGAAACCCTTCTTTCTCAAAGGACAACTACCCATTATTAACTCAACAACTTTTGTGTTATTATCTGTGATCCGTTCTCTTTCTTTATTCAACCCTTGGAAGAAGAAACCAAAGTTGAAAGAAAAGGTGTACAACACGTGGAGCTGAGCTATATACAGCCATTTCCTCAATAAACAGTACATTCACAGTAAAAACAGACATTTCAAAGCAAAAGGCAGTAAGAAGAGAAGTCTGGTCTGAATTGTGACCAGCAGGTCATGGGNCCGCAGAACAAGAGATTCTGCAAGATGAAGAACTGACACATCTGGCTCTGACTTTTCTTGCTCTTAAGAACAGATCTGCTCTGAACAGAAACCCTTCTTTCTCAAAGGACAACAACCTGGTGTGGTGGGAGGTGTCCCTGCCCAGGGCAGGGGGGTTGGAACTGGATGATTTTTAAGGTCCAATTCTAACCATTCTATGATTCTCTTGGCACACAAGATAAACCCAAACTCTGAATTTTATTACTTCTAATCACAGAAAAATCTCGCCAATCAAATAAACACTACTCCCAATCAAATAAATACTGCTCTCAATCCAGCATTCAAACACTGTAATTCTCCACGCTTTGATCTTTAACTTCATAATTCTTACAACAGTAGCCAGGAAAATAAATAAATAAATAAATAGAATCAACTTAATTTTCACATGAAACAGAAGAGCAGAGATCTACACTGATTTGTCTTCTAGAATGAGACGTTATGATTATGCCTCTTTTAGTGCTCCCTTGGAATTAAGCTGGGTTTGGCAAGAGTCCAGGACTGATTACTCCTGCAATTTCCAGTTCCTGAAAATGATGCACACACAAAATACAGGTCCTACCAGCCCCCCCAAAAAAATAATTAACTGTAACTAAGAATGAATTCATAACATTTCTGTGAAAAAACCTCTTATTGCACTGATGTGAAATAAAGACCTAGCGCACAACCCCAGCTGAAAAGAGATCTCATGAGTCAGAATCTGCACAGACAGTTTCAAAAATAGCTTTGTTTGCAAAAGAGACTGAGACATCAGACAGTCAAAAATGACACCCCACAGCTTGAAGTGCAAAAATTAAAATCTACTGGTATGAATTGTACAGAAAGAGGTAACTGCACAACGGAATGAAGTTTTGACCACATTCCTTTTTAATACAAAACTCAGCGAAAAAATTTTGCCAGTTTCTTGAAAAGCATTTGCTTTTTTTCTTTTTCCTCTCTCCTTTTTTTAATTAAGAAAACTCAAAAGTTTGGTCAAAATGCCCAGATTCTGAACTCCCCTGGCCCTTCAGTGTGACACGGCACTTAAGGCAAGCTCACAAGTCCTTACAAATGCAGGAAACCGTCCCAATTGTTCCCCCGCAATATGCCAGGAAGCTGGCAACACACCTCATTCTATTAAACTTTAATTCTATTCTTTCATAGTTGACTCTGCTTTAGACAGGATGCTGGGCTAGATGACCTCCAGAGGTCCCTCCTACCCTGAATTCTTCTACAATAATTCCAAACGATTCTAAGGATCACTCCTAAAAGGTATACTTCTATATTTGGGACCAGTAATGGAATTATTAAGAATGTAACACCATACCAAAGTCAAGCTACCAACAAAAGCCACCACAAAAAGAGGGTCTTAGAAACTATGTCACATTTCACAACTCATATTATTATTGTTTTCTCTGTATCTAAATGCCAACAGAGCACGTGGAAAGTCTAACTTAGAGGAATGGGCATCCTACAATTCCCATAGATACTTACTATCCGGCGAATTAGTGCTGCCCACAAGGAGTAAGTCATGGCTCAAAAGCAAGGCTCCAGTTAGATCCCAGCAACCAGGTGAGAAGATTTCCCAACTCAAGGTTTAAAGAAATTGTTGGAAGGAGTAACTGCCTCAGTGTAATGTCGCAGGCAGAAGACAGCACCTTCTGCCTCCCACCCCACCCTCCATGCTGCAGGGACAGATAAACAGTTCCAGGAATTGTACATTTTTTTTTTTCTGACCTCACTGATGAGGGAAGTTAAGAGACCTCCAGAGCAGGCTCCACCCACAGGCATCAGGATGGGTTCTTCAGCCCTGTCCAATGCCCTCTTCAGCACAGGATCTTCACGCCAAAGACGCCCTTCACCAACGCTGGAGACCAAGCCTACTCAATCTCATAACCTCAAGCTCTTTTCATGGCTGTATGGGCCATCTCCACTGCCACCAGTGAGTAAGGAGACAGCAGTGAACAAACAGCCTTGGTGTCTGCTAAGAGGACCATCCCACCATCCCCAGTGCCCTCCTGGGCTGGAGAGGACAAGCCCGTTTAACGTGGCAAACTGGACACAAGTGGAGAAACACAAGGGAGCCCCAACACAACCCATTTAGCAACGTTACACCCTAAGGATCTACATGGCTCTACTCAAAAAAACCCTTTAAATCATGAATGTTTAATTTTCCCATGGGCAGTGGAGGAGGTACCAAATCCCATGGCATAAGACGTTCCCATAAATGATATCAGGCACTACATCCTCGCTGTTGCTATGGAACCCGGGGCTGTCTCAGCCATATGTGTTTTCTCTACCTCTTCCACAGGGATATGATAAGCAACAACCAATTATATTCCTCACATTAAAAGCTGACAGTGTTTACCTTATGAAACATGAGTTGTTTTAAGAAGGGTGGCTGGTTTAATTCTCCACCTCTTCCTAGCTTCCCAGCTCGATGCATAGGCCCGAATCCCAATCCCTTCCAATTCCCCTGGAAAAGCGTGGCAAAAAAAAACGCAGAAAAGCAAGATCCAGGTCTGCAGAGACAACGGGAAGGGAAAGTGTCCCTTCCAGCCACTAGCCCAAGGGAGGAAATGCCAAGAGTGGGCTGTGAACAGCTGGTACCCGAGAGGAACTGGATGGAGAGGCTGGAGAACATCCCAGGAGGCTGTATCCCACGGATGGTGTTAGCTCAGCTGCTTGCCTTTAAAAAGCTCTCTACTACCCCCACGAGAGACCTTATCACTAGTCCTATGGCCTTGCTGATAGCCTTAAATCTCTGAAGCTAAACTTTTCAATGCTCCATTTGACTTAAATACAATAGGTTCAGCTTTGTTTCGATTCAACAGATATCCCTTCAAAATGTGTGCATCCCTTATGCTAGGGGGGGGGGAAATTGTGGATACGTATTTTCACCTTAATCAAAACACCCAACTGCACAACAGACCTAAAAACTACAGCTGAGCTGACAGGGCTCCTCCTCAGCACACCAGCACAAAACATCCTCTGTAAACAGCGAAAAAGGAGCCAGAGGAAATCAGTGCCAGCAAGTTCAATGATTTGCTCAGGTTCAAACAGCCTGTTCCCAGCAATACCTTTCCAGCCTAAACTTGAACCTCCAAGAAGCTGAGCACTATCACAGCTCGCTGAATTCCAGCCTTTTGAACGTATAAAACCTCCTCATCCTTGCTGGTCTTTAGCTGATTGCTTCTCCCCCATTAAGGGACCTTTCAGTTCCTAACCCCCACCTAAACCATGCCTCTCAGGAACCAAAACCAGCTAAGACTCATGATTTTAAAGGCAGCAGCACCAAAGAGAGACACAAAGTCTACCCAGAGCTGACTGGTCACACCACCATACGGCCAAATTAATCCAGATTAAGTTAGTTTTGCCAGAAATCTGGTGACCATGGTGCAACAAAATCAACTCACTGCTTTTTGCAGTTACCCTCCTCGCTCCATTCAGGATTTCAAAGACATTTTTTAGAGTGTGCTTTATACCCTGAAAATGGAGCTGCCATGACTTGCTGCAAACACTCACCACGCACAAACCATGTGGTTTCAGCGCGAGGCTGAAGACAGAGCAGAGGTTGAGTTGATGTGAAAAAAGCAGACAAAACCCAAATTCTAAATATATACCTCGCTAGGGCTGAGCGAGCCACGACAGTTCTTCCTCTGACAGGTGGGAAAGTAGAAAGCCAAAGCAGAGCAATGGTTGGGAACATCTTGAAAATCCCTCCTATGTCAACATATTAAATTTTCCTTTCAACCTTTGGCAGTCGAGCTAAAAAGAAATGAAACCTCAAGAAACCAAATCCCAGAGGATGGGAGCCAGAGACAGGGCAGACTGTCCGTCAGGAAGGGGTTGAGCAGAAGAGTGAGGTCCCACCTCAGAGCCTGAGGAATTCACTCTCTCCCAGAGGGCACAAGCAGCACTAAAAAAAGTTGGCACTAGGAATTGAAAAAGGATCCCTCATCTTCAAGATCGCAAGAGACACAAGCCAGAACATGATGATTTTATACTCTTCTGCTAGGAAGTGAATATATTTGCTTTTTCTTTCTCTTTTTTTTTTTTAAAAAGCTACATGCTTGGAACCAACACCTCCTACTTGAAATACTTTATTTCACAGCTAACGTTTTTCCACATCAGACACAAGTTAAACTTCAAACAAACATTCCTGGAGAAAAGAAAAAAAAAGAAAGGCTTTTTCTTTTACTTGAAAGCCTAGATTTAAAGACCTACAGAAAGTGATAGGATTTCCTGACAACACGGGAATAACAAACACACAGACTTGGGAAGCCATGCACTGTTGGTTTCAACAAAAAACCATCTCGGACAGTTTAGATGTTTTAGAAGAGAGCAGTCAAAATACACTCGGGTCAATGAAACGCCAGCAGTATTTCCTGAAACTATCAACGTTACAAAATTTCAGTAAAATTTGGATGACTAATGTGGAGTTGTGCTCAGAGAAGGTTTTGTTTAGCACAATTTATTTCCCTCTGAAAACTAACTGCTGTCATCTTGTGCTTTAAAAAAAAAAGGCAAGGTGAATGACTGCAAAATGACAAGCTCTAAAGATATTTATGTTCTTCTCTTATGCTCTAAGAACACGCTAAAAAATCAACTCCTTGCAGCCAGCCTAAATAAAATCACAGAGCAGAGTTGTCTAAGTGATTATTCCTGTCAAAATAACAAGGGAACAACAAAGGCAGTCTACTAAATACCCATCACTAGAGTTTTATGGCCCAGATTTATGCTGCCAGCTACGTTCATGGCCTGTTAAACCAAAGAAAAGTTATTAAGAATGAAAAAGCACGAACTGTTTCAGTATTGGCCCTTGTATCTTCATTAATTAAACTGAACAGCTTTACTCCCTCCCCCTTCCCTTCCTGAAACGAGA
Organism: Thinocorus orbignyianus; assembly: GCA_013400375.1. Classification (NCBI taxonomy): domain Eukaryota; kingdom Metazoa; phylum Chordata; class Aves; order Ciconiiformes; family Thinocoridae; genus Thinocorus; species Thinocorus orbignyianus. The sequence goes on from VXBW01004776.1 coordinate 372,299, forward strand.
CAAACAACTCATTTTTTTTAAAGCCTGCTTTCTGCAAACATGCTTCACTCTACCATAACAGCTCTCTGGAAATTTAAAGATAAAATTCCATTCACTGTTGGTACATTGAAAAAAACCAAACCATTTTTGATGGCAACTCATTGGGCTTTCAGTAAATATTAGGATAAAATAGTTCAGCAACTGTTTGTTGCAGGGTCTACATCGAAATAGCCAAGCTCAGGAAAGAAAAAAAGAGGCAGCCTGGATGAATTTCTTTTTAGTTTGTTGAAGGATGGTCACCAGAAAGGACAAACATCTGCAGGCACACCCTGGGTAAAAATCAAAACAGACAGTAGAGATCAATGCTCTTTTAAAAGCAGAGATCCTGTCCCAAGTGATGTGCAGATGAATAGCACGTGTATAACTCAAACCAGGTTTTCTCTTCAGTGCCAGAGAGGGATCACCATCATAGAATGGTTTGGGTTGAAAGGGACCTTAAAGATCATCAAGTTCTAACAACAGAAAAAGTGAGAGCCCACCAGCTTCTCCAAGAAAGCAGCTGACTGCACAGGCTTATATTGGCTTAGAAGGAAATACCTGTGAAGATTTAAAAGAAAAACAAAGCCAAGATGGGCATTTCAACCATTGAGGTTCTCCACAACTTTGCTGTTCAGGCTGGCAGCCTGGAAGGAGTTAAGCTTCACAGAAGAAAACAACTTGCCAAACTTTTCCAGCATGGGAAGGGGATCGCTAAGGAGCTGAGGGCATTAAACAACTACCCTGGTTTTATCATCTGGCAAAACACTTCGAGATCCAGAACTGATGGTCCTGGCCATGAAACCAGTTATCATACCTGTAATAGGACCACTGACATTACCATGATGAAAACAAAGGCAATGTTTAATGAAAATATCTCTGCTCCTATTACAATGAAGACACAAAGCTGACGACATGAGATGAAAAATGGAAAAAAAGCCTCAGTAAAAATGCCTGGGAGAAAAATTAACTTCCATTTAAAAGGATTCGCTGTAAAGCAAGAACTTCTGCAAGCTCAGCTACAGATTCCCAGATCTGATATTAATATGCCAGAATAAAAACTTAATTAAAATTAGTTCCATGTTTCCAGCACCCGTGACCTGCAACAGCAGGGCCCAGGCATCCTTGGATGCAGCAGCCAGAAAGTTTCTTCAGTCTAGGGTGACATCTTTTTTCCTTAATTTAAGTGTGAGAACACTGCATTACATCTATTTCTAGAAAAGAATCTCAGACCAATTCAGTCCTGCTCCAGTGGAAACAAAAAGCACAGATGACTTTGAAGTTAGGGCTACATGAACAGACAACCACGGGGCAACAAGAGGAAGGAAAGGCTGTGAGAAAACATCAGTTGGTAAGAAAAACAGTGTATTTGGGCTATGAATGAAGGCAGGATAAATGACAGAGTGTTTTGTCTGAATGAAGAAATTACTAGTACTACTACAAGAAAAAAATAATAACAAAAAAATAACCTTTTCCCAAACACTTTATAAAATAATCTTTTCCCACTGTTGAATACACCACAGAAGCTACTGAAAATAAAATCATATTTCTTGCACTCCTGTTTGTGATTCACAGATTTGTAATTATTAAATTCTGACTGATCAGCTGTTGGTTTGAAAACCACAACATAAATTACTTTTAGCTCTCAGGTGCATTTTATCCCATGATTGTCCTACATTTTTAGGAATTATCCTGGGCTGCATCCCCAGCACTTGGCCAGCAAGGAAGGGGAGAGGGATCACATTTTAAGTAAGGTCTATCCACCCAACCTCCCCTCTCTGGGGTGCTGCAGGGACACCCCAAGCAGCAGAGAGGGAGCTGGGGGAGAAAGTCAGCCCTGCCAGACATGGAATAGGAAATGTGACAAGGTATGATCAGAATAACAAAGAAAATACGTAATTCCTGAGCTGTTAGAGAGAAGTGTTTGAAAAGAAAAGGCCAGGCTAGATGGGGCTTGGAGCAACCTGGTGTGGTGGGAGGTGTCCCTGCCCAGGGCAGGGGGTTTGGAATTGGATGATTTTGAAGGTCCCTTCCAACTCTGACCATTCTATGATTCTAGGAAAATTATTTCTTCTCTCTTGCAGCCTGATTCCTACTTTTATAACCTCCAGCAAGGAAATAACCAATTACACCAAATCCCTTGCACTCTGATCCTGAAGCTACTCTGTAGTGGGTAAAAATCTCTCTTACAGCCCCGAAAAAAATGTGATATCCACGAGCCCTCTGCCAGCTACATGGCTTGTAGTAGTTAGCAGCTAAAATACATTGTAGTATGCTATTAATAAGGTGCTGACCTGTTGGTTTCTCCACATTTTTTAAATGCCCGTGGGTCAGACCTACAGAGTTCTCCCACTGCAGGATCCAGCAGGCACCACACGCTGCACCAGCCTTTGCCAGAAAAGCTGCTACAGATACAGGATGACAAGAACTAAATGGAAAACAAGACAATTTCTGAGCCTAAGCACTTTGTAAAAGTCACAGGTACCCAAATAAATGGATGAATAATTTAAATACCTTCTAGAGGAATGAAGAGAAGCAGGGACGGGACATCCACACAAACTGTAACCTGTTATTTGCCTTGGTATTTAATCTGAAAGTCCACCAAAGTCTTGAGTGGGGAGAGGCAACTACATCACTGCGGCGGAATGCTCTCACACCTTCACTACCTTCAACCTCAGCAGTGAGTTTACTCACATTATCTTAAATTATGCTGTTTGACTTGAGTTTTGACAGGTTCCTTGGTCTTGTACAACACTAAGTTCTCAGCTGGCAGTGAAAGCAGAGAGGGAGCTGAAGACCACCAGCCCTCGCTGGGCCAGACACGTGGCAGCAGTTGGCTCCCAGCCTGCCAGCCCGGTGGCTCCTTGTTTAAAACTTGCATCAGTATCAAGTGACTACTCTACAGCACAGCCCTAAACCAACAAAGAAGTCAGTTTATGATTAATTAGGTGCTTTACACTTACTCCATATGTCGGGGGGTTTTTTTGTAGGAAAGTATACAGTATCTGAATGGAGTCTACAGGAGAGCTGGAGAGGGACTCTTGGTCAGGGAGTGAAGGGACAGGACAAGGGGTAATGGTTTTAAATTGGAAGAGGAGAGATTTAGATTAGTTATTAGGAAGAAGTTCTTTGGTGTGAGGGTGGTGAGGCACTGGAACAGGCTGCCCAGGGAAGCTGTGGCTGCCCCATCCCTAGAGGGGTTCAAGGCCAGGCTGGATGGGGCTTGGAGCAACCTGGCGTGGTGGGAGGTGTCCCTGCCCATGGCAGGCGTGTTGGAACTCAATGATCTTCAAGGTCCCTTCCAACTCTGACCATTCCAGGATTCTATGAAAATGTTAGAAGCTCCAAGGGCTAAGTAAAACTGGGACCATGTTCCAGCCAGATCCAACCACAATGGCACAAACTGTAAACTTCCACAAGTGCCAAGACCTTAAGTTTGAGCCCAGGTTAAACTAAATTCAGGTATAAAGCTGAGCACATGCAAAATTCCTGCTGAAGCAGAGGAACAACAGCTCCCGTGGCTGTCACCAGTGAACGAACTGGAAAGGTCACCCCTTGTCTCCCAATTTCTGCTCCGTAAGCAGCGCAGTGTAAGGAAAGAAGCCCGGTTGTCCTCTGCAGGTTCCACACTTCCAGTTTTCAGCCTTCACTTCTTTTAAACGTGCATTTATAGGGAATCTAAAATATCAGCTTAAAAAAGGAACCAAGAGACCTTGCCCATGCTAATGCTGTAACAGTGGTTACCAAATATTTTCCTCTTCGTTCTTTTGTGCTCACCCAACAATATTTTCTTTTCCAGTGCAGCCAAACAGGAGCTGAACAGCAAGCTAGGACAAAAATGCTATAACCAGAGCTGATAAAAAGTACTGGAAATAGCCTGTACAAAGGCCACACCTGCCCAAGGAATGCAGCTTTACCTTCACTCATTCACTGAACAAACCTCTGTGAGGCCACAGCAGAACTTTGGGTATTTAAACTTTAAAGGGAATAACCACTTTGTTTCAAAATAAAAACAAACAAACAAACCAAAACAAATAAAAAAAAATCCACCAAACAACAACAACAAAGAAATCCTCCCAAAATATTTTGACCACTTCAGAGAGCAAACTGTTGAGGATTTACCCACAAACTGGTACCAAGGCTTTGGAACCTGATTCCACTCAAGTCAACCCTCTTCCCACAGTTGAAGCATCAGTCAGGAGGACAACTCCTGACCAGTTTAGGTGCCTCTCCATGAAATGAAACAGAATAAACCAGATTCATTTACCTTTCAGGTACTATAACCTAAAAACTAGAAAGAGGGGGTGTTGAATAATGCCCTCGAGGAGCGTGGCAGACCCCAGCTCAGCAGGAAGAGCCACCTGGGAAGCGGCTTCTCTGCACACAACCAGTGTTTCCACCACCACTTTGCCATGTTTAACACAGACCAGTCCTCCTGAAAATAACCTAGAGAGAGGGAAAGGCTTTTAGTAAGAAAGGGAGGCGGCTCTGTGTGGCACAGGGTCATGGTGAACCAAGAGCTCTCCATCCACCCTTCCTTCAGTGCCCTGAAATCTCTGCCCCGCTCCAGCCCCAGCAAGTCACCCTGGGCATTTAACTTCTCTTTCATAACAAAGTATAGATTACACTGAGAAAAACCACCTCATTCCCAATGAAAACAAAAAAAAATAATGATTGTTTAGCATTGGCTGCAGAGTGCCAGTGCTTAACTCTTTGTACCAATTTAGCTTCAGGCATTTTTTACTGAAAAATTACCCGTCCTGCTGTGCACTCCAAGTCACGCTGACCTGTGGCGTTCCAAATGACTGGCACAAACACAGTTTCAGCCTAACTTTGTTTTCCTAATTTGCCACAAATATTTGTCCTGCCTTACTCTCTTGCTTTAACAAAGCTCAACAACATTTTTCCCCCCCATTCCCAAAAATCTTGATTAACTCTGTTCTCTGGCAAATGAAAACATCCACCTGTGCCGCGGGAAGAAACCAGCTGGGAGAGAGAGAGATAGACATTGCTACCTGCAAGTGTTTTGGGGACTATTTTTAAATGGAAAAGCAGACATGAAACAGGTTTTGTTATTAGATAAAATGCTGCAAGGAAAGAAAAACCACCAAAAAAACAAAACAAGAGGGGTTTTTGCATTGTATTATCTACCTCGAGAGTCTCAAAAAGGTGTATAGCTTACAAGCTCGGGTGGCTCGGAACTGGGCTGCCTCTTCCTCAAAGAGGAAAACCTCTGCTGACTCCGCACCGAAAACCTTCGGAAGGACTCTCTGCTCCGGGATGCAAAGTGCCTGAAGGAGGAGGTGCGCTTGAAGGGAGTCCTGCTGCCACCTTCCCCGCTGCTCCGTTCATGAGCAACCGCAGTAGTGACTAAATTTAGTGCTTCCTGCAAGGATCTCCGCACCGTACCCATCCACTGGGTCATGTGAGTTTGTGCCACTGTCAGTTTGTCTCCAAGGTAATCCATTTTATAATATCTTTTCCTTTTTTTTTTCCCAGCAGAGATGAGAAATCAATATTCAGCAGCAATTACTGTAAAATATATCCTCCTTAACGACCCCAATTTTAATTTGCAATGGAAAAAAGACTCCACTTATAAAGTGTTTTCAGCTAAATAGCGATACACTCTAACCATCAGCATATTTTTATATTTAAATAACAAAAGGTAGGTGAGGTTGGAGATTGGTATTTGTCAAGTAGGAAAAAATAAAAGACTTTTCCTACTTACAAGCAGATTTCCAGAGTTCCATCAAAATATGTTTAATTCAGCCATGTTAAACTGAGAGAGAAACCAAGGTTTAAATCCTGACACAGTCAACTTGAAATCAGTCCACTTACAAGCACAGAATTAGGCTCTCACTGTCTCATTTCAGAGCTGGAAAAGCAACTCCCTTTTTAAGCCCAAGTTTATGTTTTGCTGTAAATATCAGAAGGATAAAAACAATCTTATTCTTCTGGCTGGGCAGCTTTTCAGGTAACAGTACGTCAAACAAAGTTCTGGGGCTTCTATACAATCCATTTAGCAGCAAGACGATTAGATCTTCCAAACAATAAAATCCAAATCATTTCTTCTTCCCCCCAGAAAAACTCTGCAGGAAGGTGTCAGCATTGGCAGATCCCCCTCCTCACCACTCTCCCCATCTTGGGAGCCATCCTACCAGCTTCTCACTTCCAGAGATGCGGATGACAAGCTCCGAGACACGATGAAGCTGAAGGGGAACCGTGGTCGAGCCTGGACTCGCCGGCTTGCTCAGAGCTTGCCAAGAGATCTTCGGCGTGACATCAGCTCCTCTGCTTCAAGGAGGGGGGGCTTCATACCAGGGGAACGCAGCCGGGAAATGGGAAAACGCCGTACCAGGAGCCAGCACCAGAGACTTTCCCCACGCCTGGCTCCTCTCCCTTACACAACCTGGGAAGAAGCTGATGGATATCACAGCCTCAGGAGGGAGGTTTGATCCCAACGCTCCTCCAGCAAAGCATGAGAAGTGACGCGCCGGGAAAAGCCACCTCTGGTGTCCTGCTCCCTCCTCTCCGTCCCTTCCCCGGAGAGGAAACAATGAGCGAGGTGCAAGCGCCGCAGAGATCTGCCTAAAGGAAGGATCTGGGCTGGGCTTTATTATAGTACAGGCAGGGTTACCATGGCAACGGAGGGAACAGCATCTGCTTGCTGCCTAAGCAGGCAGGAGTTGCGGAGATCTATTGGAATGATTCATAGTTTGCATATGTCACGTGTACTTACTGATTTTTAACCCTTCTTTGGGGAAGGGAAAGCAAGGTCTCCCCCCAGGGAATGTTTTACACCCAAAGGTTTCCTGTTGGGACAAAGCCTAACCCCCTTCCCCTTGGTTGAGCCTGCCTGTGGACCCCAAAATCACCTGTAACTCTTTTATTTTGCTCTTTACAAACTCCAACAAGGTACTTTTCAAGTTAGTGACTGCGGTATCAGTGCAAGGTAATGATTAAACCAGAAAGCTCAAAACAAAGCTGAGCAGGTCTGACAATTTAAAGAGGTTTTTGCCACTTTCACACGCTATTAACAACTTTTGAGGTCATTCCCCAACTCTGCTCCCTCCCCAGCAGCTGGGACACCGTGGGGTTGGAATCATCGCTCCCCACATCGGGTGGGGGTGACGAGAGGCCCCCCATGGCTAAAAGCAGGTAACACTCAGCAATCAGATGTCACCAGCCATAGAATTTCTGAAAACAATCCCCTCTGGGAGGACAGCAGGAATAAAAGCTAAAGGTTTTAAATCAATAAAACGTGAATAGGTGTCCAAAATCAAGACGTGACTAGTTTGGAACTGAGGGGAAGAGAGGTGCAGGTAGGAAGGCAAGAGGCATGTTGGAAGCTGCTCGTTTTCTTGTTTATTCAAGGGGGGGGGTTTGTTGCTATTGCTTAATTTGCCACACAAAGTACCACGGTCTTGCATCATCCTCTCCTCCTCTAAACCTTTCAGGAAGGGATTTAATGGAATGAAAAATTTCTAGGTGATATGTTACGAAACAGCTCTCACAAAAAGTTCTATCGTATCAGAAACTCTCCCTCCGAACGTGCCCAGGCCTAAGATGCTCTGAGGAAATGGGATGTTTTGCTTTTCAAACACTGGTTTTAAGAGTTGAACTCCACCAACCTGTAACTTATTCCCAGAAAAGCTTCGGTGACAAAAGGCAGCGTTCCACATCTTGCCCTTCATTTCTGAATACATTAAATTTGTTTTGAACGTTCTCAAATTAGCAGCTTAACAAAACCTCTCAGCACTAAAAGCGAATCCAATCAACAAGAGAAAAACCTTTTCCCCCCTCTCACTCAGTTCTTTTCAAGAGCGAAAGAGTTGTTTTTGTATGGAAATGAATGCCTCAAGAGCTGGATGTTTCTTATATTTTTAAAGAAATAGGAAAAAAAACTTGAAATTTCTTCTGACAGTTATGGCTAATGCTTCACAAACGATGGAGGATCCTGCATCTAAGGTTGCAATTTAAGACTTGCTACACAATTTTATGTTGCTTAATCTAAGCTCTATATTTCAAACATCTGCGGATTTGCAAGTGCAGCTCTGTGCTTGCCGCAGTACAGGGATTCCTCATGAGACACTTTGCTATTTTAGATGGTTTCAGGCTCTGTCTGATTCAGTATCCCCCCCAAAAATAGCCATCAGAGAGCTCTGGACTGTAGCTGCCACGCAAGTTAGTCACCAGCCCCTTCACCTAAACAGAAGGGGCAGAGAAGAACTGGAATTTAAGCACATTTCTAGTACATCACCTGTCAAAAATGGGAGATGCACAATCAGACTCAACCCAACATCCACAGAAAGCAGCTTTCTTATAGCTTGCTACAAGAACATCTCACACATGGATGTGAAAATTCACTAGGGAATATATTCCGCTTTTTTATTAGACCTCCCTTGAGGAGAGCGAGATGTTATCCCCAATTTACCACTTTCATCCTTAGAAGACTGTAAAACTGCTGACTGGAGTCTATCTGCAATACTAAAATTAGTATCTTCTGGCTATCACATGAACATAGTGCTAGGTATTTAAGTATACTCAGCATCCAAATCATTGCTTAGATTTACACTTCACTTAACATCATGGCAAAATGTTTCAGAAGATAAATCAGATGCACTTTCACCATCACATTCAAATGGTTGAATGTTTTTCCACCCCTTCAGCTGAAATACACTAAGCAGCTGCACGTTCTCCTGCTCCAGCTCCACACCAAAACTGGCCGAGTTTTCAGCCACCAAGAGACTGACAGACCACACAGTCAAACTTCAAGTTTCCTTTAGAAAACCCATCTGAAAATAAATGAGGGCTGGAAGAAAAAGGATTAAGTTTTAAGAAAGTTTGTAGGAATATTGCATCATTAATCATAGAATCATTAAATTGCATCTGTATATCACTTACATAAAGGAAATGTCCTCAAAACCACCTCTCACTGGACACTGCAAGGACTTAATAGATTATTTCACAATAGATATTTTTATTTTCTCTTCTCCTCACCTAAAGCATAACACTGCTGACCTCTGCCTTGATCTGTGCAGAGCACATGTGTGGGAGGAAGGTTGTTCTACTTCATTATAACAGACTGCTTCTATCCTTTCTATTCTGGTAAGTAAAATAATCCAGTGAAACCTAAGAGGACCCCACTCCACCAAACAACTAAAGCTGGAGAAACACTTGAAAAGTCTAAAGGACAGAGTTACCAGAAGCTGTAAGAAGCTGAATAGCAAATTATGGTTTGGACTTTTCCAATTCAAGTGAAATTTCACCTGTATCAAGAACACAAGCCGCTATTAGAATTCATTTTAAAAGACATAAATCAACCTCACAATAGATTCAGGGCTATGTTACCCATAGAAATGATTTCAAAGAACACGCTGCCACGTACAAGCTCTCCTGCCTGTGGGCGCACACACAAGGGACAAGAAAGCCCTGGCTCCCCAGGGAGCACAAAAACCTGGTCTCTTTTCTTTCTTTTCTAAGGCTCCCCAGAACATGACGCTCTGTAGGATTCCACGCAAACTTCCCAGCTGGCAATAGCTCACAAGTGTATTTTAGTTCAATAACAGCATGTGGATTAACGCATGGGCTCTATTTACTTCTTCTCTGGTGAGTTCATGAATCTTTTTCTAACTGCCAGCCTCCAGAGCGTAGCTCAAACCATACAGATGTTCTATAATTGTCTCCCAGCCGTTTGGGTCCAGCAGCCTTTCCGTCTGAGCAAGGGGTTGTTTCTGAACACGAACAACACAAACTGATCTTCTGCCCTTGAAAAACACTAGAGATTATCTCATGCCGCAGCCACCCCGGATCTGTCAAGAGTCTGGCAGTTTCAGAAAAGAGAAAGCACACATTGCTAACCGGTACAGCATGACTAATTACCACAGCAGCAAACGGGAGCTCGTTATTCAAACATTGCTGGATACTTTTATTATTAACACCTATTCCACCTACACCTCAAAAATACAATCCCACACAAAGCAGCAACAATCCCTATTTTTCCCCTCCTTCAGTAGAAAACAAAATTTGACGGTTACATTTTTCAACAGCAGCTCATTTGGAGCTTTACCTGTTCTCAAGTACATATAATTATGCTAATGAGGATATAGGATTGGAAGGTCACAGCATGTAACAGGCACATCAGGAGAGGCAGGTGGAACTCATACAGCCTCATGAGGAGTGGGAGCCCCACAGGGTCCCCCCATCACCACCCTTCTTCTGGCAGCACCAGCACAGGTGGAACTGGGAAGGCAACCCTATCAAAAGGATATCGGGGATTAGTTTTCCCCCAGGCTGGATTCCTGGATGATCCTTTGTGACACAAGGAGATGTGACAGAGAAGGACAGGCAACGTTAGTCTAAATAAACTGCAAAAGCAAAGTCTCTGCTTTTCCCTGGGTGCGGGGGCAGACACCCTCGACCAGAAACCCATTCTCCCTGATGCTCACCTGCCTCACACCCCATCACCCCGCTTCAATTAGCAATTAGTAATAATTCATGCATTTCTTGAGTGTTTTCTGCGAGTTCTCATCCCACACGCAAACAAACACCGTGATCAAGTGCTCACAAAGATCATGACAGCTTCAATTCCATCTTGGGCCTCTCAGTTTGTCCATCTCAATTACGTTCAGTCTTCGGCAACCACCGAGGAGCAAAGCCTGTCCTTGTAAGGCTGTTCTGGGCTCGCATTCCACACCGACTCTCTTTCTGTTTCATTAGTAAGAGAACTTAATTTAACCTGTTGTGTTTGACATTATGGACTATTTAAAGACGCAGTGCTGTGCTGAGCTTAGCTCCACGGCTCCAGACTCAATTACCCCTTGGGTTCCTCCGACACTACAAAACAACTTCTGGTTTTTATATCCTCCTTATTTTTGCCTCTGTGTTGTTTATCTGAATTGTCATGTTCCAAAAAGAACTTGCACGCATTCCTAACCGCAGGCTGAATTTCTTACATGTAACATCCTATAATAAAAGTTTTTCCCCATGTCACCTTCAAATTCTCGTTCAAAGCAGAAAATCTTCCATCTTCCTGATGATCTACCAGTTTGCAGCTGCCCCTCTCCCCCTACAAGCTGTCCCCCAACCATCCCAGTGCCCCCGTCCCTGCACATCTGGCAGAGACACAAAAGCCCAACAGCTGGAGCAAAGGGGGTTGGTTTTATCATAGAATGGTCAGAGTTGGAAGGGATCTTCAAGATCATCCAGTTTCAACCCCCCTGCCATGGGCAGGGACACCTCTCCCTAGAGCAGGTTGCTCCAAGCCCCATCCAGCCTGGCCTTAAACACTTCCAGGGATGGGGCATCAACAACTTCCCTGGGCAACCTGTTCCAGTGCCTCACCACCCTCACAGCAAAGAACTTCTTCCTAAGAGCTCATCTAAATCTCCCCTCTTCCAATTTAAAACCATTCCCCCTTGTCCTGTCACTAGACTCCCTGACAAAGAGTCCCTCTCCAGCTCTCCTGGAGCTCCCTTCAGATCCTGGAAGGCTGCTCTCAGGTCTCCCCGGAGCCTTCTCTTCTCCAGGCTGAACAGTCCTAGCTCTCTCAGCCTGTCCTCATAGGAGAGGTGCTCCATCCCTCTAATCAAACATCCCATAATAAAAGTTTTTTTCTCCATGTCACCTTCAAATTCTCAAAGCAAAAGAAAAAAGATGCTTTAGTACTCAGTCCTCTGAAATGGCAAATAATATTCTCCAGGTTTCCTGATGATCTACCAGTTTGCAGCTGCCCCTCTCCCCCTACAAGCTGTCCCCCAACCATCCCAGTGCCCCCGTCCCTGCACATCTGGCAGAGACACAAAAGCCCAACAGCTGGAGCAAAGGGGGTTGGTTTTATCTTTCATTCCCAACCAAGACCAACGGAATTGCTTTAAAACACTCTTAACTTGGGCAAACACATAGTGTGGTAAGAGCCTGAGCAGATATCCTCTATGCTTTGCTTTCCACATGCAAACACCAAAACTATTTGCATATCAAGTTGGTTTCTTTAAAATGGTCCTATCTACTTGCCAGTTCTCAGTTCCTTCCTCCCTTTCTCTTCAAAATGACTTGCTGTTACACAAACAAAACAAATTTAAAAAAAAAAAAAAAGATGTACCCGGGGAATCTATTTTGTAGAATATCTGGATTCAGGGAAATCTGAAAAATGTGCAAGTTTCAATCAGGTTATCAGATTTCTGGATAAAAGCTGTCTAAGTTTGTCTGCCAGGTTAAATCTCACTTCACTGGCAAGAAGTCATCCTCAGAGAATTAAAAACACTTCCTCTGTTACTGTCAGCGAGCTGTCACAACTGCTCATAGAACAGTCTTCCTGCACAAAGTCTCTAATTTTGATCTTTGTTCACAGCACAGAGCAATTTTTTTCATTTAAGCTTACAAAAAGAATTAACACGGCACTGATGTTCAACAAAAGGCCTACATCTAGATCTGTCAACAAAATATTGGGGTTCTTCAAGCTCCTCTACCTGTTTATAACTTGACAGAGCTCAAAACACAACGTAATTTCAACACCCCAACAAGCTGTTTGGTGCACGGGTGCAGAAGATTGCTGTGACACACATTGTCTGGGGGAAAGAAGAAAAAACATCAAGGTCTGTTCTGAGAGAGAAGAAAGAGACGATGTGATTCATACCACAGCATCCATCTTTACCTTGAAGCCAGCCAAAAGTCTGCTGCAGGTGAGGAAACCTTGTCCAAAGCAAAATTACCCTTCAGAGTCACCCCTTCCCCATCTGCTTCCAACATAATGGGTGTCACCAGTTGCGACACTGGTACCCAGTATGGCCCATACTGGAACAAATTTAACACAGGCCCCCATGTAACCCACATGGAACCCTGAAGATAACACTCTTCCGTTTCCCCTCTGATTTTTACATAAAATCAAATACAGCATCACAAAATAATTGACATGACATGGACCCTAAGCCCATCACTGAGTTAAGTTTGCTTCTCACTCCATCTTTTTTCTCCCTACTATTTGCTCTGCCAGCCCTCAAATCCAAGATTCCCCATGAAACTTAACATGGCCAAAGATGAAAGGGCTCAAAGGTTTCAACTGGTTTAGTTTTCTTTTTTATGGCAGCACCAGATTCATTCGGACGCCTGGACTGTTTCACCTGCCACAATAACCAGAAGCAGGCTATGCTCAGGAGAAAAAGGGGGGAAAAGAAGGAAAAAAAACCAGTTGAATGGCTGGAATGTTTTCACGCAAGGACTTTGTACGGTGTCTAAATTCAGTGAAATCTCTTTTGTAACCTGTAACACTGCAATATTTACACTAAATATTTGTTTTCTACTCTTACTTTTCGTTTCCTACTGAAACTAAGCAAATTAAGCTCAGTTTTAACACAGTTTTAATGTGTACTTATTCACAATTTAAGACAAGTTGCACAGAACTTGCCATTAAAAACATTTCCCTTGCACACATAACCAGCTCCTAAAGAGACTGAAGTTCTATTTCCAGACTTTTTTCTTATATTGGTTTATTTTAAAAGCCCACAAAGGCCTCACAAAGCAGCGGGTGAGGGAAGGCAGCAGCAGCAGCAACGGGTCCTGGATCAATGTTTGGAAAACTTACAGACAAGCACACATTAATAGCAGAGACTTTTAAAGAAAGGTGCTAAAATACTTCATGAAGTCTCTCAATATAGTTCATGGCTATTTTTAAAATCTTTATTTTAAACAGAGGTAATAATAACTTTCAAGTAATGCTAATTTCTTTAAGCAGCAATGCATTTCAATCACGGGGAAAAAAATCCAACCAATTACATTTTGAAATTCAGTCCTAGCAGTTTTGCAGACAAATTCTTTAATTTATTCCTCCACATCTAAAACCAAAATGGAATTTCTTGATATTTAGGCACCACAACTGCAACAAGGCCTATGTAATAAAGCTATCTTTGCAATTTGCCTTTGAAATCTGAGTCTCATCTGATGTGGAATAGGATGAGAGGCCTGGAGCATCTCTCTTCCAAGGAAAGGCTGAGGGACTCGGGGCTTTTTAGTCTGGAGAAGAGAAGTCTGAGGGGGGATCTGATCAATGCCTATAAATACTTCAAGGGTGGGTGTTGGGAGGATGGGGCCAGGCTTTTTTCAGTGGTGTCCAGTGACAGGACAAGAGGAAATGGGCACAAACTTGAACATAAGAAGTTTCATCTAAAAATTAGGAGGAACTTCTTCCCTTTGAGGGTGGCAGAGCCCTGGAAGGGGCTGCCCAGAGAGGTGGTGGAGTCTCCATCTCTGGAGACATTCATGTCACACCAGGAGAAGGCTGAATCACTGAGAGCCAGCTGTTGAAAACAAGAGTGATACCACCCACACACTGCACATCCTTATTCCACAACCACCTTTTTCTTCAAGTTCACCTGTGGTGTCACTACTTTTATTTGATAAATAACAGAGCTGAACTCTGCTGCCATCATGCTCTCCTGCCTGCTCCAGGTGAAACCTCCAGGGAGAGGAGAAAACGACAATCCAGAACAGCCCAAATCCCAGGCACGGGAAGGGAAGGCTTTATTCTCTGCCCTGCTATGTGCTAACCTGATAATCCTCTCAAAGCACAAAAAGCATAAAAATAATCACATTTTATGGCCAGCACAACAGAGTCCCCTCACACAGGGGTAGAAAAGGCAACAAGAACGTTCCCTGCCACAGAACGTGACTTTGGGGAGGAAACCAGCAACTTCCCTGCAGACCTACAGCACAGGTTTGGCCACTTCCCCAGCACAAATGAATATACGCTGCCAAGGTTACAGCCAAAGAGCTTATAGTCCCTGCACGTATCTTCTCAAATATCAGCTAAGAGAAGACAATGAAAAGGAACGAGGGAAAAGAAGAAAAATATCTCCTTTCTCCAGGTCTCATACAGAAAGAGCCTCAGTTAGACTGCAGGAAGGACAAAACAGCAGTGAATTTAGGAAAAAAATATGTAAGAAGAAACAAAAACCCCCACAGCTCTCAGGTACCAGTGTCACCGTACACCACCAGTGGAATGTTCCTGGCCAGAAGAAAGAGGAGTTATGAGCTGCTCCCAGAGGAGACCCAGCTCCTCGGCTCCAGTCCAGCTCCTCACTCCCCCACATCCAAAGGTCTCCACAAGCCCTGTATCGTCTCTCTGGGAAACAGAAAGGCTTTTTCCCCCTCTCTATTTTGTAGAAGGTTCCCCCCCCATATTCCTTGGCTGCAGCAATTCCAGCCTTCTCACCCGGTATACATTCTGCAGTAAGAATGGCTTGGGAGTTACAAGCATGAAAACAAGAGAGAAATGCATCAGCTCAGGAAGGAAAGTTTAAAATGGCCAACTCTGAAGAGAATTAGAGGATTCGGAAACAAGTATGAGGTGGGTCCTTGACACTATAACCCCCAACAAGGTGGTAGGAACATTAAAGGGATAAATGTCTCATATCTATCTAGTGGTAATTTATTAAAGCTGAAGCTTATGCCTGAACACAGGCTCTTGTTTCATCCACACCTTCTGACAAATAAAACACTCTCCGCGGCACACACTGGGAATTGTCCAACATAACACTGGGAAAACAGCAGCAAGCTGTTGAGGTGTTACGTGTACAGCTGAATAAACTTCCGTGGGCAAGGTCCCAAAGCATTTTTATATGCAAAGAGCCACTTTTAACATCTTCTCTTCATCAATCTTTTTTTAAAAAACCAAACAAACAGTGTGACTCAGGCTGATCAATAAATTGGAAACACGCTGACATCCACACGCTTCAAACAAGACAAGAAAAAGAGTAGGAATGTTGCTGGGACATCACCTTCTCTCCCACCTCCCCCACACACGAAGCACGTTAGTGTATATGAAACGAAACTTTTTATCAGAGAACTGTTGTGCAATGTTTGCTAAAGAAGGTCAGAAACCCAACACATCTAATCCACAAGTTCAGCCCCCAGCCTGACTCTTCTCACCAGGAGTCACCACACTATCACCTTCAGGAAGATGAAACTCTGCACCTTACGTTCTCATTTAAGAAAAGCCACATTTAAGTACAATACTTAAACTTCTTATGGATTTAAATCAAAAAATGCTAACACGAGGGGCAAAAACAGGGGAAAGCAGAGGCACAGGGCGAGTCTTAAGTTCCAAATGTACTTGGAAAGCTGCACTGTCATCCAAAGAAATTTGCATTCCCTGTTTTCCTTACACAACTACCCTTGTGACAAAAGAAAACACATTAATAACCTTCATGACTGAACACTCCAAATACTTGTTTACACCTGCCAGAATAATTTTATCATTCTGCTACCACAGTAGGGGATCAGCAAAAAGAATACAGTTTCCCATTTTATTTGCAATTAAATTAGAAACTCAGCCATCTTTTTTGCAAAATTGGGTGCTTTTACAGTAGCATGTAATTATTCCAAGATTATATATATATATCTGTAAACAAAGAAATATAATTGTGAAATATAACTTTTAATCTATGTTTTTAAACACGATTACCAGTAATAACTGCAACAACTGGAGTGCTAGAAGAGTTTGTTGGAAAATATTACTTCTTTTGTCCCCCAAACTATGGGGGCCCAGTTAAACATCCTGACCACGCATAGTTTTTGTACCTTGAATTGTTTCAGTATAAGACAAAGCTATCAACGTTAAAGCTGAAGGGAACAAGCTAAAAATATACTATGTTGTTTGAAAGCTCATGTACATAATCGTTTAGCACTTCCCTTCCATCTCAACAGGAGGAGGAAAAACTGAAAAACAAAAGAGAAACAGGAAATTCCTACAGCACAAATATTCTGGAAAGCACTGAAAACATTTTCTTTACATCTGTTTGCGTCAAAAGGATCGAGCCAAGCGAAAGAGGGATTGTTAGGGTTTTTTCCATAGATGCAAATAAAAACACAAAGAAAGTTTTTTTGTTGATAAATGTTACCATAAAAAAAATCCACCACAAACATTGGATGTTCCCTCCAATGTGGGCTGAAAAAGTATAAATTAGCTACAAGCTTAGATTCAATAAGCTAAACATTAGCTTTTGTATCACCTAAGGGAGATGCTATGGAAAACCAGGAGCTGTCTTACAGGAGGGGAGATATCCAGTGTCAACAAGAAACACACGGTGTAACTTAATCCTATTAATGTGCTGGAAGGGGTCTGTCACCCCCATTCCAGAACAGCAGGAACCCCTTTATGGGAGAAGAGTTTTCCTTGGGCATGGATGAGCTTCTGGGGAAGCAGGATTTAGAAAGCATCCTTAAATCTCACAAGTTTTAGCATTAATTGCTAAAACCACCATGAAAGTCAGGGTCCATTTGGGTGCACTCCTGAGCATTGGCACAACCAGTTCAAATCCCAGTACAGCCAGTTCAAATCCCCAGCAAACAGAGTCTGGCCAACTTCAAGAAGCGACAGACAGACAGACAGACTGCGTGCTGTACTGAGGAACGATGTGTTCTCTGAAGAGTTAGATTTGCTCCAAAGCACACTGCTTTTTTAAAATCACTCAGCAAATGCCAAGTTTACTATCTCTTAAATGAGTGCATTTCTGTCTTCCTTCTCAGAGTGATAAAATACAGAACTTTTTATTACCATCTGCCTGGAGAAATTTGGTAAGTGTTTCTCTTTCCTGCAGAGGGTGTTCAGGTAATCTCCAGCTACTGAAGGAGCAAAATTAGACTTTCAGGATGCAGAGAACACTCAGAAAGAAGAGCGTGCTTTTTGGTACAAGGGATTTCCTTCTTCAAAGAGTAGTTAAGAAGAGGCTGGAAGGTAAAACTGCAACTTAAATCACTTGGACTCTTCTCAGAATAACCACACGCTGCCCAACCACTGTCCAAACCCCTTCCCACTCCACAGCTGGGAAGCACCAAGCACCAGATCATTCTATTTTTTCCATTTTATCTTGTTACCTGTTATTTTTATGAAAAAAAAACACCATGGCATTTATTTGCCATCACTGTGGAATGCCGCGTGCATACATGGTCCCAGCAGTGTGCCCAGGTGGCCAAAAAGGCCAAGATGACATCTTGGCTTGTATAAGACATAACATGACCAGCAGAAGTAGGGAGGTGATTGTCCCCCTAGATTCAGCACTGGTGAGGCCACAGTTTGAGTGTTGTGTCCAGTTTTGGGCAACTCAATACAAGAGAGATCTGGAGATGCTGGAGCAAGGGCAGAGGAGGCAACGGAGCTGGTGAAGGGGCTGGAGAATAAATCTCCTGAAGAGTGACTGAAGGAGCTGGGACTGTTCAAGTTTAAGGAAGAGGAGGTTGAGGGGAGACCTCATCACTGTCCACAACTACTTGAAAGGACATTGTAGACAGGTTGGTGCTGGTTGCTTCTCACAGGTATTTAGTGATAGAACAAGAGGGAATGGTTTCAAGCTAAAAAAGGGTAGGTTTAGGCTGAACATCAGGAAGGAAATTTTGTGGTCAGACACTGGAATAGGCTGCCCAGGGAGGTGGTTGAGTCACCATCCCTGAATGAGTTTAAGAGGGGTTTAGATGTGGTGTTGGGGATATGGTACAGGGGAGAACTTAGTAGTTGGGTTCATGGTTGGACTCGAGAATCCCAAGTGTCTTTTCCAGCCTGAACGATTCAATGATTTTATTTTCTTGGAGTCTTTGCTCTCACTGCCTCCTCCTCCACCTCCTGTCCCAGCACATCAGCTCCACATCACCGACAGCAGGGTGGCTGCACAATGGTCCAATGCTCCCATGTCCCCTGGGACACAGCTGATGGCTGGTGGGGGATCGACCACAAGCCACCCATCCTCAGGCTTGTACAGAGCTACAGCCCTGAGCAGTGGTGTAGGACAAGAAGAGCCCCATGACTACACAGGCAGCTACATCTCACATTTTTTATCAGGGTCATTGGTACAGGTGTGGCCTTTGCTTATGAGTTTTTTTAGATTAAGTGCATTATTTCCTGCTGGGTCTGGAATTTGGTAGAGCTAAAAGGTTGGTGGCTGACATTCCTTCTGTGTTCTCAGCTAGACTCGCTATTTCCTGCCCCAAAGTGTAAAATACTGCTGAATTCTGGAATAAAGGCAGAAATAAATCCAGTCGCATCCGATATCTGCAATCTCCAACCCCAGCAAACAAAATTTGCCAAATATGTACTGTGGTTAGTAAATCATAAATACCTGTCACATCAAAGAAGGCAGTATGGATTGGCCTCAACCATGAGTCACTAAACCAAACACCACACTTTTTGCAAGCTTCATTCAGGCTTTAGATTTACCTTAAGTCACTTTTCAGGAGCACTACGGTACAAAATCCCATCCTATCCTGAGGAAAGGCCACTATAAAGAGCTACTTTCCCCATGCTCAAGTTGCTCTCCAAAATGCAGTTTCCTTTCAGTACAGTAAACACGCATGGGCTGCATGAACAACTCAGGACTGCCGAAAGAACAGGAACAATAGTGGGAACTTGGCTGTTTCCCAGCATCAGCGACACGGACAACAGCATGGGAAAGCAGGAACTGAGTCAAAACAACTTTAGATCAAAATATTAGCAGGGAGGCGGTGAAGTTACCCCTGGCTTTGGATGCATAAATGAGGTTTAGCCATCCACTTCAGCCTCTTATCAGCAGCATAATCGCTATTTCACACCTGTATTACAAAACAGGGGAAGACAGTCCCCTAATTCCAGCTGCTCTCAGCCCAAAATGACAAAATCATTAC
This sequence comes from Thinocorus orbignyianus, assembly GCA_013400375.1. Classification (NCBI taxonomy): domain Eukaryota; kingdom Metazoa; phylum Chordata; class Aves; order Ciconiiformes; family Thinocoridae; genus Thinocorus; species Thinocorus orbignyianus. The sequence continues at coordinate 391,958 of VXBW01004776.1, forward strand.
CCTAAAAAATAACCAGGTCTATGAATACTTACATCTTACTGAATGTGAACCCTTCTGCAGCGACTTAACCTCAAACATGCTATTTCATAAAAGCATTTTATGGTAAATTAAACTTAATACCACAATTAATTATAACAAACTGGCCTGGATTCTGCACCCTTTGCCTTGTGTGAGCTCGGAAAGTGCTGGAGGACGAGTGGCCTGGGGCCAGCACGTCGCTCCCGCGGCTGAACAGCACTCTCTCGTGTTCCCACAGGGAATGGGCTGCCTCGGCCAGCTTTATTTTATCTGCTTGCTCTAAACAGTGACACAGAAGTTACAATTCCTCTTGCACAGCAGCATTCAGCAATTAGGAAAATGCCTTTACAAACAGATTTTTCCCTGCCACGGGGCTTTGTTCGCTCAGATGATTTGAAAGGAAGATTTAGCTGCTGACATCGGCCCAGCAGACAGGTCTGAGATGTTACCTGGGTGGGAGGGATTTTTAAGTCTTTGGAAAAAAAAAAATGCCCGAAATCACAGAATGGTCAGAGTTGGAAGGGACCTTNCTCTACGTCCTTTAGAAATCAATTGTCCCATCATCAAAAGCAAACCCTGGAACACAACAGCAGCAGAGACTGTCCACAGGAAATCCCCAGGCAGCACACACACCACCACCGACACGGAACGCCGTCCCTCCCGTAAAGCGGGGATAACCATTTCCCCGGCACACAGACCCATGATTAAGGTTTCCTTCCCTCAGCCATCAAAATGCCACTGCAGTGACACACAGCAGCAGCAACACGGTCATTAACGAGCTGCCACTTCCTTTGGAATCACCTGATAAAGAGGTATCAAAACCACTCATCAAGGCAGCAACTAAAATCTTGTCAAAACAAACCTCAGATCTTACTTCTCACTTAAATACCCCAGTTTTCTTCTCGTCTTGCAGTTCTTTAACAACTGTCAATAAAGAATAAGGTCGTTTTAAATCATATCAGCACTGCAGGGTAATGTTTTATATAAAAATGTGCTGTTTTCTTTTGCATGCTTCCAGGATGCGGCATTTGGTTGCTGTTTGAACAGAGACAAGTGCCAGACTGAGAAGAAAACTCATCAGGGGTGGTACACAGCATGCTTGGGAGACCCACCACCACCATCCACACCTGAAGGCCAAAAATCTGTCAATGAATCTGGAGCCCACTTTGATTTTAACTGTGTATGATTGTATTAGGTACACGTAACACAGAGCTAGGAGATTTATCAAGAGATTCTCTGCTGCTAATAGGACACTGGTCTCCCACAAGCTTTTCAGACGTTCATATTGTCAAAGTGAAGCCAAGGCTGCTTGTGAACCATATCTATGATGTTTTCAAGGCATTCACCAGCCTCTCACCTGCCCCAGATGCTTTTCCTGTGACACTCAGCTGAAACTAATGAAACTATCCATTTTATGAGGTGTGAGGATTTATGCATCTACCACTGGGGGAGGACTGAGACCAGATCAGCATCTGGCTGACAGAGAAAGCTCACATATTGACTAGAGATGACAGTGCCCTCTCATATAAGAAGGTCACTGGTAGCTGCTCTCAGCTATTTCAGTTGTCTTCTCTCATCACACTTCACCTGTCTTACCAGGATTGAAAGCCAATCACATAGCTCTTCACCAAGCCCCAAGACTCTGCTTGTTGGCTGTCTCCAATGCCACAGCAGCACAGCTGGTGGCCCAAACAGCACTCAGCCAGGTCCATCACTCACCATCACGTTGGTCTTGGTCGGGACCATTCTGAAGGTGGTTGTAACCAAAGTCACAGTTGGTTCCCAACCAAGGAACTAAAAACGGCACCCAGCACAGTCCATGTCCGGACATCAACCCTCAGGTACTGCGGTGCCTGCTCAAAATCAGCCAGAGCTCCTGTTCTTTTCCTTCAGCATCAATTCTGGAGCAGATCCAGAGCTTTCCTACCTCTTGCCAGCTCTGCCTCCAGTGCAAGAAGCCTGGCCTCCACTCACCCAGTTGGCTGATGTTACTGGTCCTACTTGTGACACAGAATTTATCAGCATGCTCCTACAGTAGCCTCAGATACATCAAAAAAGAGATTACACCATCAAAATGCACCCCACAAAATGCCCAGGGGCAGGGTGAGAATTGCTCACAACTTTGAGACAGCGAAGGACAGGAATGGAACCAACTGAGAGCGCTCCACTTGTGGCTGTGTCCACAAAAAAAGCCAAAAGAGCTAGTTATTGGGCAAAAAGCATTGCAAAGGAACAGGAAACCTCATCACCGTGGCTGAGTACCTGGCCTGCTGACCAGCAGGACTGATGCAAGCAGCTGGACCACAGACTGTCGAGCTGCACTTAAAGGAATCCTTATGCAAGTCAGACCTAAAGATGTCTTGTATAATCATAGAATGGTTAGGGTTGGAAGGGACCTTAAAGATCAGCAAGTTCCAACCCCCCTGCCCTGGGTAGGGACACCTCTCCCCAGAGCAGGTTGCTCAAAGCCCCATCCAGCCTGGCCTTAAACACTTCCAGGAATGGGGCATCAACAACTTCCCTGGGCAACCTCTTCCAGTGCCTCACCACCCTCACAGCAAAGAACTTCTTCCTAATATCTCATCTAAATCTCCCCTCTTCCAATTTAAAACCATTCCCCCTCATCCTGTCACTAGACTCCCTGACAAAGAGTCCCTCCCCAGCTCTCCTGAAGGCTCCCTTCAGATCCTGGAAGGCTGCTATCAGGTCTCCCCGGAGCCTGCAAAGGTCCTCACCAGCTGGGACAGGGATGATGGATACCCCACAGACCCTGGAAAATACTCAAAATATAATAAAATACAGCACATGGTTACTGAAAGACTGGCACTTTAATCCATAATTTCAATAATTAACCAATTAAGGTGATGAAAAGATCACAGTTAGGAGGAAGGTACATGGGAAGTGATGACGTGGAATACAGAGAGCTATGATTCAGTCCCTGAATTTCGGCTGAAGAACTACAGACGACCACAATGCTTTGGGCAATCAGTGTGCAGTGCTCTGCTTTATGCTGCTCTGAAGGGGTCCAAATTACAAACACAGCCTGTAACTGAAAATAGGACTGAAAGCAACTCAGTAAGTTTGGATCTCAGGTTGACGGAAAAGGCAGGAAGAGGGATCAGTGCTGACACCAGCTGGATGAGAAACATCCAGCCCTGAAAATGCCAGGAAGAGCAGCACCACCAGTAGACTAAGGGAAAACCCAGAGTAAGGCAGGACCAACCACCAAGGTACTACCAAGGGTCGCAGACAGACCTAAGAGGCAGCCTGGACCCTTCCTCCCCTATCACCACCAAAAGCTCAGGTACATGCCACAGAGTTTATCTCTCAAATCATCTATAACCTGACTGGTCAGAATCAAAGGAGGGCTGATGTAGTGCTGATGTCACAAAACCACAAGCTTCTGAGAAACTTCATCCACAAAGCACGAAAAACCAGTTTACTGAGAGTGAACCAAGCACAGAGCATGTGTTTAAGAGTCCTGCTCTTCCCCCTCTCAAAGAAAACACTAAATTATTTCACCAGTCACACCAGCCAGGAATTTCTGGACCCTTGAACATCCATCCTAAAGGCTCATCAAAAGAAAAGCCTCATGCAGCAATCTGCAAGGCTCCAGCAGCACTCCTGGCTTTCTTCTTTTATTGTTTTGGGGGTTTTGTTTGGTTTTTTTGCTACTTGTTACAGTCACAGCTGTATTTCTTAGTAGCTCTCATTACTCTACCACCCATCATCCAAAACCTGCCTCTCAGTAATCCCTGTTTCAGTGTTCTGCATTACACAAAAGAAAACACCAACCAAGGGTGAGCGGCCGTATTCCCGAGCCCGGCAGCATCCCTCATCAAAGGTGCAAACGATCCAGGTTTGATAAGCTTGCTCTTCTCCTCATTATTACAACTCAAACTGAAAAGGGAGCTCGGGGTTGAATTACAGGACAGAACTCCACCTGCATTTAATACAACCTACTGAACAAAACGTTTTGCTGGACACAAAGACTGCTTTTCAGAAACTTAGAGCTATCACTCCACACCTCTGACCACAGGGCACAGACTTCTTGATGGTCAGTCATTCATTCTCACACACTTGGGCAGAGCCTAAGTTATACTGTGCTTAAAAAAAATGATATGAGGATTTCTTTTGACAACTTTCCTACACATTATTACAATAATACATTTCCTACTCAAAGATCAGAAGAGGAATCAGCAAGTAATTAGCACTGAGTGGGTCCACTGATGTCCACCAACTCCACCACTGTGTAGGAGTAAAACAAATCCACAGCAGAAGAGATGCAACCTATTAATAACTCCAAACAAAGCTTTAAAAAATGGATTTTCATTTTAATATTTTTTTAATTAAGAGTTACAGCTTCTTCAGGTATGTCTGCCTAATGAATAAAGTATCTTAGCTCCCCAAGATAGATTAAATAACACAAAGCTTGACAACTAACCCCAGCATCTCTGGTTACTCCTGATTATAAATAGAGAGAACTGATAAATGTCTCCTGAGCAGCCTTCAGCTGTAACATCAACTCAGAAAGTGACAGAAGGCACAGCTGTGCTTCTCCCTTAAAATTTCTTTTGTTCTATATATTTAATATCATGAATATGACAATTGTCCTTCCAGGATTATCTTGCAGTATACGAGGAGAGTGTACAGTAATGAAAATGCCTAAGAAATACTTCCAGGACTCTAAAGGAATAAATATAACACAGCTGTTCTGCCCCTGTACAATGAAACTCTACAATATTATGTATCACCCCAGTGATCTTCTGGACTGATCAAAAAGTTTGGGTTTTTTTTCCCCAGCCTTACAGAAAATAACCAGATACACGTGAAAGCAAAAGCATTCAGAGATCTCTTTCAGACTCCTCACGTTGGCCAACCACGAAGAACATCCGCCCCCTCGTCATGCAAAAATCTGATACATCAAACCCAATTTTTAATGTGCAATTTAAAGAAAACCTAAAAAATCCCACTAATCTATTAAAAAACCTTAAGAAATTTGCAAAGACTTCCACATTTTACCATACTACAGCCTCCAACAGGAAAAGTTTTAGGTTTGTTTTTTTTTAAGAAGATGCCCAGTTCTTCAATTACAGCTGCAAAATAATTCATAGAATCATAGAATGGTCAGAGTGGGAAGGGACCTTAAAGATCATCAAGTTCCAACCCCCCTGCCATGGGCAGGGACACCTCTCCCTAGACCAGGATGCTCCAAGCCCCATCCAGCCTGGCCTTAAACACTTCCAGGGATGGAGCATCAACAACTTCCCTGGGCAACCTCTTCCAGTGCCTCACCACCCTCACAGCAAAGAACTTCTTCCTACTATCTCATCTAAATCTCCCCTCTTCCAATTTAAAACCATTACCCCTCGTCCTGTCACTAGACTCCCTGACAAAGAGTCCCTCCCCAGCTCTCCTGTAGGCTCCCTTCAGATACTGGAAGGCTGCAATAAGGTCTCCCCGGAATTCACAGTAGGCAACCTCATCTCACTGCTTCTGGAAGCACATACAAGGCAAAGATTGTACAATTAAACCCTAAATGAGGGAAGCCAATTCTCTGCTACACTTTCAAAACATGCTGGCAAACAGCTAACATGAAGAGGTTTAAAGCCTCGGAACCAATTACCTGCTGAATTTACAGCTGAAAAGTGCTAGATTGATGCAGACAATGCCACAAACAAATGGAAGCTGATACTTGATTAGTACAGAAGAAATTAAAACATGAAGTAATTAGGTTCAAAGTAATATAGCATCTCTAGTCATCATATCCCTCTCTTATAAATGTGATAATACCAGAGAAATAACATTCCCTGTGCCAAAGCAACCCTTCAAAGCTGGCAGGTTGGCACAGCAAAAGGAGTTCAAAAGAGCTTTTCATTGATGAGAGCCCTGTGGATTGTCTGGAGAGGAAGAGCTCACTGAGACAAGCGAAACCTATTAACACCATCAAATTAAAAATAAAGTAAGGAAGCTGTAAATGCACAGGCTTCCAAATCCATTATTACTGGCCATTTTACTTAAATAGCAGGCAGCGGCTCCTGCCAGCAACAGGGGACGTGGTGCTGCTGGAAGCAGAAGCCTCCAGAGATCCAGGGATCGCTTTTAAACGACTGGGGAAGAATATTCCTAATACGCAGTGTGCAAAGCTACAGCTCCTACGCTCCGTCTGGCAAAAACAAGGAAAACATTCCAATTACTAGGAGGGATTTCTGAGGCACGTTCAAGCAGTCTGCCATCTCCCTGTTTTAAAGATGAAATAGTCTCACCCAAAACAAATCCCAAGTTTAATGTTACCAGCCAGAAAGAAACTACAAAGTGAAACCGCTGCTAGAGAAGAACTCTCAGGGTTTTTGTAAACAGTTAAAACTGCCTGATTTGGGAAGCAGAGTTAAAAGAGTACACTTACCCACAGATATTGCAGCAACTTGAGCAAACGCGGGCAGTAATAATACTCCATCTTCCCCGGCACAAAGTTAACGTAAAACCATCTTCCTCCCGAGCCAGCCCTCCCCGCTCTTCCCCGCCTCCAGCAGAAGTTAAAAGCGGAGCCGAGCAATTAAAAGCAAGATGAATAATGTAGGTTGGCTCCTCATCCGGCCCCACGTCACCAGCCTGAGCTCTGTGCCTTTAACAGATGCTGTGGCTACTCAGAAGCAGTCCCTGGGCTACCGGCACCATGTGATTAACCACTTGCTGCTGAGCATCAAACTGCTCCGACTTCTCCCCGTCTCGGGTAATCCTGACCACGTTAGGCTAGAATTAATAATAGCACTTTGGGTTTTGAGCTGAAAAACCCTTCTTCTAGAAGGAAAGAGAAGCTTCTAAACCCACTGTGTTTCACAGGCTGGGTTATGAAACGCTATTAATGCCCCCCCGTTGTCGGGGTTGGGAGCTGACCTTATTTTTTTCGGCATGTAGAAGGGAAAAAAAGCCAAACCCATCAGCACACAGGGAAGAACAGCTTCTGCTTTTAATATAAAAATGTCTTTTGTGAAGGAGAAGAAATAGAGGCAACAAAGTGTCTTTTTATAAGGCCCTGGAATGCTCCCAGCATCTCAATATTACCAAAAAAGGAAGAAACTCTGGGCAGACCCAGTTATTAACCAACACCGGGTCACCCTCCTCCGGGCGGCTTGCAGAAGTAGGAAGCTGAGTTATATCACCAAACAGGAGAAGGTATTTTCTTAAAAGCAAAAAAGAAGACCAGAATCATAACATTTCTATCTGTTGCTACTTTTCTGACCTTTTTTTCTACAGGAAAAGGAGAGAGGCACTGGAACAGGTTGCCCAGGGAAGTTGTTGATGCCCCATCCCTGGAAGTGTTCAAGGCCAGGCTGGATGGGGCTTGGAGCAACCTTCTCTAGGAAGAGGTGTCCCTGCCCATGGCAGGGGGGTTGGAACTGGGCGATCTTTAAGGTCCCTTCCAACTCTGACCATTCTATAAGTGACAGGGAGGACCAGATGGCCTTTCCCTTCCCAAAGCTCCTCTGGCTGTCACCCTTCCCAGGAAGGATGACAACAGGGAGGTGACAAGAAACAGCTTCCAGGAGCCCACAGTCTCCTTTGCTTGAACTTTTGGTTCTGTATTTTTAAGAAAACTACTAACTGCCACCTATAAGGCCTTGTACAGCTGACAAACTCTTTTGATTTTCTCCCAGGTTGATTCAATTTTTAGGGTAACAGAACAATTAGCACATGATGATGTATTTTTTTTTAGTAGGTCTGTTCCCATGGGGGAATGAGTGAAGCCACAATATTAGAAGCTTTATACAACCAGAACATGAGAACATTTGCTTTTCTGTGGGCAGAGACAGACCTGTCACGGCCAGAATGGGAAAGAACTGGTGAACTACAAGGAGCCAAACTATAAATTCAACTGCAAATTTATAAAATATTTATCTTTTCTCCCTAGTAGTTAATTTCCAAAATATTTTTAAGAGTCAGCTCATGATTTCCTTAAACAAATCCTTCTCCACCCACACATCACAGTCTCAAGTAAGCGCATCTTCACACGGATACCACTATGGATACCAGATTTTCCTAACCGAAAGGGGGAAAAAAAGAAGTTAAATATAAATATATAAAAATATATAACCACAGGCTCCAAAATAATTCATGCCTACATCAGTTCTAGTACTGGAGCCCTCAGCTTTAATTACACAAAGCAGCAATTTTGGTTATAAAGCACAGTTGCATCAAAGCTGCTGTTTCTAGATGAGGATCCCTTCAGCCCTTCTCTTTTGGGGACGAGCCACGTGGCACATTCCTCACTTCTCCATTCATCAGACTCCTATCAGCCTTGATGACTTAATCAGGAGTTGAGGTTTGTGACCTAATGTCAGAGAACTGAAAACACCTGTGTCAGCTGTGATGGAATTGCTATGAAGTTATGAAAGAAAAATGTATTTTGAAATTCTAGTGGTTGACCAGATCACCCTGCAGCACCAGGGCTTTCGGCGAGAACCCAGTGCCTTAGGAGTCTTAGGACAGGTTACACAAACAGAGAGATAGTGTGTGTATTTGACAGGCAGTCACACCAGAGGCTCACAGCCCCTCACATCCATCCCAGATGTAAAGGAGAAGACCCCCTACGATCATCTAAGCTACAGGAGAAGCCATGCAGATGCCCTCTCTGCCTCCTGCAGAGTCTGAGTGAGATTCATGGCTAATTCTGTGAGCTAAAATCCCAGTCATCCAGGGCAAACATAAGACCAACTTGATTTTTATGCCTGTGATGGGTTAACATAACCCATAAACATAAAAATATTTACTCCTTTGTGAAGTCAAACACTCTGTAAGTGGGCAGGGAAAAGTTTTGTCTTCTTGATACTGTCAGCTCTAGTAAAGCAAACAGGAAAATAATCACATAAATTCTAATATTTTCCTTAATTCTCTGTTAGGTGAATGCCTTTAAATCTGAAATGACTTCCTCCTTTACTAATGTCAGGCTATATCAAAGAGTGAAAAGGGAAAGAAAAAGAACTCTTAAGTTGGAATAGAATGTATAAGCACTACCCTACAATTAGCAGTAATATTTATATAACAGTCACTCACTCGTTAGAAAACACTAACAACAAAGCTGATGATCATAAACATATTCTAACCTCTAAGAAACAGAAACCAAGGCCAAAATATTCAGATGGAAACAATGAATGAGAAGAATTTGCCTTGCTGTTCAGCCTGTATCACTGTCCCTCACATGCCAGAACGCAGCAGCCCGGCTTGGATCCTCTCCCCAAGGACAGGGCACCTTCTGAACATCTCAAAAGGCACTAAAACATCCGACTACACAAGAGCAGGAATAGCTTTGCAGATCGTAACACACTCTCCAGTGCACAAGATGTGCAATAGCACGGACCTCAGAGAAAAATAAACTCTAAGAAATCTGTCTTCAAAGATCTGCTCAGTTTGAAGTTTTGAAACCATGACACCTCCACAAAGACCATCACATTAAAATATAGATTTTGTTATCCTCTGTTCTGGAACAGCCCAAATAAATAAGTAGGCAGTTCCAAACTGTGATATTTCTATTATTCACGGGGAGTAAAACCATTTTTTCAGCCTGTAGAACATGTAATTTATTTTTTTTTTAAATATACAGAGATGCTGTAGCCCAGTTCTTCCTCAAGCTCCAGCACATAAACCCCTGGCAGTGTATGTTCACAGTCATCCATTTACCACAGTCCAATACATTCACAGTCATTAATCCACCTCAATCTTGGAAGGTGGTGAAATCTGGAAGCTACTGTTCTAGCACAGAGCACCTTTCCTTTCTCCCAGGCACATCACCTCTTTGAATGCTGTGATACTTTACCAGCCCTGTAACGCTTATAGCACTCAGCATTTTTTTTTTGTAGAAGACACAGTAAAAGCACAGTTGATGACAGTCTAGCAGCAATACTGGAATCTTTATAAAAGCCTTACTCTGTTTTTTAAGGATTACAAGCTCAAAATAGCTAAAAAGTGCAATCTAGATGAGCATTAAACCTCAGGAGTATCATCCTTTGCAATTTCAACCCCCTATTCCAAATTGCCGATTGTATATTGTAATGGTTGCATTTCAAAGAAGTCCTACATAATATTTCAAAAAATAACCTTGTAGGAAGTAGATTCTCTGGAATGCAATCACAAAGAAATTACTTCTCCTGAAGTAAAATTACACTATTGCACCTTGCTTCCACTTAAAACTGCATTCATCCTTAAGAATCTAGTTCAGTAGCTGTCCTGGCATATTTCATTCAAGTAGTTGTTTATTATCACAGGCAGATGGGAAATAATGTGACAAATGTCTATTAATCTAAGTTGGTTATCAAAGAATATACATATATAGTATATTTAAGAATATATCAAAGAACATGGGACAGTTCATTACCCTGAGTGAAAGCAAATCTACTATTCTACAAAAAAGGTAGCGAGCTGTCACTTTGAGAACTATGGGTTCATTAGAAAGACAGATTGCATTCTAATCCAGAGAAAATCATAGAGTCATAGAATGGTCAGAGTTGGAAGGGACCTTAAAGATCCTCCAGTTCCANGTTGGACCCGTTCCAACAGGTCCATGTCCCTTCTATGTCTCCTATGAGCTTATGTCACTTAACTGCGCTTCTGTGGATCTACCCTGACCTCAAACACTACAGCAGCGCATCTCTCCACCAGAGGGAAGTATTGAAACGTACTGGTGAGAAAGGCAACCACACAGCAGAAGTCTTTGTATTTTCTCCAAATGAAAACAAAAGTATTAACCTTGGCTGCAGAAGAAATGGTTGAGTTCTACATAATCTGCAATATCGATGTGGGGCTTTGGAAAACATGAAAGGACACTGAGTTTTCCACCTCCCAAACACATGTAAAGATCGCTTCCCTGCACCTGCTCGCTCACAATCTGGATGCTGGAAGGGCCAGGCTGCCCTTTTTGCTACCACGGCACTGCAGAACAACAAATACCCCACCACGAGGCTTTTCAAAGCAATACAGAGAAGCAGAACATTCGGATCCCACTGAATTCCAGTGGATGCTGAGTTTCCTATTTTAGCAGGGTCGACATCCTTCCTTCCTTCCCCGTCTCAGGCTACACTTGATAAGTTTAAGATTTATTCCGAGGAATCCCACATTTAATAACCAAGTTGGAGAATAACAGTCATATTTATCCCAGTACACCACCTAAATAGTTCAATTATCCCAGCACTGTTTCTGACAGCATTTTTCTCCCCCTATTCCACCTTCTCAACATCTTTACGTGTTTGCACTGTCAGCCCATGGTATATAACAACTTTCAGGGATTGAATGATATCATAAATAACCCAAACTCCCTCTAGATGAACATTTAAGCTGAAGTCTGTACTAAGACCGGGAAAGAGAAAGGGATATCAGCCCTTGGATACCTTTCATGAAGTTTTAAGACTAAAATTGGGACAATGCGAGCCTGTTTCCAAAACTCCTATTAGGAAACTTGTTTACAAAATCCTTATAGGTTTGGGAGTTTGCTTTTCTTTGCTAGAAGAAGAAAAAGATCTCACTCAGTTCTTTTCCATTTTTATCTTTTTGTCTATTTTCTGTTAAAGGGCTGTAAACAGCAGGATGAGTAATTGCAAACCCAAGCTCTCTGCAGAGGGCAATACATTCGGTCACCACAGGAGCGTGCTAGCAGACTGAGAGGAGGGCTGAGATTTGACCTTGGGACAGGGTAGTCACCCCTTCTCCATACAAGTAAAAGAGTTCTGAAAAGATGTGGGTCATCCAGATTTTCAAAAATTGCTAATATATACCTGTAGAGTTACAAGATGGCTCTGGAGTGACTACAGCATCATTCCTCTGCATCAAATCCCCTCTACTCTGCGCCTGTGAGACCCCACCTGGAGCCCTGTGTCCAGCTTTGAAGTCCTCAACAGAGAAAGGATATGGACCTGGTGGAATGGTTCCAGTGGAGGGTCATGAAGATGCTCAGAGGGCTGGAGNCAGCACTTCCAGTGGTTCAAAACAAGTTCTTCCAGTATGGAAGGATTTCAGTGGCAGCAGCATGGCCTATCTTAAAATGGTACAATCACGTGCTGTTGACGTGGTTTTCAAATCCTTTTTTTTCCAAAAAAAATATTGATGTTTCTTTCATTATGTAACTTTGAGAAGATCAAGATCTTTGCTTCGTATTTCGGAACAACATCTGGACAGAGAATAACTATTCCTCAGCATAGAATTCATCTGGGAGTAAAGCTCGGAAATCCTTCTATAATATAGGAGGATATCAACCCAACAACTTCAAGTGGGGATGTACCCCAAAAGGAAGCATATCAGAGACAAACCAGACCACCAAAAACATCAGCTGTGATTCCTCACTGTGTGTTGTCTACAGAAAGAAAATTAAACCCAGCATTTTTCAGGCTATGACATGGTTCCAATCTGAACCTCCCCTGGTGCAACTTGAGGCCATCTCCTCTTGTCCAGTTGCCTGTGACTTGGGAGAAGAGGCCAACCCTGGCATCTGCTCCTTCTGCTAGAAAAACACATCCATTTTTTTCATGGCTGTTTGCAAACAGGAAACTGGTGCTGCATGGAGTAATCCAGGCTGTATCTCCCTTCTCTCTACCCAGCCCCTGCCCAAAAACCTCCTCCAAAACAACATACCGTTCCATCATCTGCCCTTCTGTCCTTGTAGAAACTGTGGCGGCTTCTCTGAGTAGAGCCCAAAGAAAAGTCCATTCTGTCTGTTTTTTCCAAACTTGGCTTCGTCCACTCTTTCCTAGAAGCCTGTAAAAAGACATTTATGTGTGTTGGCTACATATACATGCACACACGTATGCATATAAAGTGTCCTTTGGAAAATAACAAAAGAAAACAAAACAAAAGCCCAACACACACACAAAAAACACAATCCAGAGGAAGTTCAAAGCCAAAAAAACACAACATAGAATCATAGAATGGTCAGAGTTGGAAGGGCCCTTCAAGATCACCCAGTTCCAACCCCCCTGCCATGGGCAGGGACTCCTCTCCCTAGAGCAGGTTGCTCCAAGCCCCATCCAGCCTGGCCTTAAACACTTCCAGGGATGGGACATCAACAACTTCCCTGGGCAACCTGTTCCAGTGCCTCACCACCCTCACACCAAAGAACTTCTTCCTAAGATCTCATCTAAATCTCCCCTCTTCCAATTTAAAACCATTACCCCTTATCCTGTCACTAGACTTCCTGACAAAGAGTCCCTCCCCAGCTCTGGAAAGACGTCACAGCTACCAACATCCAACTGGCCCCACATTCATGCATTAGTGTGTCCCTGTCAAGGGAATCACTTGCATTTCAAAGTCAGGATCAGCAGTGAAGTTTCACATACAAATAAGGGCCATTCACCAAGAAAAAATAATAATAATTTGCTTCTTTCAGGAAAAAAAACCCAACCAAAGAAAAATAACTCCCAAAACATCATTGTTGACAACGTATAAAACAAAACCAAATTACTACTTTTCAAATAATTATAAATTGCAGAGTTAATTTAACATCTAATATTCCAAGCACTAACAAAATAATACGCACATGTTTTAAAGCGCTTTCAAGCTCTCTCCATGGAAACATCAAGAAATATTTATACACTTGAAACAAAACTCTAGTCCTCTAGGACAATACAAATGCCTCAAGAAAATACAACACTAAAGGAAATGAACTCTATTGAAAAGTATGTAACTGCTCACTCACTGCAGTCACAGCTAATGCTGGAACTGGTATAAAGACATAATACAAGCTTTTCCTGACTTTCAATTTTAGCTCCAGGACACACATTTGGTAATACCTTTTTATCATCATAGAAGAATGACTCTGACGGAGATGACATCTTCTGTTTCCAGCCATTATCCACATTTTCCAAGGGGAAGCTTTGCCGGGCTCGGTACACATCCTTCCTCCCCCTTTCCTCCTGTGTGAGCAGGAGATTGTCCTTTCCTTGGCGGCTCTTTTCTGAATAAGATCGTCTCAAATCTGTGGACGTGTAGTTCTTCCAATCAGTTTTACTTCTCACGTTAGAAGAGTCAGTCTCACACATCATCTTATTTGCAGCATCTTTACTCCTTGTTATAGAGCTCCTTGCTACACTTCTGCTCCAGTCACCTTCTGAAGACACCTCCAAGAACTGTTCTTTTGCGACCGCCTTCTTCTGCAAGAGGCCATCATCTGCCTTTATGGATAACTTAGATGTAAAATTAACTTCCAACCTTTGGTCTGAGCTAACTGCATTTAGAGGCTGTATCTTATCAATCACCAATTTTGGACTTCGGTTCCTGGAAGTTAAGTTCACTTCTTCATCCTCATCAACGATGAAAGTTTTCTTCCTCGTGAACTCCACAGGTGAACTTGCAAATTTATCTGAAAAGAAGCCGCCAGGATTCCCCCAGTAAGGAGGGCTGAACTTTCTGTCTTTGGTCTTTTGCTTATCAAATTCAGGGCTACACAATTCCAATTTCTCTTTGCTCTTCTCATTCAGAATCAATTTCTCCAGCCTGTGGTGCTCTTCTGCAAAGTCACCTTGTTTGTGATCTGATCCCTTCCATTCTTTCCAGCTATAGGAAGAAGTCACTCTATCTGGCACATTTCTTTTGTTCTTGGATTTCTCCCTACTAAATGGACTGTGATCTTCAGAGAGCTTGTCTTGAACACTACTGGTTTTCGCTGATTCTTCTTTATATTCTGCCATAAGTGCATCAATATCAAGAATTTGAGATCTGTAGCCATCCTGAGCCTTCCTTCCAGAGAAATCAAAATTAGTTTCACTCCTTTTCTGGGGACCTGATTCACTGTCTTTGTGCAAGGGTGCAAAACGCAAGGGGGATTTGGGTTCCTGGTAAGACGAAATACTTCTCGTGCTACTTTTGAGATCAGTTTGAGCTATATTTTCCAGATCCTGTTTTAACAGGAAAGTATCAACATCTATAATTTTCTCTTTAGAAAGATCCAGACCTCTTTCATGATACTGTTGGTTATCTTTCCTAGACACATTAAAATTACCAAATGCGGTGGTTTTGGAAAAAGTACCAGCTTTGTCTTCTTCTTTGACCCAGTCCTTGTTAACATGCACTTCCCGTGAGTCTTCTCTACAATCTGTGCTCATCACATTTTTATTTGGTTGCTGCAATAAAGGCTTGGACCTTTCAGCAAAAACAGAGTCCAAATTAATTGTTGTTCCCTCGCTGGAGCTAGAAATTCTCTTAGTTTCACTTGCACCAGGAGAGCCAACAAAGCTTTTCTCTTTCTTGTTACCAGGAACCTGATAAGTCACTGCAAAGTAAGTTGCCTTTGGCTCAGAGGCAGAACTCTGATTTTTCAAGTAATTGTCAGGGCTGCCAAGAACAGTTTGGTTTGCCTCACCCCCTTCCACCCCTTCTTGGCTTTTTTTGTTTCTCTTTTTAACTGAGCTTTCATCCAATTGCAGTGAATCTGTCCGACTCAGCCTTCTGATATTTTCAGGAGTGAGCCAGACGACTTCTTCTGTCTTGACAGAATCCTGAGGCAGGGTCCTCCTCCTCCACCTTTCAGAAATCTTCAAGTCAGAAACGCTGCTTCGCGTTCTCCTGATTTTTTCTTCGGGATCTATTACTCTGATTTTTTCACTTTTTTCATGAGCTGTACTATCTAAGCTGAAGTCCTGTTCTTTGCAATTTACATCTAGACTTTTCCTTAACCCAAAGGTCCTCGATTCCTCTTTATTAAGGGTTAGCACTTTTGTATCAGGGTGGTGGCTACTGGAAGATTCACAAAACTGTCCGCTCGAAAGCGGTGAAGAGGACTGGGCCCCATGTTTATTTACACTCGTTGAAATCACTTCACGATCAAAATTGGTTCTGAATTCATAGTTCTCTGTCCCACTGAGTCTGAAACTCCTTTTCTCAGAAGGGCATTTAATCGTACTAGAACCCTCTGTCTTATCTGTGGAAGAGACTTCATTCTTATCACTTTTAACTTCAGAATGGGGTTTGTTTACTTTTTCAATCACTCCCCAAAATTTACTTTTGTTTGTAGAATAAGGTGTTTTCTCAGTTATTACTAATGGTTCAGGTTCAGTTTTATTAGAGTCTCTTTTCTGTTCAGACAAAGGGCACTCACCAGGGAAAAAATCAGTAGTTTCTCTCAACACAGACCTACTTGTAAATACTTTCGTGTCTTTAGCTTCTGAAGTCATATTATCTTCTTTCAAGTACAGGGTTTTACTACTTGTCCTGAGCGACTGAACAGTGTGTAAAAAGTCCTCCTCAGTTTTATTCTCTTTCACAGAAGATTTTCTAGTTCTGAGCGTCATGGCCTTTTTTTCAGGAGCCATTGTAATGGCTTCACTAAGAGCTCTTTCACCACACGTCTGAAAGACTTCATATCTGGGCTCTATTCTTTGGTAAATTAGAGATTCTTCTGAATTTTTAGGAGTGAGTTTTTCACTTTTCTCAACCAAAGATTTTTCTAAGAGAATTCCTGGAATCATTTTCTTGTCTTCACTCGAACAAGCCAGCTTCCCACTTTTTTCTACATCCACGATACGCTTTGAAGAATCAGCTTGCTTGGGATACTCCTCCTTTATACCGGTAGCTTCCTCCACTTCTCCCATCCACGACCGTCTGTTGTGCCCTGAAATCACCCCTTCATGCTTTGCCTCAAGCTCGTTATTCATTTTCAGTGCAGCATCAGTTCCAGGATGATCAGTAGCAACGTTGTGCCTCTGAACATTATGGTCAAACATGGTGGCTCGGACAGTTTTCATGTAGGTCTTTTCCACCACCGTGGTTGGTTTTATTTTTTTTTCCAAGTTGCTGGTGAATGAGACAGAATTTTCACTTTGCTGAGAAAAATGCTGACCTTCTCCAAGGAAGCTTCCTTTCCTCTCTATCTGATCTGGTTTATTGGTTATTTTGACAATCTGCCGGGGTTTCCAAGGGTTCCCAGTAGAGTGTGCTTCAGTAAAATCTGTGCCATGTACAAGCTTGATCTCCTTACTCTGGAACAAGAAAATCCAACAGTTAAGATAGTTTGTTATACATCATTTGAATAAAAATAATAAAGTTTATGTTAAAACATACTTTCACCTACTCTGTGAAACACACCCTGCACAAGTTCAACACATCTATCTTCCCTGAACACAAAATCCAGACAGCAAGGTGGTCTAAGCAAATGTGTAGCTCCTGCTCGTGAATCTTGACTGTAAGAGAATTATCTCATACCTTGATTTATACTTTTAATACAAAAAAAGTTGTTCAGCTTAAAGAGAAGGAGGCTGAGGGGAGACCTTCTTGCTCTCTACCACTCTCAGAGGGTGTAGCCAGCAGGGTTTGGTCTTTCCTCCCAATTCACGGGCAACAAGACAAGAAATGGCCTCAAGTTGTACAAGGGGAGGTTCAGATTGGATATCAGGAAAAAAATTTACATGGAAAGGGTTATTAAGTCTTGGAATGGACTGCCCAGGGAAGTGGCTGAGGCACCATCCCTGGAGGGATTTAAAAGCCGGGCTGACACAGTGCTCAGTGATGTGGTTTAGTGATGTTTTTTATCAGAATTAGGTTGATGGTTGGACTGGTTGATCTTAAAGGTCCCTTTCAACCTAGATGATGCTACGAAATGTTGATACAGGAGTTATACATGACTCTCTAAATTCCTGAGCTCAGACTTCACAAGATGTTTTAAATCTGCAGTGAATTTATACCTGCAGACTCCAGAGAAGGTAGCACATGCAAAAACAGCTCCAAACTTTCAAAGGTTCCTAACCCTAGCTACCAAAGAAACACTTAGGAACATTCACATTTCAAGCCCTACAGAAATTCAAGTTGAAAAGCAAAGCACAAAACAGCACCCCAGGGATGTAGGCATCTTCAGAGGCAGCCTAAACTCTAGAGGGACACCAAAAATACTGTATTTTGTCAAAACTGTCTGCTCAAATATAGCTGTTCACTAACTAAATAGTTACATGGTCAGGAACAGCAAGGAATAGGAAGATCTGAGTAAATTTCACAGCTGGAGGTGCTCAGCTAAGAATAATATTAAGGATGAGCTGTATTAAAAAGAGAAAGTGGGAATTAATATTTTTTGCCAACTCTTCACTATTATCTATTTGCAGAAAATATAACTACCATCCTGACAGCTCTTACTTTTAATAACATTCACTGAAAAAAGCAAAGCACACAAATAATAAACAGAATCAAAGACTACTCCTCAATCTACAGGAGTTCAATTCTTTTTATTCAAGATTTAAAATTTCAAACTTGCAATTGACTTGAGTTTAAAAAAAAAAACATTTAAAAAAAGCTGAAGACTGTCCAAAAATTAACACTAAAGGGATTTATAATGAAAGATTTTTAAATCTCATCCATATTCTTCTAGGAGTTTAAGGGCATTTTTTCCATCCCACTTTATTATCAGATTCTTAAAACAGCCCTTCCATTAATGGAAGAGTCTCTTTTTATATCAATTTGCTCTTTTAAAAAATTAAACAACAGAAACTTTGTATCTAGCTCCTGGTTTCCTTACTACACACTCCTATCTTAAACCTAGACTGGAAAAAAATCACAGCACAAAAAGTACCCCTAAAACTACATTAAATCTCTAATACTAAGAAGTGTCAGCAGAGAAGTTCTGTTTTGCAACAGCGAAGTGTTGCTTGGAAACAAAGACAGTCTCACAGCCTGTGCAGCAAATCAGAACCCTCTCTATAATACTTCACTGTCAAAACTGCTAAGTTAAATGTTATTTATGAGACTGATACGAAACCTACAGCCTGTATTTAAAAAGGAGTTGTGACTCAGATGTAGAAAAGCCCTACGTTAATGCTATGCTTCGAGAAAGCATAAAAATCCCTTTAAAATAGCATATAAAATACTTCTCACTCCATACCACTGCATGCCTTTAACAGGATGCATATTTAACTCTTAAAAACTCAACAGACTTTATCACTGTGTCCTAAAGATAGACTGACACAAGTAAACCTATTCAAATGATGTCATTCTTAACACTCTCAACACCCAACTGAACGTCATAGATTGATAAAGAGACCTGGGGGACAGGACAGTGCTCTCTACCTTCAGATGCAAACTTAGCTGGAGGCCACACCAGCCAATGCCATTTTCTTACTTTTTCACTTTCCTGCGTTTCATTGACAGAGTCATTTCTTGTTTCAGCAGGTTTCTCAGGCTTTGCTTCACTGCTTGATGTCGGACTTGAAAACCTAAAACAAGAGACTTCTGTTACTTCTTTTAGTCCAGTTAGTTAGCAGGTACACGTCCTACCAAAGAAGCCTGGTAGAAATTATCCTATAATTATATTTCTTAAAGGAGAAACATCACTATTTCATATTAAGTAACTGTATTTAGTGGCTTAATTGAGTCTGCACCAACAGATAGTTGTTTCCTAAGAATAGTAACCTGTGTGGCTTATGGTATAGTATAAGATTCAGAGATACATAATAAGGTACAGTGACAGAGATACTAATCATCTCATAGAATCACAGAATNAGGGGTGGGGCATCAACAACTTCTCGGGGCAACTGTTCATGCCTCAGTTAAATTTATTGTCTCTTTAATTTGATCACAACGTTAAAAGACTAAGGTTTGCTGAACATATCCTACCATCCCACTGCTCACGAAGCAGGTCCTGTTAGCCAAACATCTGCTCCATTCGTTATGCAAAGTACATTTCCTTACCACCACCAAGAAATGTTATCTTTCTTTCCTCATCCCTTTGCCATCCCATACAGAACAGGAAAAACCCCAATGAGTCCCTGTCCCTGTAGTATGGCCTCAGATAGCGTGCACCAAGCATCATCTCATTCAGATCACAAACAGATCTTTCATTTTGAATAACCAATCATCCAACTTTGTACTGAGGGAATACACGTTATCTTGGACTAAATCTCTTTTTACTGGACAACATTTTATTTTTTTTTCATTTTGGTGTATAAGAATTAGCAGCTCTCATATTACTCCACCACCTCAGCTCACTGCCACAACTTGGGCAGAACACACATCCCAGACCTTTATGTTTGCTTTAAGATGACAGTGAAATAAGATTCCTGTCTGCCTGAGAAGCTGCCACACCATACCACTGTCAAAGACGTGGCAACCATGCTTTTGCTTTCTCACAGATATAAAGGCTGGCAGTTAACACTGCTTACCTCAAGATATTAAAATTTCATGCATTTTGACAATAGATACACAACTACAGTAATGTGCAACAGCCACAAAACTGATAACATTTACATAGATTTATTTTTTTCTTTTTACTGTTGCCGGGGTATATACTTCATTAAATTTTCTTTTTTTGGGATAGGAAAAGGTGGGAAAGGGGCTGAAGAACAACAGTAGAAAGAATAACTACATTTAGTGGAACCAAAATGATCAGCTACTGCACTGAGAGAGCAAGTTGTACTCAATGAGATGAACTTAAGAGGATTAAATAGAATTTCTCTGCAACCTACATCTTTGTTAAATCCGCAGAAAGTGGTCGGGATTGAAGGGACCTGCGTAGATTTCCTGGCTTAACATCAGTGTTTTCTGTTGTCAGTTCTTTGATTCTCTGCTGGATGCTCACGCATCTGTTTTCCTTCTCAGCAGCCGATGGGAGCAGCTCTGGATCCACTGAGGTACTGGGGCTTTCTGAAGTGAACAAACTAATGTGTTTTTTAACACTGCCTCTTACAATACTGGTCTCTTTTTCCGAGGAAGCTGCAGGACTTTCAGAGCCTAGAAACATGTGTGTTTCTTTCTGATCCAGTCTCTTCCCTCCCTTATTAGTTCTGCTTTCACTAGCACTTTCATGGCCTCTTTCAGAAATGTGCAAGCTACTTGTTATTTCTGGTTTTGTCTCAGTTTGTTCACTTTTAGATTTAAGCTTCGTTTCCCATACGTATTTTCCATTATTGAGGATGCCAATGTCCTGACTAGTGCACTTCAAGTTTATTTTAGAAGAGCTGACTTTATTAAATTCAGTTTCTTCAGTTTTTGGCCCAACTTCAGACTGATCATGACAGCCCGTGTCAGCAAAAGAACTTAGCGATACATTCTCCTTGCTTTCATGAGATGAACCACTCTTCTTGCAGGAAGAAAGATCTTTAAGTTCAAACTTAGCTGTCAGGTCCATGGACAAAGGCCTTGGTTTTCTAACCCAGGATTTCTCTGTTGGAGATTTCTCCTCAGAAGGTTCCACAGTGCGATGCTTTTGATCTCTTAATGATTCCAGAAAAATAGCAGATACCGGTCTATGTTTTGGCCTTTGCTGCACATCAGCAGAGAAATCAACTTTACTGTTGATATTATTTGCATCACTGTTGCTCTTCTCCCCTGGATGAACTTCACCAGCATCTTTTTTTTCACCAGTTTTGAGGGAGTTCCAAGAGACTGGTCGAATACTGGAGGAAAGTGATATCTGCCTATGAAGAGACCCTTCAGGACTCCTGGATGTCTCAGATGGTTTCTCCAGCTTAGTGTTATGCTGAAGTTCTTTTGTTTGCATAGTACTAAACACTCTGCGGTCATCAGCAGCCTTTTTTTCTTGAGCCAGGCTTACCTTTGATTGCTCTGTCCCTGCTGTCTCAAAAAGAATGACAGTATTTGCACTGGGACCAGTGTAGAAAGTCATGTTTGTGACCACGTCACTGCCAGTCTTATGTTCATTCTCAATTACTTTCTGATCTACTAAAGGAGGAACATTTCCACTTGGTACCTTAGCAGATGATGTTTCTTCAGTGGCCTTTCTAACGAGACTGCTTGATCTGAAAGCCGGGATGGGTGGTTTCACATTTGCAAAAGTATCTGAAGATTTTTCTTTAGAAAAAGGCTTTGGGAAAAGCGCTGGCCTTGATCCCAGCGACGGCATCGTTGCAGATCTCAAGGAACTCCCAAACTTGTTCTTCTCCTCAAGAGTCAGTGATGCTGAAGCATCCTTTGTCTTGTTAGTTGCGTTTGAAAGCACACTCACATACACACGCTGTGATTTATCCTCGTTTCTGATTTCATTTAAGTCAGGAACTGTCGTCAAAGACGCTAAAGTAGAATTTATTTCTACTCTTGTTGCCATAGTTGTAATTACACATTCAACAGAACTGAAAAAATCCAACAAGGAAAAAGAACCTGCAAGAAAGAAAAGAAAGAAAACACCAGTATTGATGTAGAGTCAGCATGAACATCAAATAACACCATTCTAATTTAAATTCATAAGGTAACTAAATTCAGATTAAGGTGCCTTTCAGATATGCTGTTTACAGAGTATATCACATCAGGAAAGACATACTGTTCCTCCTCGTCTGAAAAACCAGCAAGGAACACTGTTACTCATTGATTAGGCCTAACAACCGGAGAATACATCACAAAATCTCCAAGAGTGTCTGCAGAGCACTGAGTTCCCACTAGTCAAGTAAATTTCAAGGGCTCAGACACTTAAAAATAAAGAAATTCATTTCTTTTTTGAAGCTGGCATCTCAAGGTTGACATATAAATGTCAACAGCTTTTCACAATATGAATAGCTGGTCAGATGGACTGAGTATGTACTTTCAAACTAAGGACAATATCAAGATTGGCAACACAGAAAGTGATTTGTTAGTTATTAGCTAAGACCTACAATTAAATAATAGAAATAAATGTATATTCTACAAATCTCCAAAAGCTTTGCTACCACTTACCATAATTTGCATCTTCTGCTGCAACCAATCCATATGATTTGATTGACTTCTCATCGTGAGAAGAAGATCTCAGGCACCAAGATCACATTAAAAATAGGGGAAAGTGATCACTTCAGCAACACTGACCAGATCTCTCCTGCAAATAAACAAAGAACGTTCAGATACAGGCATAACATATACCCAGATCCACACAGGAGACAAAAATCCTCAGCATTTTAAGGGGAAGAAAAAAGCTGGCTCCAATTTTGAAGTATAAAGCCACCCGATTTAACTGTATAAAGCAAAAGGATGTTTATTTTCCAGGAAATTATTACAGAATCAACAAGAAATTATCACCTAAAGCCTTAAAGGTGGAACTGAAAGGGGAAGGGTAAATAACTATGTTCAGGTTTGGTCTACTGTGCAGACCAAGTTAAAACCACATTTCAATGAGTACTGTTTGCAAATTCAAGTGTTGTCAGTTACTGGTTAAACACCAAGCTCTGCATTACTGTAATCTCAATTACAGTCATTTACTTTCTACTGTAAATCTCCTTTCCGTGACAACAGTGTGCGAAATGCTCCCCAAGAGCCTGACCTTCAAACGGCTGATTTTCAATCAAAAAATGACTTTTACCATGACAAAGCAGTTTTCCCACTATCTCACCAAAGGCAGGAGATGAGCTTTGGCTTTAATTATATTCTTGCCGCAGAGATGGGGGAAAACCAGCAGGAATTAGAATCTCAACAACATTAAATAACCTGATTTTTTTCTAATAAAAAGCATATTTGAGCTGTGTGGCAGACAGGTGGCTAAGGTTAAATGCACTGTTATTATTTTCTCCTTTAAGAGCCATCATATCCTTAGATTTTAGGGAATTCATACTGTGTTTCATAGCCATTCACTCAGGGGTTCAGCTTTATGATTCCACCTTCTTGTCTGCTTTCAGAATCACAGGATGGTTTGGGTTGGGAGGGATCTTAAAGGTCATTGAGTTCCAACCCCTCTGCCATGGGCAGGGACATCTCCCACCAGAGTAGGTTGCTCAAAGCCCCCCCATCCAACCTGGACTTGAAGGGACAGCCTTGGAAGCCTCTCACCTGCTCTATTTTGGTGTGTATTTACCCTATGAATACACCTATTTGTAGATGCTGTGGAATATGGAGCCTCTTGTGTGTGAATTAAAAGAAAGAAAAAAAAGAAAACTCAACAAAAAAAACCCCCAGAATATTGCATTCCTGAGTCTGCAGTCTGGAAAAATGGCTCTTTCACCTTCCTTTGGCTAAACTACCATCACCCTGGCACCAGAAATTGCCGAGATTTATTTTTGTCCCTTCCTCTCTCGGGCAGGCTAATGAACTCCCGTCACCTTGCCCGTTCCCTTTCATCTCACAATCCACTTGAAATTCTGTCTCAACCAACCACTCACAGGCTGTGCTAGTCCCCTCCCAGTCCACCCAGTCCACAACCTCTCCTTTCCAAAATAGTCCCTACCCCAATCAGCTTATCAGAATCAATCTGTCCCTTCCACGATCTTACAGATCTTAATGAAATCTTCCTCCCTCTCCCATTCCTTATTCTAAGAAACGCCACCAAAATCCGATTAAAACACTCTCACATTCCAAGGATGCAAAGGTTTTGTGAAGAGCAAGGTATGCTCTAAAAGCATAAAATAGTAACACTTGCTGAAACAAAAAGGGTGATGATAACAGGAAATGCCCCAAAGCAAAAAATGAAGCTGCAAAAACCAGCATCTTTCTTGCAGTATTTGAGAATAACACTTGCTCCTGTCATTCTGTAGCTCTTTTTCTTTGGAAAAGAAGAAGGGGACACAGAGCTTCTTACATGGAATAAAACTTGATCCTCAACGGAACGCAAGGCAGTGAGTATACAATGCGGGCATAATCCTCGCTAACAGCATACGGCTCCTTGCTCCAGCCAACATTCCTCAACCACAATTTACCCCTTCTGATGGCATTTGTTCCTTAGTTTTATTACCTCCCACTTCAGCTTTGCAGGATCCCATTTGTTTTCTACACAATCTAACAAAGATAGCTTTCAAAGTCTTAAATTCTTATTGTTTGGATACTCTCCAAGAGGTACGTGGCCCAAAGCATTCAAAAAAAGGAGAACAAAACATTTGGGGGAAAAAGAGTATCACCCAATTCTGAAAATTATAAAGCTCCTGGAACTTCCAAAAGCTGTACGTTTGATAAGGAGGAATCACATCAATGCCACGTGTAACATACACTGGACATTGTCTTGAAATACACACCTTGCTATAAATAAACGTGTTTCTCTAATAAGTTACTAACTACTCGTGTTGGCAACATAGGAAATTTTGGGCAATTTACAGGAGTCAACCATAAACAAAACTGCACAAGCATTTTAGATGCTATAATGTTCAATATTACTACTATAATTGTACTATTACAGTTGTAAATCCCTTATTATCAGCTATAATATGACACTCCCTTCCCCAACTTGCCTCTGCTTAGGGACAGCCAGCCAAGCTGCACGTGCTGTGGTGGCCACTGAGCTGGCAGTGCTGTCACTGTGTCCTTTACGTCTCCCCACTCTGTTCTGCAAAGTGCCCAAGCCACGTTGTCACCCTTCCTGGGCACCACTTCACTCCGTGCTCCCTAAGCTTCAGTGACACTCCCCTTGGCTGTTCTGGGGCGCATTCTGCACTCACAAACAGTTTGAAGTGGCACCGAAATAGTTTTTCAAATTCTTCCCGATTTTAATAGTAAGAATGACACAGGTAGGCCTGGCTCTTCCTCCACTGCTCTTCCTCATCTTCAAACCCACTGCAGCTGTGATTCCTGGGCTAGCTTGGGTGTTACAGAGATGCACAAGCAAACTCCAGGTTCAACCCAGGTCTTAAAATCCTAACATCTTGAGGTGTCGTTGGGATTTTCAGTTAAACAACCTATCTTTACAAAGATGATTAACATTGCTTATTATGAATCAAAATGGATTATTCACTTCACAGTGTTATTCTTCAAAAAAATCATACGGGAAAGGCTCTACCCAAAACACACCCTTTCTATTTTGCCTTTGCCTGCCCTGCCTTGCCCACCAGCAGCACATAGAACTATTATTTACATCACTGGTAATTCCTTTAAGCCTATTAGGACAACAGGAGCAGCAGCCCGCAGATAATTTTTCCACCATGAATCACGTGATTATTGCCAACTTCCTTGCCCATGAAGAAGAAGAATGCTTGAAATAACACAAAGCAAAATAATCTACAATCTGTCCCTGAAACCTCGCAGCAGATAAACAACTCCATCTGTCTTGGGTAAGGGTGGAAAGCAGAAAAATTCTGCAGAGAAAATATCTCTGCTATTAATGACAAAAATAATAACCACCAAACTAAACACACAAACCAAACAAAACAATAAAACCCACCCAAACATCCAGTTTATAAAATTGGAAATAACTAGAAAGCGTGGCTCCAACAGCGAATATCCATGTCTGTTTCGACTAAGAATACTCCAGTAGGAAACTACCAAACAAACACAAGCTTTTCCTTTTTTAGGCACAACTTTGCAAACAAATCCACTATCAGTATAAAAAAAAAAAAAAAAATTCCTCCCTTGGTATGTAAATACAGAAAGAGATTGGTATAATTACGCATATCAGCAGCTTCTGAGAACCCAGCTTTGCTATTACTGTATACCCATTTTCCCCCCTGGTTTTTAGTGGCATAGGAGGAAGCCCCAGGAGCTGCTGAAAACAAACACGATGACCAGACGTGTCACACAGACACACAGCACCACAAGATTTATTTCATTCCTCCTACAAAAGGAGGTGTCTTAAAAGTTTCAGTCTTAAAAAAAGAAAAGGTTTGACTTTTTTCCTTCTTTTTTTTTCCTTTCCATCCTCACTGACCATAGACTGGCAGCTGTCTGTAGCAGTTCAGGTCAGTTATCCTGAGCAATCCTCCCCTCTGCTGCCTCCTACAACACTTGGAGAGTTGCTGATAGGATCTGCTCTGCTAATTCTCATTTAATCCAATCACTCACCGTGCACAAATGTAAAATGGAATAACTTAACCACGCGCGTGAATGCGGTCGGGAACATACAACCACCAGCACAGTCAAAATAACATGAAGGGGGGAAAGAAAAAACCAAAAACCCTTTCTGAAACTTTTAGAACTATGTAGAACATGCAACTAATTCAGTAAAAAAGGCTTTTTCTATTCTTGGATTTAAGCCTGATTCACGTTATTAGTACCGTCATTCACTGAAATGGGATCCATCAGTTGTATTTAAGAGGACACACAGGGTCTTTCAAAGAGAAAAACAAATATATAAAATATATATATATATGAAATAATAATCCTGTCATACTGGTCCTAATTTTTTAAAAATATTCCTGGGCAAATTTATTCACCAAGTAAGAATAAGCAATAAAATGCATTTAAATCACATTTTCCCAGATTCAGACTGAGATCAGTAGCACAAGGGCCTTGTTCTGCTCCTCAATAGTCAAAGCTAACAGGTTGAGAACTAAAAATACATATTCCAGCTGTCTTGTGACCTGCAAAGCCCCACCAATCTTTAATACTAATATTCCAAAAGTGCTGCAAAATTTAAAAATATTATTTCTCCATTCCCCATGTGCAAGCCTATTTGAAGCCACTAGATTTATTTTTAAAAAAGGACAAAGTATTGTTCTTTTGGATGCTGCAGTCCAGCCCCATCACAAGGATGAAATACTCCACTCTGACATTTTCTCCCACTGCAGAGAAAGATTAGCCATTCGTTAAATAAAGTGCCCATCCTATAAATAGCAGCATTTACAAGCACTTGTAAATCTCTAATTGCTATTGCCAGTACAATTGCATAACTATCAGTACTTGTTAGAGCTTCGCTGAGATCCAGACCTGCACTGAAGAACACAAATATCATCAACCATCCTTTGGATTGTGCTGGCATCTCAGGACTAGAGCCAAAACATTACCCCCCAGATTTTAATACCTGTTATTTTAATATTTTAAATATTCTAATCCACTTTACAAGGTAAGAAGAGTTAACAGGGTAACAAATTGTAAATCACTACAAGCAAATAGCTTCAGTAATTCAATCTGGCCCCACGCAGGCAATAACCTTTAGAGCAAACCAAAAATTCAATATTAAATACGCCAGCGTGTCCCCACGATGGGCAACATAAATCTAAGATGCCATTCTTGATGTAGCAGGACAATCAGTTGATTAAGGCAATCGTTCAGGAAAACACATTCATTTACTTTAAAACAGGATTCAACAGCAAAAGGCAACTGTCCATGACTGAGAGGGAAAGGCAGTGTGACAGCAGTGGGGCAGAGGGAGTCAGCCTCCAAATTTCCTTGAATTTGTGAGACAGAGACAGGTCTGGAGGGAATGACTGGTGAAAAAAAGAAAATTATATGCAATTGTCTGCTTCCACAGCTGCCAGTCCTGTGGAGTTTTCATAACAATGTTTGTGTGTCACGTAGAAAATGTAACCAAACAGGATCAATCTACAAAAATCAGTCACCCTGGTGACAAATACTTCCCCCAGCCTGTGTTTGCCCAGCAGTGCGTCTGCACTCTGTTCAGGAAGAAGTAGTTATTTCTAGAGAACAGTTTTAGAATTCCATCCTTTAAAAAGGTCCAGTTTGACCCTGGGTTATCAAACCTTCTCCTGCTTTTGCCCCACAGGCAGCACTGGTGCCCTCCTGCCCAAGAAACACTCTCCTCTGTAATGACACATGAGTTTAAAGGAAGAATCTGTGATTCTTCCCAGCAAAGGCAGATCCCTCCAAACATCAACCATGACTACTACTAGCAATCCTCACCCGTTTCCAGCTCTAAAAGGATCTCCCCAAATTTCTGCAGTGTGAGTTTTGGGGGCAATCACCATCCTTCTACAGACAATTACCGGCAACTACTACTCAGTCAAGATAAACTTTGTCAAATCCAGACTCTTGGCTGGGTTTTTTTTCCAGTCTTGGTGTATTGTTGCCAGTGTCTTCTCCTCAGAGAGACCCACCAAGAGTACACGGGTTGAAAGAGCACGTTAGGCATTTCCTCTGACCCGTACAACTACTTCATTACACCTCATTCTCCCATAATTTCACCCTCTGCAACCCTCTCATTGACAGTTTCAGAGTAAACTCTTTTCCCTTCCAAGTTTCACGGAGGGTCTAATTTGTTTTGAAAGCCTCCTGAGAACTCGCTAGAACAAATCCCAAACAAAGGCAAAATGCATTGAAATGTTAGTGAATCATCATTTTTCAGTACCAGATGCTGCACATCCTTACCCTCCTGAATGAGTCATCTTTTATTTCCAGCTCTTACCCTGCACGAGAGATTCCACCTGGCTCATTAATGGGTATTTTCAGAAAGCCCAATTCTTTCAGCAGTTAAAAAAAATCGAGAACTAAAGCAAAAAAATCTCAATTTCTGCCAACGGAGGATGACATTCAGCAGGAACAACGTGAATTACTGGCTAAGGCTGAAGTCAGGCTGAGAGTGTGTTTGTGTTGGTATTCCCAGCAGGCCTCAGAAAGTGCTGGTTTGTTTGCTTATGTCATCAAATGTTTGCTTCTGTGGTCAGCTTCAACTCCTGTTAATATTCTTTTAGGTTTCATCCTCGTAAATGCACTTCACCCACGAACAAGGTCTGCAAATGACTTCTCCCCATTTTATGCAGTTTAATGTGGAATTAAAAAAAAAAAAAAAAGACATTCCAGAAATAGTTGCATTGCATGCCAGATGAAATATTAATGACCAGGTTTGACAAGAAGCAAGAAAAATTGACTATGGAACTGAAAAAAGAAAAAGGAGTCCAATTAAGGCTCTTGCAGGAAGGTATTCAGTTATTTCAGGTAGAACTCTATCTGCAGTTCCCAAAGGTCAACAGGGTTACAGCCCTGACACAAGAGAGGGTGGATATTTTAATTCACAACCTGGCAAATTTATCCTCAAACCTTGTTAGAATCAGTATTAAACTCTCTCCTGGTTAATCTGTAGGAAAAACAAAGGTCTTCTTGTTGGAGGAAGCTTAACATAATTTTTAACCATATTTAAAATAATTTTTGACTGGAATACATTTTTCTGCCCAGATTCTAAAGGAAGAGGGTGAACCCACCAGCTGTGTCTTTCACATACTCTTACACTATACATCATAGAAAGGACATGAACCTGTTGGAATGGGTCCACTGGAGGGTCACCAAGATGATCAGAGGGCTGGAGAACCTCTGCTATGACAGGCTGAGAGAGCTGGGGCTGTTCAGCCTGGAGAAGGCTCTGGGGAGACCTGATAGCAGCTTTCCAGGATCTGAAGGGAGCTTCAGGAGAGCTGGAGAGGGACTCTTGGTCAGGGAGTAGAATGATAGGAAAAGGGGAACAGTTTTAAATTGGAAGAGGGGAGATTTAGATTAGATATTAGGAAGAAATTCTTTGCTATGAGGGTGATCTTGAAGGTCCTTTCCAACTCAAACCATTCTATGATCATGAATATGATGAAATTAATCGCATACTGATTTATTTATATCTCCTTTGAGTGTATGGACTTTGCTTTATAAGAGGTGAAATTTGGTTCATTCTTGTTCCAGAAACACATCACATAGCTGCTGATGCCCCTGACCAGCACAGGCAGCGCTTTGGACCAGCCCCTCTCCAGCTGAAACCTGCAGAGGCCAGGCAGGGCTGCATTTTCTCTAGAGGCTCCAGCTCTGAGTGGGAATGCTCTGATTTGGCAGGCACAGCATGGCCACGGCTGGAGGAGAGGAAGGAGATGGATGAGCCAGCTGTCTGCAGCACAGATAGAAATAAAAAAAGCAAAGCCAAAACCTTTGGCATTCTTCCACTTGATACTCCCCTACAGAATACCATGCTCAATACCATGCCTCAACAGTTAAAGGAGGTTTGGAGACCA
Organism: Thinocorus orbignyianus; assembly: GCA_013400375.1. Lineage (NCBI taxonomy): Eukaryota > Metazoa > Chordata > Aves > Ciconiiformes > Thinocoridae > Thinocorus > Thinocorus orbignyianus. Next base: position 422,488 of record VXBW01004776.1, read on the forward strand.
CCCACACCTGAAAATATTTTCTGTAATTGCACGTAGGCACCTCTTGGCAGCGAGGGGAAAACAAAGGACAACTGTCTCTAATCTCAGAGCTGAGAGAATACAGATATTGCCACTGGATTTTCTGTTTCGCTCGCTTGGTGCTTTCAGGGGGACCAGCTGCTGCAAATGCTTATCAAGCAGCAATGGTATCATTGGGACAGTTTCCTCCCAAAACACTGGTGAAAACTACAGGGACACTGGCATTCAAATTATTTACTCCATGGAGCAAATGAAAAGTTAAAATACCCTAAAGAAAAATCCCTGCAGTGAAAACATCTCACCAGCCAGTACAGAAACCAGCAAAGCTAATGGGAACCACAACGGTGAGACATTCTCACGACTGGTGAGAGATGGCTCTGCTTCTGACCCCAAGTGCCACGTGGGTCAAAGCATCAAGTGAAACAGATCTGTGAGCTTTGGGTTATTAAAATGTTAAATAAATAAAAAATCCACCTACTTGTTACAAAAATAGGCAAGTGTCTTCACAGGAGTACTGCTTGCAAGCAAAGGTTATGAAGCCTTCAGAAATAAACCTGACACATCGCCCTCTGCGCCCAGGAAGGAATCAGAGGGAAGGGATCACTTCATACACACTGAGCTTCCCAAGGTCATTATATTACAGAAACAGAGTGATGTGAGAAGACATTTCCTGCTTGCCTTTATGCGTGGCAGGTGCTTTTGTGTCAGAAGGGACTGTAAGGAAGGACAAAGCCCATAATCCTCTGATCTTCCTCTTCAAATTGTAACAGGATTTCCAGCACTGGAAAACGCATTTGTGACCTGGCCCAGTAAACCACCTTCAGAAAGCACAACCAGCACATCTCCTGTGACTGACTTGGAATCTCCAGTACTAATATATAAATGCCATGCCTTTTATACAGCCACCTGATTGCTGAAAAAGGGATTAAGACATTACCAGAGGGAGAAAAGAATAAATGGGTTTCAAAGAATCATAGAATGGTCAGAGCTGGAAGGGACCTTCAAGATCATCAAGTTCCAACCCCCCTGCCGTGGGCAGGGACACCTCTCCCTAGAGCAGGTTGCTTAAACCCCCATCCAGCCTGGCCTTAAACACTTCCAGGGATGGGGCATCCACAACTTCCCTGGGCAACCTGCTTCATCAGGACTTTAAGAAAATCTGAGGCTACTGGCCTTGGAGCACCACCTTCAATACAGCAGAAGTCATTTCAGCTGGTTAATCATCTGAAAAAAACTTCAACCCATGACATTGAGGACAAAGGAAACAAGGGTGATGGGGTAGAAGAACATAAAGGATAATGACAGATTAAAAACTCTATGTGTGTCATAGAATAAGAGTTGGAAGACACCTTAAAGATCATTGAGTTCCAACCCTTTTGTTCTAATCCTTAAGATTTGTTCTCACCATAAAGGTTCAAAGTCAGCTGTCTCGGGCCACTGTACAGCTACTGCCAACAATTATCAAAGAGGAAAAACTAGCTGGCCCTTGGAAAAGGTCTCTTGTATTAGTTTTACAGCTGTGCTTGTCTTGAAGGATGGATTCTGAGCTGCACAATCATTAACTAAAAGACTCATTCACAAAAAGCACGTGCCACTTCCAGATGAAATACTTAGAGCAAAGATGCTGTAATAGATTGTGCTGCTTCTAAGCTTTCACCTAGCTAAAAAGAAGCTTGTCATCTCCTATTCTTGTTATAGATGTTTATGTTCTGCTTCAGCTCTTACAGCATTTGATGTCTTCAGTTTATTCTCCACTTCCTTCGTTAAATATAATACACTACAAAGCTCTATGTTCAACAGCTTTGGATTTTGCTCCCAATGATGCCTTCTCTTTGATACAGACCAGCCAACATTGTCAAGCAACAATTTCTCCACTCAGTCCATCATTCTACCTTTCAAATATTTCTGTTAGTCATAGCAGAAGCATGTAGTCTAGCTCGGTCAACAAGAAACTACACTCAAGCCCAAAATACTTGTCCCAAACACTTCTCTAGCAATGAACTGCAGCACAATGAGAGAAACACTCTCTGAACTGGAGGCTGAACCAGATGATTCCCAGGAACAGATTATTCTGTTCCGTGAACAAACAATTTCTAAGCCTGTTCCCTTTATGTTGAAGATCTTGCTCCAAGGCTGCACCTATCTGAAGTGGACAATAATGATATGTCCCTGTTACTGCTGGAAAAGACAAAGGTTATTACAACAGGTTGACAGAATCACATTAATAAACAGCACAACTGGATCTCACTTCCCCCCGTTCACATGCCCAGGTGGGCAGGGGGTCCCAGGGAGCAGCTTTCAGCCAGCAGGGACTCCGAGGGAAATTTTCCAGTGCCCTCAGCAACAGCCTGACCATGCTGAAAATCCAGCTTCAGCACCAGTTCTGGTAGGCCAACACCATGGAGAATACTGGTTGCAGCTGCTTTACCCAGCCCAAAGTATGGTGCAGGGTAGGTTACCTGATAAAAATCCTCCTTTGCCAAAGCTGTTGCTCCTATAGCAGTAATTCAAATGCTTTACATAAAAGATGAGCCAATTTTGAATAAGCCAATTATTAACAGTCTTCAACTGGCTTCATTTTACTCTAGTTATGCCTTTTGGTATAGAGCTGGAGCCGTTAAAACACATCCAAATGGACATGACTATCAGCTTCATGATTTCCACTCATATCCCATAAATACTGAAAAAATTACTAGAGTAAAGAGAGATGGGTAGATCTATTTTGAGTTAAATAAAATATTGTTATAAAAGCAAAATACTTGGTGACATTTATCATTCTGGGAGCCAAAATCCCTTATGCCATCCTCTGCTCTACCAAACAATTCCACACTTTGAAATTAATCTTTTTTGCCTCTCAGGTTGTTAACAATTTTCAGACAGCTCTTTGATCTTTTCCTTGTGTACCCAACGCAGTAGGACACGTTCCTGCAGCAGGGTGCTGTCTCCTGTCAGGCATCAATAATCTGCCCCAAGCTGCATTACCCATCAAAAAAGGAGCTATGTCAAGAATGTTTTATGTGCCAGAGGAGCTACTGCTGCTACCCTGATGATAAGGCTCCCATTTCTCCTTCAGTGCTCACATCTAGCTTGTCACATATGCAGGAAACAGTCACAGGTCTTCCCCCCCATGGTCTTCCCCCCCACCTTCAATGCAATTACCCATTTCAGAAACACTTGCTGGTTTTGCTAATTTGTCTGTATGTTCCTTTTGTTACCTGCTAGCAGGTTACCCTTATCAGCAATCCACAAACCAGCTTCCTCTGCCTCCAAAAGTGATAGGAATTGAGCAAAGCATCAGAGAGTTCTGTAGGGCTGTGAGGAATCGAAGCAGTGACACTACATTTCTTCCCATTTCTGAACAGAAGCATGTTTAAATCAAGAATTCTGACAGTAAAAAGCCTGCATATGCACCTTAGCAGCTATCATTTAGTACCTTGGTCTTCAGAAACACAATGTTATGCAGGAAAATCAAGGCTTGTAATGAACTACTGGTCAACACTCTGTATAGTAACAAAAATTCAGGCCCTTAAAATGTTAACATTCTTATTGAGGGTCGGGGGGGAAAGAATTAAATAGCAGAAGTGCCAAAAAAAACCCCAAACCAGTACTGAAATCCAAATCGTGGAGGCACTGGGAAGCTGGAAGGGCCTGGATGTGACCAAACCCTGGAGCAGAAGGCAGCCCCACAGCCAGGGACACAGAGGGCAGGCCAAGGAAAGCCAAAGCGGGTACTTAAGTGACATTCACCAGCTTTAGCACAGAAGTGCATTTTTAATCACAAGTGAAGAGTGGGGTGGATTTTTTTCTTGAACTTTCTGATAAGTTTTAAGCCAGAAGTCACAGACCCACTCTGACACATTAAGAGGATGATAAAAGAGTAACATAAAAACATTTGGAGGGGAAAAAAAATGCAGACACTGTCAAAGAATATACAGTGCAGTGCAGATATTTTAAGGCAGGATAATATTGAATAGCTGACACAGGCATATTTTGGAGTGCAGAAAAATTAGCAGGAGTGAAAGATGACTCATGTTCTCAACGGCTCACATAGATGTGAGAACCAAGGCATGAGCACACACTTGCCTGGGAGCATCCAGACCAAGAAGCTTCCCCCAAATCACCCCCACCAAACTGCACTCACACCAGCAGCCTCACTGCCTGAGCCCAATTTCTTGGGACATAGCCAAAGAAAAGACCTTAATAGCATTTTAGTAACCTGGGCATGATCTCACAGTGAACTTAGAAACATCATCTTCCCAAAGTTATTACAAAGAAAGCTCCTTTGACTGCAATCTGATGCAAAACAAAACCAGAATATGCTGAGTTTTCCCAGTTCCCCAGTCCATTCCTGTCCCCGGGAAGCCACAGAGTAAAGCATGACTAACTGACCCTGGGTTTAGCTTCACTGGTAATATACCCAGATGTCTCTGGAAGGCACGAGACACCTCCACCAACATCAAGAGGCACAGCAAGTCCTGCAGCTCCTGGGGAGTCTGCTGAGCTGACACCCTTGCTGGCCTTTTTGTTGCAGGTCTGAAAGTTCAAACAGCGACAGGAGGCTGACATGGAAACAACAGGTAACTGACACTGGATCCAGAATTTCTTCAAGAAGAATTCCTTCCAAATCAAACCATGCCAATCCAAGACATTGCATGTTAAAGCCAAACGTATTTTCAGCTCCCTCAAGTCCGTGGCAAATTTGGCAAGTGAAATCAAGGATCTACTCACCTCAGCATCTTTTACGAGACAACAGACAGTGGAGGATGCTTCAGAAGTGACATGGGCACAAGATACCATTTAGTTTCAGTTTTCAGTAATTTATAGTTTAGAGATGTGATGAGACAACAGAAGAGAGGTTCCTGCTCAGTGAAGAAGACTGAGTGATTATTTTTTTTTCTTTGTTTCATTACATACAACCCAACCAGAGTACAATGGACAAAAGATACACCTGAACTACCAGCCACAAACTCAGCCCAGGAATCACACTGATCAGCCCAAGCTCTCCTCCCCTGAAGTCCTCAGATTCAAAAGCCAAAGCAGTAAAAATCAGAATGAATGAAAAACAGACTTAAAGGACGAGAGAAGAGATCCACCTGACCCAAACTGCCCGATGTTCAGTGTGTGGCCTGTTTGTTTTGCAGCAAAATGATAAACACTTCAGATTTCGATGCCTAATAAAAGTCAGTCCAAGTTATTACAAACACTGCCTCGCGCACTGGTTGAAAGCCAATATTGGTTAAATAGTTATAAACAGCCTTCTGTTTAATTAGGTAGTTTAAAAAATACACTCATGCCTCAACAAGTTTTTCACTCCAGCCTTCTCTACACTACACTCTCCACGTAACCCAGAGCAGAGTCACTGAATCCAGCCAACAGTCTGTTCTCTGGTTATTCCATGAAGACAAGTTCAGGTACTGACTCTCTCCAATCCATCAGCAGTTACAACCCCTGGTCTCACAAGTCAAACAGCTCCACAATCAAAAACCATCAAGCTGGCAATGATCACCACACTCAAATCAATGCCAGGAACTCGGACTGACCTTCCAGGCAGGAGCAGCTGAGCAGGAAGCTGTCAGATGGCCAAGCACCCAAACAGCATCCTTGGCCTTCCAATATGTGCTGTTACCAGTTTTAAAGCTCTCCAGATGTTAAACCTGCCATCTGCTTCGTTACCTCCTTCTCCACATCCCCAAAAACGTTCCCAAACTGCTGGGTTGAGGTGTTCCTCCCACGTTCACAGGCTGTTTTTTCCACACTCCCATCAGCAACTCAGTCCTCGTGGAACCAGTGTAATTAACAGGATGCTGAGATGCAGATCTCCAGAATGGAGTTGCCTCACAGTACTTGAAGGAGCCAACATAAGCAGAAAAAGGAGCAGGCCACAGTTTATAAGGGTAAAACCCCTCAAATCGAGCTGAGACAAGACTTTTGGATATAGTTTGAAAAAAATATAGTAACTTGAACCTTAAAAAGTCAAGCCTATGGAAAAACCATCTCAGGCAATAATATATAAAAAAGCCTGGATTCAAAATTACTGCTTTTTACATTGCGTACAACAGTCCAATAGCAACAAACATGACACCCTGCACGATAATTACTTGACACTTACATCACATATGCTTTACCCCATCACAAATAATCTCTAAAGATAATACACATGCTGGTTAGGAAACAACTGTCATACACATTCTCATATTTGAGATCAAATATGAGAGAATCCTCAACATAGAAAGGACATGGAACTGTTGGAACAGGTCCAGCGCAGGGCCACCAAGATGCTCAGAGGGATGGAGCACCTCTGCTGTGAGGACAGGNTTTAGTATTGTTTGTAATTATCATTTTCACTTTTGCACCCACATAAACAATGAATTCCATCATTACAGCTGGTAGTCCTTCCAGCCCAATACAGAGTGCCTTCAGGAGAGGAAAACATGTCTTTCACCTTAATCGAGGCATCAACCTCTCCATCACCTCATCTCCATAGATTTCATCTTCAAGCATAACATCCTCAAATCAGGACAGCACCAACGTGACAGGGACACTATTTAATAAGGGCTTCATGTAAAGAGCTTGATTCAAACTGAGACCTACAGACACATTTCTTGCACGTGATTATGATACAGCACAGAAGGAAGCCTCTCCCTGTCCAAAACTAACCCTCTGTGCTCCAAGCTCAGAGCAAAGGCTCCGATGGAATCTGCAAGCACTGCAGAAGCAAAAGGAAGCGTAATTCCAATATGTTTAATGACCAAATTAGCATAATGCTCACCACGCAGAAACCAGTTTCCCTGACCTTCTTGAAATGCTGATCTGTAACTATTGATGAGTCTTTCCTGCGCGTACTGTGATTCAACTGTGTGAAGGAAGAAATCAAGAAAACATCCGCTGCCCTGTAAAGTTTAGTGAGAATCAGTCAGAAGCAGAAATCTCTCCTGCAGTCACACACCACCATGTAGCAATAGGGAGCATCCTTCCTGCTTGGTAAGAATCCCACTTAGGAGAATAACATCATATCTAAACTGTGCTAGGAACTCTGGGGAAATCAAATCACTTCATTTAATCTCTCCTTTGCAAGCAGTAACCACAGAGAGCTGCAGTGATTTATTTCAAAAAAAAAATATTCATTTTGTGAAGAATGTAAACTGAACATTGTGACGACTAATAAGAATTACAAAGTACATAAATTCAAACATGCTTTGGAAGTGCTTCATAGTATTTGCACAAACAAGACATCTATTTCCTTGGACAAAACTGTTATTAGAGGCTTGAATGTGCAAAAGACAAGCCCTGTATCATTAGTGCAAGAACGGGGTGATATTTAGCTAAGTCTGCAACCATCATAGAATCATAGAATGGTTAGAGTTGGAAGGGACCTTAAAGATCATCAAGTTCCAAACCCCCTGCCATGGGCAGGGACACCTCTCCCCAGAGCAGGTTGCTCCAAGACCCATCCAGCCTGGCCTTAAACACTTCCAGGGATGGGGCATCAACAACTTCCCTGGGCAACCTGTTCCAGTGCCTCACCACCCTCACAGCAAAGAACTTCTTCCTAAGATCTCATCTAAATCTCCCCTCTTCCAATTTAAAACCATTACCCCTCGTCCTGTCACTAGACTTCCTGACAAAGAGTCCCTCCCCAGCTCTCCTGGAGCTCCCTTCAGATCCTGGAAGGCTGCTCCAAGGTCGCCCCGCAGCCTTCTCTTCTCCAGGCTGAACAGCCCCAGCTCTCTCAGCCTGTCCTCATAGGAGAGGTGCTCCATCCCTCTGATCATCTTGGTGGCCCTGCGCTGGACCTGTTCCACCAGTTCCATGTCCTTTCTCTGTTGAGGACTCCAGAACTGGACACAGTACTCCAGGTGGGGTCTCACAAGCACAGAGCAGAGGGGGAGAATCACCCTTGTGATTCACCAATCATGTTGCTTTAAACATTCTAAGGGCAGATTATACTAATATTTGACATTTAATAGTGCCAGGGCAGTAACAGTACTGTCTGACAACAAATGCTAAAAATGACATTGCTTGTAAGGTCTCCAAGTAAAGGAATGAGCCAGCCGAGATGCACATCTTTAGCATAAATGCCCATTTTAGAAAGGCATCTGTGCCCGTTTTGTTCAATGAAGAATTCCGAGTGTTCTCATGAAATATCAAACGCAATTATGGTGGCCAGAAATTCCAACCCTGTTTAGAATGTCCCATGGCTTCGCTGGGCCGAATACTTTTGTTATGGATGAGGCAGCTTCGTCCATCGAAAGCCTTGTATGGCTGAACACACTTGCAGCACATAAACATCCCTCTTAAATTTTGGCACAACTCCCTCCCTCCCAAGAGTTACTGATACTACAGCTGAATTGAGAGAGCAGCCAGACTTAATCCAAGCTGAAGTCTGAGCTCATTAAAAGAGCAGAAAAAAGACAAACTTAATTTCCATCCCTATCTACGTCTTTCAAATTCTCATCCACGTTGAAAAATAAAGACCATCCTAGTTCTAGAGCAGTAGGAATAACAGCTTTTAGAACTTCACATTATTAATAACATTTGTTGAAAGGCACAAAAAGCATATAATTAACCAATACTAAGACCAGAAAAAAACAGTAATTATGAAAATGTAAACAGAAGAGGCTGAGTGTATGGCAACAACAGTTTGTGCCAGCAAAAGCACACACACACATACTCATCTTTTCAGGCTTTCCACTAAAATACTGGCAGCTTTTTACCCTTAGAAACTATGAAGAGTGAAATTGTTTTTAACTAGAAAACTAAGAAAATGAGGCATTAGCATCTTCTCCAACATGCCAAACATACATATTTCAGATTTAAACAACAAAATGCAGCTCATTTCTTCCTCTTCTATTTTTGCCATCTATTTAATTTATATCCAAGTGCTGCTCCTGCAGCAAAGTCTCAGTTGTCTATTCCCAATCTCAGAGAGCACACGGGCTTCCCAGCTGCACCAGAGCTCCGCAGACCTCGCTGCCCAACTGTAACTGGGTCAAGCCTGTAGCCGGAGTTAATAGCCCACTCGGCTCTTGGCAATTCTCTCCCCAGCCCCCAACCAAATCAAAGGGGTATTTTGACCTAGAAAAAAAGTTTAAAGAAAAGGACTTAGGTTTCCTACTACCCCCATTAAAGCTTACGCTAATTCTGTAAAATAAGACACATGAAAATTGCACCAAAGCTAGAGCTGATCATACGCTGCATATATACACTCATTAAAGAAGCTGCTGGAACACACATATATGTTTTTTCCCCTCAAAGTGAAAATTGTGTAGATAACAATTCAATTGTTGAAGGTTTGGTTATCTTTTTCGACTTGTTCCAGCAGGCTAACGACCATCCTGAGTCATAATTACAACAACACTAAGAAGCTTTCAGTTCTCACACTGCTGCAAGTCCAGCCCTTATCTTCTTTCAGGCACGCAACAGCTTTGTTAGAGCCCAAAACTGGAAGTTTAGGCACTTAATTCTGATAAGAACTTCTAATGAACAGCTCTGTAAGTGGCTTTAAAGAAGCCCCCCTTAAAGATTTCCCCCACAAACATTTAACAGAGTTTGTAAGACATGACTCAAATCAAAACCAAGCCATGTTTCAAATAATAATCCTCTCTAGTCCTAAACTGCTCAAATTGCATCACTGCAATCATACAAGCCCCAGAAAAATTCATTTCCTCTCCTCAAGAATGTTCTGTAGAAATGAAGAAAATTCAGCTCCCATTTTTTACAATGTCATTGTAAGGTATTCCAAACTGTGAAAATATCTATTAAAAATCTCCTGTTTAAACAGATGTCTTGAAAAATAGCCCCAAAGAGCTTGGAAAGCTGTTTGAAGGCTTTCTTGCCTGCATCACATATTTCCAGAACAAACCAAAGACAGTGGGATGTAGAAAATAAGCCACCTTGATTTGAGAAAAGAATCTAAAGATTAAGCTGCTTACAGAAATATACTTCTTTTAAGACTCTAGATTATTTAAGCCTATGTTTGAGGAAAACCATTATCCAGCAGACCTACATATCTCTGTCTGATCACATGTTGAGGTCACATGAGTGTATATTGATATCCAGTCATGAGGGAAAAAGAGGAGAAAAAAAATAGGGAAACATTACTATTTTTTTAACAAATAGCTGCAAAAGTACAGAATAGCCATCATACTAAATTTAGTATGTTTTGTTAAAACTCAATACCCAGGTTTTCCTAAGAATTTGTTTTTCCTACCACTTAACAGAACCTAAGACATGGAAACTCCATTGTGTATAAAACCACTTCACCCACAGGAGCCCATCCAAGGCAAACAGTAATTGACCTGCTAGGGTTTTGATTTGTTACTCTTTTTTTTCCTAATAAAAAGTATTATTAGAGTAGAGGTTCAAAAGGAAAAGGCTCGAGAATTCAGAAAAAAAAGTCCATGTATGTCCTTCAAATTTACTGAAAGACAATCATGGGAAAAAAAGAAAAAAAAAAGAGACAACTTCTTTCCCCTCTTTCAATCCAGCAAGTAGAGTATCTCCTGAGTCAGCTCCGCACAGTCACATCCCACTGGAAGCACATATATGGGCAACCCAACAGCAAATTCCAGTGTATCTTTAGGTAAAGTCAATACATTCAACCACACAGGGCGGGTGCATCTAGAGTTTCTCTCATGTGGAGTCTTCCAGGTAAACTGTTAAATCCACCAGGCCTGTGGTCATTCAGAAGGTTGTGATTAGGATTCAAGACTGGTTTGCTGCGTTGGGAATTCCACAGCTCTCCTGACACTATTATTCCAGTCCCTTTGGCTGCAAACTCAAGACAACCACGTGGTGGTTTGTGCTGCAAAGGCTACTACCGCAACAGGGGAGTCTTCACTTAAACAGGTTTCTGAGGGAAAAGCAAAAAAAGTTCTGTGGCTTTTCCCATATGATGACGTTGGGTAATTCCTACATACACAAAAAAACCAAACCAAAACAAACCAAAACCAAAAACCCACCTAAAATATCGCAACATTCTCTGGTCCTAGTCACCCTTGTGCATCAAACACGAAGAAGTGATACAGATTGTGCTCACAGCATCACTGGGAGGTTCATGCCTGGGCTTGCAGGATTAAGGAGTTACTGGAGTCTCTCTTTTACAAACAGCCCCCTGGATACAGCGTGATCTCCTATTCCATGAATGTTCTCTTTTCAAGTATTGAATAGACATAGCACTCTCCTCCCAAAAGCTGCCTGCTACTTAAGAATTGAATAAGGAGCCCTAAAAGGCTATGCCTGTATTAAAAAAAAAATAAATTAATAACATAAAACAGCAGAAAAGCTAAGACATGGAATGCCTCCCCACAAGCAGGAGCATCATGCAAATTTTCCAGGCTATGAAAGTGAAAGAAAGACTTCCGACTAGCATTATTCATATCCTCATGCAGGAAAACATCCTATAAAAAGAAATAGCTTGAAAATAAGACAAGAACAGTGACATTACGTGTAACTGGATGCAGAACACTTTAAAACTTGCACTTCAGTGTGCACACACACACACACCCTGTTACTAGTCTCATTTTTAAACAGCTACACAGCACACAACTCGGCATGACGAGCTCATTACTCATTTGCCAAAGGAAACTTCCCCTGGCAAGTGAACAGTGCCAAGTTATCCATTTCTGTGGAATACAAGTTTGAGGAAATATACCAAGTCTTAGAGGAAAATTTTGATATGCAAGACTCCTCAGTAAGAAACCAGTACAATTTTTAAACACATGAGCAGGCAAAGGTATGAAAGAGGTAGATTTCTGCAGCCACAACTCTGCTGTGTCCCTAACTGACATGCTCGGGGTAAATCCTCTCAAATATTATCCCTAGTCCTATGTCCCCAATCTACAGAGTACTCCCCACCAGTACAGCTACCCTGAAATTTTCAAGACTATGGGAAGTGCTCTTACCAATATTTAAAAACTCAAGGACAAGAGAAAAAAAACAAGCAACCAACCCAACAACATCACCAGAAGTTCTACCAATTTGATTTTAATACTTAGAAAAGCTACCAGAAGAGAGAAAGCTCCGTGTCCAAAGATCAAACAAAGACTAATCCCAAGGAAAGGACCAGGCAGCGAATGCAGCAACACTTTCTTCACCAAGGAGGAAGAGCTCATTTTCTACTTCACAGCAACCAGGCACGAGTGAAAAAGAAGGGAGGTGACAGGACTGGTTTCAAAATTATCTAGTAGCCACAGAAATAGAAGCACTGAATGGAGCAGAGTCCAGGACAACACCCAAATCACAGAGCTGTGCAAAGAACGCCGGGAGGTGGAATACCCCAGCTCCCCATCCACCTTCCAGCTGGGACCTGCTGGTCAGGACTTGCTTCTTTCACGTGTGGCCAAAATTTTACATTTAGCCCATAGACCAGTAAGGGCTGGCTAGCTTTTCAAACATAGTCCCTAGAGGCTGAAGTTCTTCCTTTCAATAAAATCCACTTCCAAGTTGTAAATTATTTCTATTTCTCCTTTGGGAGAAATCAGGCATCCAGGAAGCATATTACTGCTGCCAGAGGAGCCTGCAGACACACAAGGGGCTTAATTAAGGTGATAGTGCTACAAGTGGTTGGAAACAGTATTAAAAAAAGCAACCCAACAACACAATCAGCACTACACTTAGCTTTTAGTATGGCAACAATCAGAGATAGGAAACTGTTTAATCATCAGACACTAAAAACATTCATCTCCTCCATTCAGAGCCCAGGTCAGGAGAGATGTAGATGAGTACTCTGCCCTTTTTCCTCTAGAACTGCAGCGTGAGCACAAACCTTGGGTTGGTGACATTCACATCATTTACTACCGTTTATAAAATGAGATAACACACACTGACAAATGCCAAGTATTTGAATTAGAAAACAGCCCTAGGTTTTGACTTCTCTTGGGGACCTTCCATACTACGACACTGCAGAGTCACTTTGTTCTATGTCTTATCTATGCTGGAAAAAAACACTTTTAGCTTAGAACTAGTTCAGAGCATCGTCTGCAAGAGAACAGACTAAAGCTTACAAGTATATTTTCAACAAATCATACAACTATCAGAAGTTAATTACAGGCTACATCTATTTAAATAGGATTCCTACCTCTTCAATTATTCTAAAGTAGAAAGGTATTATGGATTTACTTGCTAATAAATATCCTTGACAAATTTTACCAAACCAGACATAGCATACAGTAAAGAAAATTCTACCCAAAAAAAAAGTTTATAAATTCTTGAAAAAGTCTTTTTGAAAAAGTCATTACTTGGATTAAACTGCCTGGCAATTTTATTAGAGTTTCTGCCCCACAACGCCTGTTTCCCTACCACACCCTAAAAGCATCACAGGAAAACAAAGAGAAATAATATTCTCATGTGGTTGCTAAAAAGATGCAAAGCCTTCTAGTTTCTGGAAGGGAGACAAGGAGAAGAAAATACCAACAACCTTCAATTCTGGCAGAGAAAAAAAAAAAAAAAGTACCTCTGAAGCAGCTAAACAACTTCACAGTTACCCTGGAAACATAGTTTACCTCTTCAGCCTACCATGAAAATTGCCTGTAATTACCACAATGGAATAAAGCATCAGTTTTGACAAAATATCAATTGCTATATGCTGCAATTGCCTTAATGCAGCACCAGCACTTAATCACGAGCAATACTTTATCTTGAATAGAAATTATACTACTAAACTCTGAAGAATCAAAGCTGTAGGCATAATAAAAGGTTACAATTTCTCATAATGGTATAGAAGAGCTCTGCCATCTGCCAAGTGTGATTTCCCTTAATCCCATTCCTCACACACAAATCAAAATCACACGGATTACGCCACAGAAATAGAAGTCAAGCCAATACCTGAATCCGCAAGATTAATCTCCCACCTTCAGCCGGGAGAAACGCAAGAACAGTAACAATGCTGCAAGCAGACTCACAAAGGCCACGCTTTTTACACGACTCCAGACAATACCACACAGGAAATAAAGTGATTTCACAGATTAGCTTCGCCCTTTCGGAATCCTGATTTTGCTCCCTCCCAAATCCGAGCACAGAACTCCACGCAAATTCAGGGAATGGGGAACTGACCTCCATGCCATCTTTCGGATGGGCTATTTCCACCCCCTAAGCAGATCTCCACACCCTCTCCATCCCACAGATAAATCACTGACATTTAGGAGTCAGGAAGGGGAAAAAACGGACAAGTGAGTTGCATAACAGAGAAGAGCAAGACAAATCTGTCCACCTAAACATCAGGCACGCTCCTAAAATACAAACATACACATGCACAGGCTGATACGCCAACAAGCCAAGGTATGCGCGTCCGCAATTAAAAAGAACCAGCCTGATGACCTTAAACTGGAGCTTAAAACTTAAGTCCAGAGAGCAGATACGTTTCCTAAAATCCAAAGCAGAAGAGAGTCACGTACCGCACTTCTGAGATGCCTGGGTCCCTTCTGCAGGCTGCTGTGAACCCGAGGAGGAGTCGGCAGGGCTGTAAACTCTTCGGGAGGGGAGGGAAGAAGGGGTTGAGCATCTTTATTTGTAGGTTTAAGAACACCAAGCACATTATCATCACTAATCCAAGAGGGGAACAGATAATTGCAGCGCTTACAAAAGTCATCTTGGATTACAAAATAAGCCTCTAACCTGCAGCCCTCGCCAGCACAACGTTAGACCCCCTGAGCCAGCAAAACCCCCCTCCAAACTCCCTAGAACCCCTCGCAGTCCCCAAAATTAAAAGCATGAAGGGCTTCTTTAATTATTTATTTATTATCTTGGGTCTTTTTAACCCACCCCAACCTCAAGACCCAACTTATACCCTCGCCCTTGCCTCTGACGCAGTGAAAACCCATGCAGCCAGGCCGGCCAAACGCCACCCTGACAGACCCCCAGGGACCCCAAGACCCCCGTGTGTGTCCCCCCCACGGTACCGGGGAGCCGGGAGCAACACGGAGGACGTCGCCCCGGGTCCCCCCCTTCCTTCCCCCGAGGCAAAGCCCTCAGAGCCGGCTCGGGGGAAGGAAGGGGGGGACCCAGGGCGATTCTCCCCTGAGGGTAAGTGAACCAGACCCGCCCGGTCCCTCACCGGGCCGGGCCGCCTTTGTTCCGCGCCCTTCACCGGAGCCCACCGCCAACACTTACCCCACAGAAGCACCGGGTTCGCCCCTCAAAAGAGAAAAAAAAAAATCCATAAAACCCACCCGGGACGACAACAAACGTGGGATTTCGGTGAAGTTACTAAGTGAAGTTTGAGGTCGGCGGAGCCCAACAGCGGCCTGCCCGCCCAGAGGTGATCGGCGCCCGGCTACGACCGGACACCCCCACCCCGGAGGCGGGGCGGGCCGGGGGCGGAGCGGGGGGCCGCCCCCTTCGCTCTCCCCCCACTCTGGGGGGCGAGGGGTTGCCGGAGGGTGGGAGGAGAGGAGAAAGAAGGGGAGGGTTCCGCCCCGGTCCTCCCTGAGTTTGCGGGGAGCCGCGGGGCCGGGCCCGGCCCTTCGCCCCGGCGGCCGGGCCGGCGGGNNNNGGGGAAGCGCCTCTGTTGCCATGGCGACCGCGGGCGGGGCCTTCAGAGCTGGGGGAAAGGCCCCGCCCCCTCCCCCCCCGTTCCACCTGCCCCTCCGCTGGCCCCGGGTGTGGCGCTGGCCGGCGCCGAGGACCTGGGTTCGCGTCCCGGCCCTGGCTGGAAGCCAGTGGTGTTAATCTTTTTCACCACCATCATCATCATCATCTTCCTCCCTCAGCTCCCTGAAGGAGAGTGCCAGGATGAAGGCAGCCACCCCACCACAGCGCTCTGCCGCTGCCTTTCTTCCTCCCTTAAGGAGAGCATAACAAAGATGATTAGAGGGATGGAGCACCTCTGCTGCGAGGACAGGCTGAG
>VXBW01004776.1:438441-493893 GCA_013400375.1 Thinocorus orbignyianus
CCCGGCCCTTCGCCCCGGCGCCAGGCCCGGCGGGGAAGCGCCTCTGTTGCCATGGCGACCGCGGGCGGGGCCTTCAGAGCTGGGGGAAAGGCTCCGCCCCCTCCCCCCCCGTTCCACCTGCCCCTCCGCTGGCCCCGGGTGTGGCGCTGGCCGGCGCCGAGGACCTGGGTTCGCGTCCCGGCCCTGGCTGGAAGCCAGTGGTGTTAATCTTTTTCACCACCATCATCATCATCATCCTCCTCCCTCAGCTCCCTGAAGGAGAGTGCCAGGATGAAGGCAGCCACCCCACCACAGCGCTCTGCCGCTGCCTTTCTTCCTCCCTTAAGGAGAGCATAACAAAGATGATTAGAGGGATGGAGCACCTCTGCTGCGAGGACAGGCTGAGNCTTCCAACTCTGACCATTCTATGATTCTATTTCAGCTGGCTCCCCGCAGGGATGGTTAATGGTAGATTAGTAAATTCCTCACAGATGGCAGGGACCTGCTGCCTGAGCTTTGGAGGGCTGTGTTAAGAGCTGGGGTGGGGATGAGGGGCTGCCTTCTCCTGGACATGGCCGCAGTGCTGGCCCTTCCCAGCCCCGGTGGCCATCCTGGCTGCCAGCCGGCCCTCCTCACTCCCAGGGCACTGCCCGTCTGCCATGAGTCACCAGCCGCCACAAGGGCTGACTTTGGACTCCTTCATCGCCTGAAACCACACCTTTTGTCACCAGGAGAAGCAGCAGTGGGAGTGTTTGAATGACTACAACCACTGTGGGACCTTGGAGATGGCAGAGGAGCCGCCGCGGTGGCCACGGGCATACGCGCAGTGACTCTGGCATCATTCCTTGGGGAGGGGGGTATCTGGATAGGGAGAAGTGCTTCTCATCTGAGGAGAAATGTGCCGCCATCTGAGGAGAAACGTTGCCCCTCTGAGGAGATGTTCTCCCCGGACTGGGCTCTTGTGTCATCTAGGCCACCATTTGAGACACCTGGTGGGGAAGCTCTCCCAGGGTCCCTCACTGCAGCCCAAAGGGGAGGGCCTGGACGACAGTGGCAGACATTTCACTCAGAAGGGTGACCACCACCCAAGGTGCCCCTCACCCAGCACCTCCATGGGGAGGGTGGGAGTCGGGGCAGGGGGTTATCATAGAATCGTAGAATGGTCAGAGTCGGAAGGGACCTGAAAGATCATCAAGTTCCAACCCCCCTGCCATGGGCAGGGACACCTCCCACCACACCAGGTTGCTCCAAGCCCCATCCAGGTGGCCTTGAACCCTTCCAGGGATGGGGCAGCCACAGCTTCCCTGGGCAACCTGTTCCAGTGCCTCACCACCCTCACAGCAAAGAATTCCTTCCTAATATCTCTTCTAAATCTCCCCTCTTCCAATTTAAAACCATTTCTCCTTGTCCTATCACTAAATCTCGCCTCCCCTGTAGGTGTCAGGGGGTCCTGAGGAGACCAAGCTGACAGATATCCCCGTGACCCGCTCCCAAGGGAGGTGATACTGCTCGGCGTGCCTTAGCTCCGTGGGTGCCAACGGAAAGGCTTCAGCAGCCAAAGCATCCAGCTCGGCAGCAGCTGCAAGGATCAGGGAGCGAGACCTCACCCCCTCCATCCCCACCCTTGCTGTATACGCCCACATCCCATGTAAATTCATATCCTTTTCCCACAGACATCCCCTACCACCACCCTGCTCCTTGCTCCCAAATCAGTATAATGTATGTGCTTTCCCCACCTTGGCAAGCCTTTTATCTTCACCGCACGTGAAAACACACAAAGGGATCCCAATCCCCATTCATTTTCCTTTCTCTTTTCCAGAAACTAAGACGTAATCCATCTCCTTGACCACCCGTGTCCCACCAGCACCCCTCCTTGCCAGACTGGGAGCAGATGCCTCTGTGCCAACAACCACCCTGGCACCCCATACGGAAGAGGGCAATCCACGTCTCCAACCTGCACCTCTGCAAAGAGGGTGTTACTTCTTCGTACAACCTCTTTGAAGTGGTTCTTGTTCCACCCGTGGCTTGGGAACCCCTGCTCTAGCACATGGGGCTTTCAGCAAGTAATGGGAAACAAAGAGATCGTCTGATCAGTTATTCAGGAGCCTCTCTAATGGCAGCACCCTCCACAAAAAAACACCTACAAGCAACGACGCAGCCAGACACAAGAGAACTGGCCAAACCAGGCTCCGGAGGCTACGTAGCCCCTGGGAGGCTGCATTCAAATGGGTGACTTCAAGGAGAGCAGATGCCTTCCCAAGAAGCTGCCGCCGCATTTCCCACTGTCTGAGGAGGAACCTCAGCGTGTGCCTTTGCAAATGCCCCAGGAGATGAGACCTGGGAACTTCAAAGCAGCCACCCAAACTCCCAACGCTTCAAGCCCCGGCAGGCCAGCAGTGGCTGCACCTGCAGGGTTGCAGGGCTGCGGGGTAGGTGCATCGGTGCAGAGCAGCCTGGTCCTGAGGAGGCTCCAGAGCAGGGCTGGAGGGGCCGTATCCTCATGCTCACTCAGCCTCTGCTACCCTGAGGATATCCCAACCGTGTGGGAATGGCACAGGGAGAGGAACCTGCAGTGATGCCACGGGGTGTTGGGTACCACTGGCTGTCACGCTCAAGCATCAGGCAGAGGATCCACCGTCCCACCACCATCCCATCACTGCCAAGACCTGATGCATGTCATGCAGTCCTGGCTCCAAGGTTTTCTTCCCCCCGTGCTCTTTCCTTCCCCGAATCCCTGCAACAACCTTTCTCCCCCTGCATCTATCAGCCAGTATTGGACTAGAGTTAAGCGCAACTGAGGGGCAGAGTTAAATGCAGAGTCCTGTTCTGTCCCCCTGTGTATATAAATTAGAGCTGTAATTCCACCCTGCGGTGTGGATGGCGATAGCAAACAGACACTGCCAAACCCACCTCGCGCAGACATTTGAGCTTTGGACCTTTGGTTTATGATGTCACCAGAACTGTCACTGCGGTGACATGCAAGCAATATGCAGCAAAGGAGCGCTCATCCATGGAAAAAGAAATGACACCCCCCTTATCTATGAGAAGTTTCCATTTTTTAAACACAAACTCTTTGCCGTCGTGCCAACAAAAGGCTCTGCCAGGCTGATGCACCAGTTTAGGAGCAGCTCCGTTTCTCAGGTGGGTAGTGCCACTGTCCCTCCTCTCTACTGTACAATTAACTTCCAGGGTGGGATCTTCACAAAATTAAACCAAGACCTGCATGAAACAGTGAACTAACAGCCAAGTGGGGCTGCTGGTGGTGTGATCTGGTTCCTCTCGTGTAGTCTGTCAGTGCCCTGTAGTGGAGAAATGGGTTAATTGCATATGCCACATGGGGCGGCTGCCAAACTGGAGCGTTCCTCTCCTGCAAACCCCAGAAGCAGGTGGGGACATCCCAGGCAAACACTGTCTTGCCGCTGGCCTGATGCCTCCACAGGGACCAAAGTGGGGTCCTGCATCCCCTCCACCCTCACGGCAGCCAGGCTCTGCCCGACTTCACCTGGTCCTTCCTTTTGTCCCACCATCAACAATCTCCGTCTCTTCCCACAGAGTGAATCACTCCCGTTCAGAGGTGGAGATGTGTGTGAAAACCCCTTGGTTGGATCTGGAGAACAAGCACCTGCTCTTCTCCGGCCCAAAGCGCTTGGGTGTCCTGCCTCGCAACCCTTTGCGAGGTAAGTGTTCCTGGGAAAGCCAAAACTACTGTGGAAGGTTCAAGATGAGGAACCAGCGGGGAGCTCCCTGCACATCTCAGGCATTAAGTACTGCAGGAAGCTGCTCCGCTGCCAACTACAGATAATCTGCAAAAAGGAAAGTAGAAAATCCTCCTACTTCCCATCACCGCCGCACCAGGGGGCCTTAAAAGCTCCTTTCCCATCTCTTTGTGTTCATCCACCGTGGAAATCAGTGCAGATCTACACAGAGAGCACTCAGTGCCCAGCTCAGAGTGCAGCAACCACCCCAAAACAGCTCTCCTGATTAAAGCCGCTGCCCTCCCATTGCTTCCTCTCCTGACTCCAAGTTTCACTCCCAATTTTGAACGGGAGCAGAGCTGGGAGAAGGAAAGCAGAAGGGAGAGTCCTGATTTAAAGGGCAGAGTCTGTAAAACACACAGCCTGATATCAGCCCTTTGACCACTCTTCGCATCCTGAAGAAGGCTGAGCTCTGCCAGGGCAGGATGGCAGGAAGGTTTAGTCTCAGGATTACACCTTCAGTATCCACAAAATACTTGTTCCTCCAGAAAGGAGAAATCCAGCGAGGAAGAAGTCAAACCTCAGCTGCTGAAAGCAGCTTTAGCCAGAAATCCTCGACAAAAAAACAAGGATAATTGAGCATCAAATTTGTGTGTATAATGCTCTTCAGTGGGAAGGAGTGGTTAGATTGCTCTGCAGCCGAGGTTTTATTGCATCAGAGTCAAAAAATCAGTGGGTGTGGATTTTTATTTTCTTTCCTTTTTTTTTTTTGGTCAATTATCTAAACTCTGGTGGTTTTTCCTCCCCACTGGTTTGGGCGAGGACGCAGCACCCATCCGGGTGGGGGGCCCGCCCTGCGCTATCAGCCAGCGGCACATGGTGGGATGTGTGGGGGGGACTGTGGGGAGAACAAAGGGAAGCAGATTTCCTGGGAGTCTGTTTTTGTTTTCCCAAGCAGAAGAGTGACTCAGTTTTCAGCTCGCGCTCCTGTACCTCAGCCAACAACAACACATTGTTAGTCAAAGTGATAAAGGCAAGTATCTTGGTTCCAGTCGCTGAACTAATAAAAAACTCCAAGAAACTTTTTTTTTTATTTATTTTTCCACCCAAAGGCTGGCTCAGCCACTAAGCAGAGACCATGCGTTGGACCCTGAGTCCCCCTCAGCATGTTGCTCCTGAACAGCCTCAGGAAAACACTCAGAAAATCTTCTTCTGCCTAAACCAGCACGAATTTGGGCATTATCACAGCTGAGAGCTGTCTGATAAACACCGTGAACCCCTTGCAGGTTATTCTAATGCAGCTGCCCAACCTGTTGCAGAAATGCTTTGGCTTTCTTGAGAAATGCTCCAGGAAAAAAAAAACAAAACAGAATCTCTCCACTTCCCTGTGCTTAACACACCCCTGCTCCTTTGTCTCCTGCATCTGAGCTTGTTTTCCATGGCTGTGAGGTGCATCCCCGGCTCACTGGAAACGCACGGATTGCTCCATCGCAGCCACCACACGCATAGAGAGCGAGAAGGAGAATCCAAATCCCAAAACCCATCCCCATCGCTCAGCCCTGGGGCCCGTGGGGCTGGGTAGGGTTCCCTGACACGGGGGTGAGTGGTGCCTGTTCAAATCACACCTTACCCGTGTAAAACGGGGCTTTCCAAAGGATTTGCCCAGGTGCTGCTACACCCAGCTGTGAGTAAGCCTTTGTATTCCAGATTTATTTTCTTTTCCTTTGGAAAAGGGCATCTCTGAAATACGTGTCAGAAGAGCTTAAGGAGTCAGCTGCAGGTGGAGGTGTGAGCAGGACAGAGCAGAAGCCGGTGTTTAGACTAGAAGTGCTTTGTTTGTGCTGGGATTTAACGTGTTCATTCTTGCATGTTAACAACGTGCTATAAATGGGTCCAGTCCTTCCCTGCCACCACAGCCTAGGCACTGCTTGGGTGCCATGTGCTGGGATGTTGGGAATGGAGTGTTAGGATCATCAGGATCATCAGGGCAGCCCCTCGGTTGTCCCCTCACCCCATGGGACACAGCCACCGCCTCAGGCTGCCCTGGGTACGTGCCAGGTAAAACTGGTTTATCAGCTGGGGTTGCCACACTCACGCAGGCAGCCCAAGGGCTCAGACTTATGTGGCAGAGAAAATACGGGGGCTGCCACCACCCCTCCTGCCCTCGGAGGAGCTGCCAGCACCCCAAAAACACCGGCTGAGGGGGAAGCATCCCCTGAAGTGTCCTTGTCTGCAGCCCAGGGCAGGAGGTTGGGAAGAGCTCTTCATCCAGCACGGGATGGAAAACTGCTTCTCAGGCTACCAGCTGCACAGAGGTGGCAACTCTGATGGAAATGTCACCAACCTCCACTTCAAATCACAACCTCAGGATTTCTGCTTTTGTGAGAAAGTATCCCGAGTTAAAAATTAATGAATTTCACTTTTAGGATCGTGTGCTTCCCTCCATTTAAACAGCCGGAGTTTTGCCACTCTCTTCCCACCAGGAATGCAGAGCATTTCTGCTTCGGCACCTTGGGGACCTGGCCTCCAGTGATTAGATTGCCAATTAATATCAGGTAATTAACACATTCACAAGGGCTGGTTGAATCCCATCCTGACATTTTGCAAAGTATGTGTGTTTGGGGAGTGTCTTCACCAGCCTTTTGAAGTTCTTTACAGCGAGCTGCCTGGCAATCAATTAGCCAGAGCTAAAAACTGGTGCTGTGCCATTAGAACAAACATGCCCCAAGAAGCAAACATATTAAGGATTAATTAAATACCAGGTTTTATTTAATTAAGCCTCTTCTCCTAAGTATGAGGAGGCAGGAATCCGGAGCTAGCATCCAATCTTGCTTTTACTTCTACCTTGTTTTCAGCTATGCAGTTAAACTTGGTCAGAGCTGTTTAAAACATGATATTTGGGCTGATGCAAATCTGTTCTTCCCTCCTGGTGCCAGCGCAGGAGCTGACAAGCAAAATATTATTAAAAGGTGGCCGATGGCACCCAGCACTTCCAGGGCCAGGGTGCACTCATTCCCTCCTCCCACGCATGACACGCTCCCCAGGGAGCCCTGGAAGCCCCCGCCAGCACCCAAAGACCTTCTGGAGGCCACAGGGGGGACAAGTGCCAGCACCGAGCACAGACAAGGGACCCACGAGCAGCTCGTCCTCCTGCTCTCCTCTCATCCTTCTCACGTTTTTTAATGAAAAGTGTGTCATAGAATCATAGAACAGTTAGAGTTGGAAGGGAACTTAAAGATTATCCAGTTCCAACCCCCCTGCCCTGGGCAAGGACACCTCCCACCACACCAGGTTGCTCCAAGCCCCATCCAGCCTGGCCTTGAACCCCTCCAGGGATGGGGCAGCCACAGCTTCTCTGGGCAACCTGTTCCAGTGCCTCACCACCCTCACAGCAAAGAACTTCTTCCTAAGATCTCATCTAAATCTCCCCTCTTCCAATTTAAAACCGTTCCCCCTTGTCCTGTCACTCCATTCCTTGACAGAGTCCCTCTCCAGCTCTCCTGGAGCTCCCTTCAGATCCTGGAAGGCTGCTCTCAGGTCTCTCCGGAGCCTTCTCTTCTCCAGGCTGAACAGCCCCAGCTCTCTCAGCCTGTCCTCACAGCAGAGGTGCTCCATCCTTCTAATCATATCCATGTCCCTCCGCTGGGCCTGTTCCAACCTGTTCTCTGTGAGAAGAGAAAAGCGCCGCAGCCTGTCGTGCCGCCACTGGTGTAAAGGTCTAGAGGTAGATCCAGGAAATACCGAGGCAAGCTGAGGAGAGCAAGTCCAAGGTCATTTTGAAGAGTGTTACAGAGAGCAACCCCTTGCTTACTGCACACCCTGTCTTCATTTGCAGAGGATCCCACACAGATATAGAGCATCACCACCACGTCCTGGCTCCAGGCTGCACCTCGGCCGGGAGCTGCCCTTGCCCCAGGGCCCTTTGCTGTGTTCCCATCACATACATTGGTGTGATCTTCCCACTTCACTCATCCCAGACATTCCCTAGGGACTGGCAGCCTTTTTTCCTCCTCTTTAAGTGCTCTGTTTCCCCTTAGCAGCCATCAGTTTATATTCCCTGTGCTACCAGGGGGGGGTACAGCAAGAGGAAGGTGGTGGTGACGGTCTCAGCAGGCTGAGGGCAGCAGAAGCAGGGAGGTGACACTGCCTGGCATACAGCATCTGCCCAGGGATGGACAACAAGGCCACCTCTGGATGGACCGAGAAGGCCAGGAGATGCAACTGGGGCAGGTGAGGACCACAAGGACTACGATGTAGTTCAAAACAAGCACTGCAACAGGACAAGGGGGGAGAAGAGCACAAGGAAGGAGAGGTGACAGCAGGGACCCTGAGAGAGGAGGGACTCCACAAGAGCAAAGGAAAATACAGATCTCTTCCAAAATGCAGTTCCAACATCACCTCTCCAGCTGCCGTGGATCCCATGGTGCGTCCTCCTCACCCAGCTGCCTCCAGGACCCTCAGCTCTGCAGAACAAAGATCTTCTCCATCTCCTATGGAGGGAAGGTCTGGCTCTGGAAGGAAGCTGCAGTTTCCCAGCGCTGGGCTGTGTCTCCCCAACCCGGCTGCAACCCCCAGTTCCCCCCCAGTTCCCACCGCAACCCCTTCCCACCCCACGCTGCCACCCCCTTGTGCCCCAGGTCCCCAGCTGGGGAGCAGGGCTGGGCTTTGGTGGAGTGTTGGCCCGGTACCTGTCCCAGTGCTTCTCCAACCCCTCCAATTCATCCACAATCCCTCCCAAGCCCAGATCCAGCTCTTCCATCCCACATACCAAGATTCTCAAGGGCTTGGTAAATCTTGGCCCTGGCCCCAGGCGAGTCACTCTGCTGGCGAGCCCGTGGAGCAGACTGCAGCCCCGTGGGCTGGGACTGGAGCTCTGATGACCACGGTGCAGGTTCTCACTGGCATAACTGGGAGGCTGGAAGCAGAGCCAGGAGCCTCCTGCCATTCCCCAGGGAGAGGGCAAAGGAGCAGCAGCTCTGTCCCAGCTCCGTCTGCTGGGACTAACGGGATGCTGAGGAGCATCTTGCCCTGCTCATGCATGGCTCCTGGTGGTGATGGTGCTCTCCTTGGAGTTATTTTGGACAGGAGATGCCCTGGGTGCAACACACACAACCCCCACCACCATAGAGAGCCTGGGATCACCCACAGGGCAGAGACTCAGAGCAAGGACAAGGACATGGAAGGTGGGATTGAATTATCATAGAATGGTCAGAGCTGGAGGGGACCTCAGAGATCATCCAGTTCCAACCCCCTGCCCTGGGCAGGGACACCTCCCACCAGAGCAGGTTGCTCCAAGCCCCATCCAGCCCGGCCTTGAACCCCTCCAGGGATGGGGCCTCCTCTATATAAAAGCATGTTCCCCACTCCAGAAGTGCTGGAAGCAGGAGGAGGGCGAGCAAAAGGTTCTGCCCTAGGAGATCCCAGGCCACGCACTGATTCCCACTGTGAAAAATTCCTTGCCAGCAGCTTAAGAGGGCACGGAAATAGCTGGGTGCAGATTAACTTTGCTGGAATTACTGTTTCATTACCAGCACCAGCGAGCATTTACTGACACATGCTCAGCAACAGGAGGAGCTTTTTCCAGACCCAGTTATTTTCCGGTGGCTTTGGGAGCGTGTTAAAAACCAGCAGTGGTTTTGGTAGTACCAAGGAGGGAAGCAGAAGTCCGGGGAAAAGCACCCAGATTATACTGGATGGAGAAGGTGTATCCTGGGAGCACAGGAGCCTCCTCCCTGCCAGGAAGAGTGGATCCAACACATCTCTTCTCCTGGAAGTGGGTTGTTTTTCTCCAAGACACATCCCTCCAGCAGCCAGTGCCATCCCCCGCTTCAGTGTGCACCTCAGAGAAAAAACAACCACTTACTTCTCTCTGTGCCATCACGGGGCTTTTAAAAATCTCAGTCTCATCTTCAAAAGGCAAAAAACCCACGCTGAGCTTGAGCCCCAGCTCTTTTGTCACCTCCATCAGGAGTTTCCCAGAGAAATAACTCCAGAAACTGCCCCACACCCCCCAGCGCTGCCTTTTCGGGGTCTCCCCAGGGACTGCACAACCATAAAGAACCACCAGGATTTTATTGATTTGAAAATACATCAACCATAGAGAATAGAGCTTTAATTCTTATATTTTTTTTTCTCCTTTCTGAACAACAATAAGGAACAGTTTACATTTAAAAAAAAACCAAACCCAAAAAGCGTGGATAAAATAATATAAAACAGATATTATACCACAGTGTGGAATTCAAAGAACCTAAGAACATCAGCAGCACTTCTACAAATATATTAAAAGCTCTAGTGCTCGTGAAGCTCAGGTAGAGCCACTCCCAGAGACCAAAACAGCATCCAACAGAGGAAAGCAGCAATTCAGTGTAGGGCAACATAAAAATCAGGAGATCAGATACATTCATAACCCTGCTGCTGTTGAGGGGAAACCCCCGTGTCCCAAAGAATTTGGGATGGTACCTGTCACCACCGGGCTGGATCCGGCAGGGTGACAGCCCAGCGTCACCGCCTCACCCCCTGGCCAAGCTCTCTGGAACACACCTTCACCACGAGGGACCTGACAGTCACGGGTCTATGGTTGGATTTTCAACAGAAACTTTTGTGGATTCTATCTGTGGAAAATAAACAGCTTTCCCTTCCCCGCTGGCTCCCGGGAATCACTCTCCGAGAAGAGACTGAATTTCTGAGAATTTAATGAGATCTTCTCGTGCAGTCGGGAAAGTGACAATTTTTTTAGTATCTCAGGATCCAGGATTAGGGTTTTCCATCCTTTATCTCCATTCTGAAAACTTCCATGTACTTTTTGAGACCTTGTGCATAGTTTAAACTTTAGCATTTACTTATCTATTAAAAAAAAAAAAAATAAAAGGTACTTTTTACCCTTTCTAAAGTTGATGACGAGTGGCCTTCCTCCCTCCTGGCCATCTCCAGTGACACTTCATCCCTGTCCCCAGCTCCCAGGAGGCTCTCACCACCACCGAGGGGCAGGGGTGATGGTGTTTCTTGGGGGGCTTCTGCAGGAGACCCCAAAGACCCTGCAGATCCCTCTGGTGGGAAACTGTCCCCTGCAGCCCCTTCTTTGGGCTCCCCGCTCAGTTTCCATGTGCAAAATCAAGTGTAAAAAAAGGATGTTATTAAACTATTGAATGAGAATTGAAAGTTGAACATGCTTAGTGTTAACCTAAACTTAGAGAGATTAAAAGTCTGCTATGGCTATTCCAACAATGTACATTCTCCAGGAAATTCAGGATTGGGACAAAGTTCCCAAGAAATCCAAACCCTCTCAGCTGCAGGAACGCACGGCTACGGCACCAAAACCACCTTCACTTTGGCTCATGCTGCCCCCATAAAACCCTGACTTGATGAGTGTGATTTCAGGTGTTTTAATCAAAGATCTGTGTCTGCTTCAGGGCAGGCAACGAGGAAACAACGACCCAGAGCAATGACCATCGGAGCACCCGAAATAGCAGGCAGCAGCAAGTGGCATTTTATCTGGAAACTTCCATAAGGATTTCTGAAAACTGGGGCTGGCGAGTGACACCCCTTCCATATTGCTAGAAAATTGTCGCTTCGTCACTGAGTTGTGCTCTTTCACTATCAATTTGTGCTCAGGAGATAGGAAAATGCTGAAAATGTGCCCAGAACTACCTGGGAAAATTCCCAAATTGGAAGGAAGTTATTTGACCAATGTTTGGACAATCACTTTGGCTCCACTGATGAAGGGGCTCAGAGGCTACCACTACCTGAACAGCAAAGCCAGGGCAGAGAGCAGCAATTTCAGAAGATAGAAGATATTTTTCCAAGCAAACTTAAGTGATGAAAATCCTGGAACTGGTCCCGGATCTATTGAGGACTGGTTGCCAGAGTGGCTCCCAGTGCCACAACTCAAAATGAATGGGGAAAGAAAGGAAAACCGGCCAGAATAAAAATAAAGAAGAAGGACTAAGAAGAATCTCATCCCATGCTCTTGGCCACCAGCCTGCCACGTGGCTCGCGTCTCCAAGGGTGGGATTCAGGGATGGGGACCCAGCAGAACTGCGATTTGGAGCCACCACATCAAGAAGAGCCAATTCCCTTGATCTGTTTTTCTCTTATCAGTGACAAGGGGAGCTGACACCCTCGTTTCTGCTCCTGGCTCCAGTGACAACGAAGGGTTTATCTGGATATGCCAAGGGATGTTCAAAACCTAAGAGGCCGGATGGGAGCGGGGCAGGGCGGCACCAGAAGTTCCCGTGCGAAAAAACCCTCTCAGCCTTCATGAAAAATGTTACTGGCAAAGCAATTCAGAGACTCGAGGCAGTAAAACTCCTATAAAATCCCCACATTTAGGACCAAAGGCAACTTCTCAAGTGTTTATGTGAGTAACACTAAAAGAGCCAGGTCCCCAGAGTTGTCTGGAGGGGTGCATCCACAGAAAGCTCACAGGCAGAAAGAGAATCCTTTAGTGATTCCCTCGGGGGAACACGGGGCCAGGACACAAACATTCACTGTTTTTAAAGATAACGAGATCACCCGCTGGCTGAGCAGCTCTGCCAACAGATAACACCAGAACCTCACACCTCTGCAGGTGCTCGCTGCAAGGGGAGCCAAAGGGCTCAGCCCAGGGCATCCATCCTTCAGGCTCAGCTCCGGAGGGATCCAGGGCAGAGAGCAGGGACCAGGGGACACGGGGGATGCAGACCCGGTGCGAAGGATCTCGACTCCCCGGTCCCACAAATCAAACAACAACAGACTAAAGATAGTTCCCTGCTCTTAGTGCCATGGCTCGGGGTGGATTTCAGCTGCTCGGAGCTGCTGGGATGAGACATTCCTCTCCCCCAAGGAGCCGGAGAAGATGACTGTATATGGGCAAGCATCTCCCCGCCACGGGCTTCTCCCTCCATGGTAAATAGACGGATCCTCCGGCTGCAGAGCTGGGAGGGACCCATGCCATGGGGATTCTCACTGCTGGATGCCCAGAATAAGGCTTCCATCTCAGGGCAATCCAGCAGAGGGGCAGAGCCGGGTAGGAGAAGGCCTACAAACAGCTGGACAACAGGAATCTTTTAACCATCGAGTAGATCTCAAGCTCCAGGCTCTTGGTGTCGCTTCACTACGGGTCTCCACACCCACAGAAACCCACCAGGGGGACAGTGGGTGTCCCAGAGGGGTCAGCAGGAGCACAGCTCCCACCCCAGCTTCTGATAAGCTGGGACCAGGCATGGACATGAGCTGGGGAAGGGCAGAGCATGGAGACTGTCACAGCCTGTTTGGGACCTCCCAAGGCCACTGTCCTGCCTGCTCCCACACACAGTGAGGGTCTGGTGGGGTGGGTGGTCAGGGAATGGTACCCTCCACCCAGGGCAGGGCCTGGAAACCACTCAGGTCTTGTGTCTTAGGTCTGTAGGGGAACACCAAGCTGCACCTCCAAGTTCAAACTCGAGTTCTCAGAGGAATATTGGGGAGCAGATGGTTTTCACTGACTTTTATATGAATTTTAGAGGGGTGCATGTGACATGCTGCCTCCAGCAGAGCTCCTCTGGACGGGCACTGGTTAGAAGAGCAGAGCAGCTCCAAAAAACTCTGTGCGGGTCATGGAATACTCCCTTCCTAACAAAATGGTATCATCAGCTGCAGAGGAGAATGACTTCAGTCCTAAATTTAAATGGCATGCCATGTTCTTTGGACTATCCAACTTCTTTGCAACCCACACCAAGCCTCGACTCTACAACTCTTCTTACCCAAACTAATCCCAGGGCAGGCACCAAACCCTGCACAGCTCAAGCAGACCCTTGCTCCTGCCAACTCTGCTCAGCACCAGAGCTGGAACAAAGCTTTTTTCTTAAAATTATGTTTTTTTCCTCTCCCTTTTTCCCTCCTTTTCCAGTTTTAAAGCCAGAACTAAAATCAAGCCAAGCTGAGGGCACGACGGTGGTTCTGCTCTGAGCTTCCCGTGGCCGTAACCAGACCGATTCTCACAGAAGAGGGACAGTGACAGATTGGCACATCATGGAGTAGGTGCTATAGGAACCACACAGTTCTCAGAAGCAAAAGATTTCAGATTTCTTCTCCCCACCCACCCCTTCAAAAAAATAACCCACTTAATTCACATATTTTCTCTCTATACTGTATATATATATATATNTTGTGCAGGTTTTCTTGGCTGGTTTTGGTTAAAAGCCAAGAAAAAGAAAAACAGAAGCTTGAAAGATAAAGTGTCAGCGACGTTGCTTGATAAGACTCTCTTTCAGTTGACCTATTGGTTCCTGTCCCTCGGAAAGGGGAGGACAGAGCATCAGAGGAGGTGACACGGGCAGACTGTTACCTCTCCTGGGATCTGGAGGGGACAGGAACAGCCTGGCAGGGAGGGCACGAGCTTTTTGCTCTGCTTTGGTGGAGAGATGAAAGATTCACACACGAGCTCGTAGATTTGAAATTCAAATGCTTTTGTTTCCTGCGCTCCTACAGCCCAAGCCCTCTTTGGAGATCTGAGGCAGAAAATTGCTTCAGAGAATTTCCTAGAACCCTGGTACAGGTTTGCCTGTCAGGGGGATGAAAAACCAAAGGCTCCCGTGAGCTCCCACCCCCTGCTGCAGTTCCCTTCCCCAAAGGGTTCCCTGGCTGCAACCTCCAGGTCCCAGGACTCTGGAAAGACAAACTGATCTCCTCAGAAATCGCAAACTGCTCCACCACGTTCTGCAGAACTTTTCTGAAGAAGCAGTTTTCTCTTCCACAGCTTTACAGCTGCCTTTTGGGTTGGTTTTTCTTTCTGCAAGCAACATCTGACACATGCCACAAGTAAATGCAAAACACAGTCAGCACAGACAGATGTTCCACAGAAAAAAGGAAGGAAGGGCCCCTTTTCCCTTCTGGCAAGCAGCACTCCAACAGCAAGAGATGAGCAGAGCCTTATCTTGCAGAGGGGAGGAGGAGAGCACACACACATCACAATGGCGTGGAGAGGGGGACACGAATTTTTGCAGCAAAACTTGAGAGAAATTACCCTTAGAGCGATCTACATCCCAGCATCTTCCCTGCTGCTGAAAGCACACATTCACAGCAGCCTTCTGTGGCCAGGACAAAGTCCTCCCCGGCTGAACCAGAGCCACCACCAACCTACACCTCTCCTTTTCCTTTATTTTTTTATGTGTTTTTTTGTTTTGTTTTTTTACCTGAGTTGAAAAATTCATCCAAACCCTTCACAGCACAGCCTTAGCATGAGGCAATGGCTCAGCTCTCACGCTGGTAGTGCTGGAGAGGCACTTCATGCAGTGTGCTCCAGGGGTTGCAAGGCTGGAGAGCCACTGCAGGAAAAGTGGCCACAGAAGTGCATCTTCCAAAAGCAAAGACCACTCAGGGACCTTGGGATATCTTCTTCTTCACAAAGCATGTGAATGAAGCCCAACTGAGACCTAAACCAGAGACTTTCAGTGGACTTAAGGGGCTTTTGCAGCCAGCCCCAGAAGCACACAGAAAATCTGCAGGCACCAAGGGGATGGTTTGTCTAAGCTTTGAGAAGCTGGTCTGTTAACTAAGAGAGGAAGAGACAGGCACCTTCAGAGGGAAAGTCAGGAGTTCTGACTTGCCTTCCGAGGAGCTCTGCCCTAACAGGGCTTGCAGAGGAACAACAGGGAGACCAGACTCCTACCACAAGCAGCCAGAGTAAGGCAGGTAAAGAAAACCTCAAGTCAAGAGTTCCCCGAGGAGGTTTGGACCAGATTTTCCAGTGTTCAGAGAGCATTACACAGGCTGGATTTCTGAAAGAAAAACCCAAGGCTGATTTTGGAGCTCGTCTGAATATCCATCCAGAGACCAAACTCTTGTGTGCTCAGATATCATAGTAACAAACACCACCAAAATCCCAGGGAGAGAACACAGCCCTAAAAAAAAAATAATACCAACAGGGATGCTACGCATCAAGGGACAAGATCAGAAGAGGAGGAATTTCCTTGATCAAAGTCCCTCTCTCTGGAATTGGCAGAACCTCGTGTTAGTAAGAAACAGAGTACTGGCAGCATCCCCGTCTTGTCCAGGCTTGCAGGGCTGGCTGGATTCCCTGGGCCACGGGGTGATGACTGGTCAAGGACCCAGCTTTTATTTCTTCCCAACAAGGGTTTTGGAGCCTGAGCTGGCCCTGAGGAGAGGGAATCTGCTCTCCCAGAGTCCAAGCTCTGACCTGGGATGCTGGCAACAGCCACAGCAGTTGTGGTGGCAACCACCACACTCGCCCTTCTGCTGCAGCAAGGCAAGGAAGCAGCTGCCTGGGTCCTGCTTCCAAAGCCAGTCCTTAGCAATAAAATTGTACAGATCTTTGGTTAAGTCACTGAAGAAGGCCGCGAAGATCTGAGCCAGGGCCCCTGGACCTAACACTGAACGCTTGGAGAGTTAAGGGTACTTCCAGTTTAGACAGCAGCGTGTGTCCAACTACCTTATTTCCACAGGTGTGGCACTTGGAGAATAAGGAGAAGGGAGGAAGCATTGAAGGGGAGTCCCGGCTCATTGTCTGGATGCCTCATCTTCCCCGTGTTCTTCATTTGTTCTCAATCAGAGTCTGGACTTTATAGACAAGGTCCCGAGCCAGCTTCAGGATCTGTTTGGTGTTGTGCCGCTCGGCCATTTCTGGAACACAGACAGAAGGAACCCATGAAAAGGTTAGACTCAAGGAGCCCGGGCATCTCAAGGAGACCCCATCCTCAGAGCTCTGAGCTCCAGGTGGAAGCTGAAGCTGCTAATTCCTGCTCAAGTTCCCAAGCACCATCTTCAGAGACACCTGACTCTGAAGAGCCCTCATTAACCAGCTCGCCTCAGGATGATTACAGCCAGCAGGAACCACAACCTACGCTCACAGCACGGCTCGGTGGGATGTTGCCAAGGATGGCGGGGTAGCTTCCTCCAGGAACCATCTGGCCCCCTCAGAGCCTGACAGTTTGGGGACAAGGGGGCTCTTTACCATCATATTCCAAGTAGCAGCATCATGCAACCACACACTGTTTTGTTTGTGCTAAACTTTTACCAGTATAGCCCTGCCACGACTGTCTACGGTCATGGTGTGCCACCAACATCTGAGCAGCTGCCCAAGAGAACATGAACCGTACCGTTGAAGAACTTGATGATGTCTGTAAAATCCATGTTGTTCTCCAAGATTATGTCCCGGTACATTTCCACCAAAGCCAGGGCTATGAAGAGCACATAGTGGGTAGAGGAGACATGTGCAGCTGCCCAGATGGTCTCCCAGACAGCGAAGACATCGTCGTACACCAGCTCTGTGAAGAGTGGAAGGAAGCCCAGCAGTTACACCACCAGCCACGGGTTGACAACCATCCTGACTCATGGGCTTCACAGCAGCACCAGGGAGACACGCTGGGTGGGTTCTCCCCACAAGAAGCTCTTCCAGTTGGAAGCCCTCAGTCAACCATCCGCAGAGATAAATATTCTGGCCTGCAGCAGGTGGCCCAGGCGTCAGGACACAAACCTGCTGGAGGCTCACCAGCAGCTCTGGAATAACAGGTTTGCTATCTAGACAGAAAAGGCAGCCACAAATCTACCAGGGAAAAGCAGAATGGGAACACACGGGGAAAAGGTTCCAACAACCAAGTGAAGCCTGGAAGCACGGCAGACCTGGCCTTCCCTCCCGCCCAGCACACACCTCTCTTGAAGTCCAGGAGAAACCATCGGTAGCAGAAGTAGAAATGAGTGTAGTCACCGTTCTGGTGCATCAGCTCAAAGAGCTCAGAGTCCAGAATCTGCCAAGAAAAGTGAAAGAAAACTCACTGGTGCACACTGGAGGCACCAGCCATTCCTCTGTCTGCCCTGCCCCAGTCCCACTGCTCTCCTGCCACACAACATCTCCCACCTAACTCCTCCCTCCTTTGCAATCCTGGCATAGGGAGCCTACAGGAGAGCTGGGGAGGGACTCTTGGTCAGGAAGTCTAGTGACAGGACGAGGGGGAATGGTTTTAAACTGAAAGAGGGGAGATTGAGATGAGGTCTCAGGAAGAACTTCTTTGCTGTCCGGGTGGTGAGGCACTGGAACTGGTTGCCCAGAGAAGCTGTGGCTGCCCCATCCCTGGAGGGGTTCAAGGCCAGGCTGGATGGGGCTTGGAGCAACCTGCTCTAGGGAGAGGTGTCCCTGCCCAGGGCAGGGGGGTTGGAACTTGATGATCTTGAAGGTCCCTTCCAACTCTGACCATTCTATGATTCTATGATCTGTTACTCCCAGGCTGTCTTTACAGCCCCCTGTTGTCCCTCCTTCTTCCCACCACTGAAAGCTCCTCCTGGTCCCTCCAAGGCCCCAAGAATGGTTTTCCCTTTCTGGTTTGAGAGGCCGCTGGGCCAGGACTCCCCCACCTGGATCAGGGATCTCATGTTGGCAAAGTGTGTGTCCATGGCTCCTCCATGGGGGAAGTTCTGATTCATCCTCTTCATCAACTCGGTGAAACAGCTGAAGGCCAGAGCCTCTGTGGAGGGAGGAAAGATGGTCACCACTTGGCTGCACAGACACTGCTGCCCCCAGCATCACCACCTCCCACCATCCACCCACAGCAGGAACATCTCTCCCTGCTTCACACACACCATCAGGGACACACAGCAGGGACTGGCCTTGGAAAGATACCTCACGCTCCAAAAAGTGCTTGTTGTCCACAGATTGGGCTACTGGGAGTCAAGGATGAACAGGATGGTGCCACCAGCTGCTCCACACCTCTGAGCAGGGACTCTCCCGCTGCTCCAAAGGGCCACCACCAGCCCCAGCAGATCCCACCACGTGCTCCCAACAAAGGAAAGCGGAGTAGAGCCACCCAACTCACCATCATCCAGGATGACCAGGAGAGGGGCCAGCAGGTCACACATCCCCTGCACGTAGCCAATCTCAATGTGCTGCCAGATGTAGCTACAGGAGAGAAAGAGAGAGCAGAAAAGGTGGCCCGTGAGATCTCCCCATGTCACAGGTGAGTGTCACACCCTGCCACCTCCCTTGCCCATGCCCTGGCCTCCATTCCTGGGACTGGCAGGCAAGGAATAAAAGAAAAATCAGACCAGTTTATTCTATCAACCCCTGTGGCTCCGTTCATCCTGTCAATTACTAAGTTCTCATGGAGACTCTCAGGTCCATCCTCTTTGCATGGAAAAAGGGCTCTTTCTGCCCAACACCCACCCCCCCCTTCTTCTCCTCCCTGGACCCAGCGTCCTAGGAAGCACCCAAGCCTGCAGAGATATCTTCCCATATTAGGTAGCAAGTCAAAATTGTGTTCAGAAAGGGACTGGGATCCACTGCTGGCACAAAAGGAAGAATCATTTCCATCCTAACCCACTAGTTTTCCAAAAATCTGCTGTATCCTAGGTCTCATCTCCAACTCTGGCCGTCAGATAAAGCGACAGCCCTAATGAAATAGCAGCTTCTCCTCATATTTGCAAGATGAGTAATAATATTTTTAGTTTTGCTGCCCCTGAAGCAGCCGCAGCTGCGGAGCTGGAGCTGATTTGAGACGGTGAATGTCACGCAGCAACCTCTTAGTCACAGGGACTCAGCAAAGAGAATGAGAAACGCACCCAGGTACGGCTGTCCCCTGGGCAGGCACCACCCTCTGGGTGGCTCCAGGCACTTCCTCATTAGCACCACAGCTCTGCAGCCTGATCCTCATTAAATTCTTTTCCAACTGTATTCTGTGCTGGGTTCAGACCATGAGGCAGCTTGTCTGGGAAGCCCCAGGGAACCCACTGCTTTGGCCAATAACTCAGACACATGATAGTCATGGGACAGGAGCAGCACAAAGCAGGATGGCTGGACTCCTGAGTCTGGTATCCATGAGGTCCTTGGAGTTGTGGCCCCAGTTCTGGGATCATAGAACGGTTTGGGTTGGAAGGGGCCTTAAAACCCATCCAAGTCCCATTCCCCTGCCCTGGGCAGGGACACCTCCCACCACACCAGGTTGCTCCAAGCCCCATCCAGCCTGGCCTTGAANGCGATGATGATGGGAGTTGGGGGATGAAGTCAAGGAGGTGAAATTCAGTAACCAGAATAAAGTTGGAGGCTCCAGCCTCAAGGTTAATTCAGGGAAACCAACCAGCAGTGCCTGACCCTGACCCCGTGGCTCCCACCTGCACATGATGTTGCGGAGTTTCTCCAGGTTGGTGGGGGTGAAGTACCAGTAGTTGCGGTCACATCGCTGCACGTCCTTCTCGATGCGGTGCAGGTTCACCGTGTACATGTCCAGTAGCTCTGGCTGCCCAAAACAAAAGCAAAGGTGATTTGTTTTCAATTAAAAAAACAAACAAAACAAAAATTGCAAGGGTAACAGAGCGACAGGACAGAGTTTAGGTGGAAGGTGGAAAGCTCCTGTAGCCCTTGGAGAATAAGCCTTATGAGAAGCAGCTGGGGTTGTTCAGCCTGGAGAAAAGGAGACTCCTTTTCACTCTTATCACTCTACAACTCCCCTCTTCTCCCAAGTCACAGGTGATGGGAGAAGAGGAAACAGCCTCAAGTTGCATCAGGGCAAGTTCAGATTGGATGTTAAGAAAAATGTTTACATTGAAAGGGTTATTAAGCATTGAAAGAGGCTGCCCAGGGAAGGGGTTGAGTCACCATCCCTGGAGGTATTCAGAAGATGGGTAGATGTAGCCCTCAGAGATATGGTTTAGTGATGGTTTTTGTCAGTGATAGGTTGATGGCTGGACTCGATCTGAAAGGCCCCTTCCAACCCAGATGATTTTATGATTCTGTGTACACACAGCTGCAGGATGAGCACAGCACAAGTGCAGGTGAAGTGAGGCACCCAGGAGGAACCCACTCAGCAAACAAAGTCCATACTTACAGAGTAGGTGACACCTGTGGAGGAGACAGCAGATGCTTCACCGTTGGTCAGATCAGTTACAGCCAGAGAATCCAGCTGAGGGTACAAGCTCTCCATCTCTGGCTCCTCAGAGAGGTTCCCTTCACTCTCCACCAAGCTTTGCTTTTCAGCTTCACTGTCTGCCCAGCTCTCAACCACGGTCAGGGCCACCCCCTCACGGTCACGCAGGACCCCTGCCGAGCTCTCACCCACAGGAACAAAGTCCACGCTTCCACTGGTGGGAAATTCACCTTCCAGGCTGTCTTGGCCCTCCAACTTCTCCTCTTGCTGAGTACCATCCTGTGGGGCTGGCGTGTCAGACCCACCAGCCTTTCCCTGAGAGCTGGCCGAGGACTTGGTGGTTTCCAGGGCACTGTCCTCGTTGCTGAAGCTGCGTTCTGAGAAGCCTGAGGTGATGGAGAAGTTCTGGGAAGAGGGGTGGCCAGAATCAGGGGAACACGTGCCGTTGGGAACCGTCCCATTAGGGATCTTGCTTGGCTTGCCATCTTCCAGCTGAGCATCTGCTTCAGTCTGTTCCACTTCATCAACGGATTCAAACACCTGCAAAGTATGAGCAGAGGGACACGTGAGAGTGAGCAAACTGTTGGAAACACGGGCATGATGTCCCCAAGAGCTGCATTCAGCAGTTCTACTGCTGAATGCAGCTCTTGGGGACATCATGCCCGTGGTCCCAACGGTTGGGAGGGAGGAAGATCTTCTCTAAATGTGTAGAGCTCACACAAGGAAACCAGTAGAAGAAAGCTGGAAGGACCTGAAGGCATGGCTGTGGCTCCACACCTTCACTATAATGAGAAGACAACTTCACCCTGAGCATCTAAACTCCCTGTCCCAGTTTAACCAGACTCTTGGAAGGGATTTCTGGGCAGAGTTTTCAGCTTTTAGGTTTTCCCCTGCCTGGATTTGGCAGGTCATTTGCACAACTCAAGAGCCCACAGTCCCCTGCTCCAAAGGATTCTGCTTCATTCAGAGTGATATATCAGGCAGAACGTTGTTTAAAACAGGTTGGTTAAACACATGGTTGGGAACATACGGAGCAGCCAAGGGCCCTCAAGTGTGAAGGCCACCATGGAGGTTGGTCCTTCAAGGTTGGGTAGAGCCAAGCACCACCAAGCAGTGGGCAGCTCTGATCTTATTGCCTCCAGAGGCAGGTTTGTGAGTTATTGATCTCCAACTACAGCTTCTGTTTGCTAGATATCATGATGTTTAATGACTAGACATCAGCCCAAGCCAGGGTAGAGCTGTTGGGTGGCTGGGGAATGAGCAGGAGGGGACAAAGTGCTGCCACCCACCTGCGTGCTGGAGCTGGAGTCGCTCTGCAACCGGGCGTGATTCTGGCGGCCGGAGCTGCAGCTCTGAGAAGACTGCAAGAGAGAGGGAAAAGGGCAGTAAGAAGGCAAAAGTGTGGTGTCTGGAGCTGGTGAGGGGAGACTCAAGCCACACTATCAGAGTTGAGCACATCTGCATGTAAAGAAGAAGCAGGAAGAGTGTCCAATAAATTCTAATACTTGACCCATGAAAGACCTTCACATCCCATCAGCTCTGCCGGGCAGATTTGTCACACAGCACAGCACCCTGCCCCAGCCTGCCACTGACATTTACTGCTGGAGAAGATGACAAAAAGCAAAGTCCTGAGCCAATCTGGTTGTTCAAACACTGTCTGTTTGGGTCTGAAAGGAACTGTTTTCCTCTGGCCTCCAGAGAGGAGGTCACACTGCCTCCCCAGAGTGCAGATTTCTACAAATCGCTCTCCTAATTTGGCAGCGATGTGGCTCACCCCATCTTAGTTTACATAAAC
The DNA here is from genome assembly GCA_013400375.1 of Thinocorus orbignyianus. Taxonomy (NCBI): domain Eukaryota; kingdom Metazoa; phylum Chordata; class Aves; order Ciconiiformes; family Thinocoridae; genus Thinocorus; species Thinocorus orbignyianus. The sequence goes on from VXBW01004776.1 coordinate 460,737, forward strand.
GATGAAGTCACAGGCTATAAAACAATCCCTCCAAGCACATTAATGCTCGTGCCTTTTCTTCAATGACAAATATTGATGTTTTTAGCCAGACTCAACCGTGGCAGCTCCTCCAAAAGTCAACAGCACCCTTTTCTGGCTTCCAGCTGAAGCACAGAAGGAAGCATTGGGTTTTGTATCCGCCAGAGTTCAGTGCTCTGCCTGCTGGATTCCCTCCCAGCATCGAGCCTTCATTTGAAAGCAAGTCGAGATGCACAGTGTTGCAATGCTATCACACACAAACAATAAGGTTTTAAGAAAACCCAGCATTTTCAGAAAAACAGCAGCAGGAGTTGTCCCTCCCCACCCTCGTATTGTGGGGTGTTTGCTGGGCAGGGCTCTGATGGATAGAGGAAGGGCGACAGTTTTCCTCCGTTGCCATGGGAGTATTTTCTAACAGGAAATCTCCGGTTGGGATGGGGAAAAGGGTGAACCTTTGCGTGTATCAGCTCCCCTCCCAAACCATGTTCCCAGAACAGGACACAAAAGAACCACCATGGCACGGATGCTGTGGGAATGGGAATGATTTATGGGGCTCCAACCGTGCAGCCCCCCTCTCTGCTCCCCTGCAAGACCTGTGTCACCAGAACCCCCACTTCAGACTTGCCTTCCCTCATCCTCTTCCTCTCAACACACATGGAGCCCACACGGCTGGGGCTGAGCTCATCTCTTTCCAAAAACATCCCCAGAGGGAAACAGATGAAGCCTCCAGGGCTGCACCTACTGGACCATTCTTGGCTTGGCCACCACTCGCTGCCGGTGCAGCAGCAGAAGGTCAATGGGTCTCTGCTGTGCCAGGCTTTTCTCCTCCAGGGACAAATCCCACATGGAAACACTCCCCGGACTCTGTTCCCATGACTGCCTTTCCTTTAACAGGCTTTTTTCCCCTCCACACCCTTTGGATCTAACTCCTCACCATGCTGCTAAAAGCCAGTCCCATGGAACTGGGTGCTGGGACATGGTGTATCGAAGCTGCCCCGAGCCCCACAGGCTCCTTCCCAGCCTGTCCTAGAGCCACCCCACTCCTCCTGCCTCCAACTGATGGAAGAGGGAGCCAAGAAGCCCACTGACCTGCTTCACAACCACTCAGTGCCAAAAACATGGTCTTCCTCCCTCCTCCTACTTCAACACTGACGTCCAGGGAGCTAATCCTGATGCACACGAAGGGTGCAAACTGGATAACAAAGATCTCCTGTTCTCCAGAGACACCCACAAGGAATGCTTCACAGGACTGGTGAGAGTGTCTGGATTTGGATACTGCTCTACAAACGAGCTCTGGGGTCCTGGCTGAACCCCTGCCCTGTCCCTGGTGTTCAGACCCTCTGTGCTCAGCACCCTCACCCCGGGTCATGGATGCAGAGGTGTTCAGTGCCACGGTGGAAGCTGCAGCTGCAAGGATCACAGAATTGTTATGGTTGGAAAGCACCTCTGACATCACCAAGTCCAACCACGCACAAAAACACAACCCACTCCTTACAGTCTTGGCCACTAGAGCATGCCCCGAAGCACCACATCTACTCATTCCTTACATACCTCCAGGGACGGTGACTTCACCACCTCCCTGGGCAGGTTGTTCCAGTGCCTGACCACTCTTTCAGTCAAGTAATTCTTCCTAATATCCAGTCTAACCCTCCCCCTGCTGCAACTTCAGACCATCTCCTCTGCTCCTGTCATTATTCATCAGGAAGAAGATCAAAACATCTCGGTTGGTGCAGCACCACGCAGCATGGAAACTGAGGTCATACTGCAGGAGATATCTGGTCCTGCTAAATAGTAATGGTTTTAAATTGGAAGAGGGGAGATTTAGATGAGATATTTGGAAGAAGTTCTTTACTGTGAGGGTGGTGAGGCACTGGAACAGGTTGCCCAGGGAAGCTGTGGATGCCCCACACTGGAGGGGTTTAAGGCCAGGCTGGATGGGGCTTGGAGCAACCTGCTCTAGAGAGAGGTGTCCCTGCCCAGGGCAGGGGGGTTGGAACTCGATGATCTTTAAGGTCCCTTCCAACTCTGACCATTTTATGATTCTATGATTCTCAACACCCTAGAAGAGCAGGCGTAAGAAAGCTCCAACCCTGAGTTGCACTAATTACAGCCAGTAACGAAGCACAGAGTTCAGGGAAAGAGGTTGAACAAGAACCGTATCTCCATCCCTGCCTGTAGCACAAGCCAACGTGGAGCTTGGGTGGTCTCAACCCTCCCCAACCTCCCCCAACCCCTCACCTCATTGCTGATGGTCGAGTCTCTGTGCATCATCCGCTGGATGTGGGAATCCAGACTGGCTCCAGAGGAGCACTTGGCCAGAGCTGCTGCATGTGACTCCTTCTCCCGCTGCCGGACGATGGCCTCGCAGCCCAGCCACTCGGCCATAGTGTGCTCATAGCAGGTACGGATCTGGTCATCAGCCTGAGCGTTTGGAGAGGGACAGAGAAGGTCTTGGAATGGATAACCCTGGAACAACCCAGAAACCAGTGCCTCCTCCATCCCCCAAACAGCCTCACACTGACAAGTTAAGCATATGCTTGTGTTAACCACGGCTAGATGGGACAAAGTCACTCATCTCTGGCATGGGGACCACCAGAGACAAAAATCAGAACAGAGGAATGACCATCTACCTCCCTCCTGCCTTCCAGAGGTGCAGAGGGCACTGAACGGGAGCAACCAGCATCTTATAATCCCTGTTTATCTGTGTCTTTCTCCCAACTCCTATCTACAGCCGCAGTATGATGGGGACACAACACCTGGAGGGTTCACAGGGTGGACTCTGGCATGGACACTTCAAGCTGTGGAATACCCAGGGCACACCAGTGCAACATGCCAGGCGGCTGAGTGGGCAACACACTCACACCAACCTCTTTCCTTTCAGCTTCTGTCATCCCAAACTGGTAATGGCCCAAAAGGAAGGGCCAGACAGCCTTCCTGATCTCGTGCTGGATCCCGCCGTAGTAGATCAGCCGCAGCAGCTCCTGGTCCTCATAAGTCTGCAGGAAGAGCTCTGAGTCAGCACACACACACAGTCAGGGCCAGAGCCCATCAGCTGGTAGATGCAACGACATCCCCAGCCTGGCCATGCCACCTTTCAGCAGCCAAAGTGCTGCCCACAACCAACCACCCACAAACTCGTCATCCATCCATTGCAGATGGACCTCTCAGGTCTCCACCCAGGCTTAAGTAGAGCCAGAGGCCCCTGTGGGTGGACATTTTGGGAAATACCAGCTTATCATAGCCAGAAAGTGGCCCACCAAAGTCATTCAAGGTCACTGCTGTGCCTCTGAGCACCAACAGCATGTCAGGATGGTGGCACTGGTCACAGCAATCCAGCTATTCTAGCATAACAGTGTGCCTGGACCCCCGTCCAGACCACAGCACTCAGGGTGAAAGACACAGGCTCTGAGTAGAAGACATTAAGGAGAGCAGCCTTTGCTCCCTGGCTTCCACGTGTCAAGGATTAGGATCCCCTGGCTCTAGGCAGCCTGTGTAAGCTCTCTGACTTCTCTTCTCAGGGAACTTCTCCATGTGCTTTGCCTTCCCATGCCACACCGCTTAAGTGGTGATACCCTGGATCTCAAGCCCACCAAAACTGGTTTCTCCCAGGAGTAGCAGCCCTACCGTGCTGTCCTGCAGGTATCTCTGCCATATCTCCACCGTCAGGCCCGAGCTGGCATTGCAGGGCACATCTGGAGACACGATGTTGTGGTTGACCAACGCCGAGAGGTGGGTTCGCACCGTGGAGAGGTGTCTGCAGTAGGCCAGCCCTGCAGCAGGCAGAAGGAAACATTCAGTTGGAGAACTCTGGGAGCCACGAGGATGAAGCACAGTGGAAAGCTCTGATGAATCTGGAACAGGTTGCCCAGGCAAGTTGTTGATGCCCCATCCCTGGAAGTGTTTAAGGCCAGGCTGGATGGGGCTTGGAGCAACCTGCTCTAGGGAGAGGGGTCCCTGCCCATTGCAGGGGGGTTGGAACTTGATGATCTTTAAGGTCCCTTCCAACTCTGACCATTCTGTGATTCTATGAATCTGGTCCCAGAAGGAGAATCCCTCAAGTCACAGCAGCAAAGCAGGGAGTTTATTGAGACAGGTCAGTATCTCATTGTCTTGTACCACCAGCACTGCTGCTCAAGTCCAAGGAGGAGAGCTCAAATGTTTGCTCCCAATCCTGACAGTGTACACATAAGGCCCTGCATAAAACAAACTGGTCCCAGTAGCCTCAGCCACTGCTCTGCTGCCTCAGCATCACTGCTAGCCCAGAGCCTGGGATCTTATTCATCCCTTGCCCACCATACATCTCAAGGCACTGTGGATGTGACAAGTACTCACAGCCATAGAAGGCCCGGGAGAGGATCTGGTACTTCATGTTGTCACACAGGAGCTTCAGTGGAGCTCTGCCAATAAAAACATACTGGATGTGAGGAGAGGAAATGCTTCCATGCATGACCTCAACCCCTGCTTTGGTCTGACCCTTCCAGCTCTACCTTCAGAGGTGCACCACGGGACCTCTGCTCAGCTTGGGAGCAATTCTTGCTGCCAGGACACTGCCACAGAGCAGCTGAGACATCCCAGGTGAGTGGGACAAGCCTCACTTCAGTGTGGACATGTCCCAGTGGCACCTTCAAATGGTCCCTGGACAACCTAGCTCCAAATTCAACCATCCAGCTGGGCTTTTGCCTGTAACCCCTGTTTTATTTCACCTGTATTTCTCAAAGCAGAGCTGTCCTACCTTTCGTGGCTGCAGCCGTTGGATGGCCCACCATCAGAGGAGCCACTCTGAGAGCAGGAGGAGCAGGAGGACTTGCGGGGGCTGGGCTGCCACATGGGGGGCAGACCTGCACCCGACGTGTCCATCAGGTCCTGGGGCACTGTAGGAGGAGAGAGAGGGGAGCATCAGCTTGGTCTGGCGTAGCCCCAGCCTCAGGAGAGCCACAGGAGGTCAACAGAGAGGACAGCTTTGATTAGAAAACACAGAATCCCACAGTCTTCCCAAGAAACCTCCAGCAACCAGGTAGGACCACACCAGGTAATCACAGCACCAGCTTTGGTGAGCTCGAGAGAAAGGAAAGGAAAGAAAGAGCATTGATGAGAGAGTGAGAACCATCTGCTAATTAACTCCAGTGCCTTCAGCAAGGTAATCATAAACTGCTGAGTGCCAACCAAGGCTGAGAACACTCAACCCAGAGAGGTTCAAGAGCAGGGGCTGCAACAGACTGACACAGATGAGAAAAAACATGATTGAAATCAATCCTTGTCCCAGGAAGAGTGGATCACTGAAGGGGAAAAGCCCCCGTCTCTCAAACGTTAGGATCCCATTCAAGATTCAGGGAAAAACGGGAGCCATCAAAATCACAAGACAGGAGATAAAGGCTTTGATGAAGAAGAGGAGAAGGACAGCAGGAGCAAGTAGCTCTTCATGTTGTCACTTGCTAAATCCCTGCTGGGAGAGGGCTTCCTCACTCCCCCACGGACTCTTCCTGTGTGTGATACTGAATAACTGATACCAGCAAAAAAAAAAAAAAAAAAAGGAATATTCCTACTTCCCTCACATTAAGCAGGTGCTGATGGGTCAGGGAGGGCCAGCAGTGATGGGGGACACCTCTGCAGGAATTGTCAAGTGACAACACAGGCAAGGAGTAGGACCAGATGAACAACAGCCGCATTACACTGATGCTGAGTGGCCCCCAGAGCAGCAAGGGGAGGTCGGGATGCGATGGGGAGGCTCATGAACCATTTAGGGATCACCACTATCTTGCTTGCAGCTGGAGTCCTCCTGATCTTCCCTCTCACAGCAGCGATGGAGATGACAGACGGAAGGAATGGATGAAAATTACCATTAATGGTAACTAGGGACACAGAGAGAGGAGAAGGGCACAAATGAAAGTGGGGAAAGGAAGGATCTGTAGAGAAGAAAGAACTGACGTGGTTCTGCCTCCCTCTGGGAAGGTCCACAGGAACTGCACAGACTTTGATGATGCAGCCATTCACTTTGCAGCAAATCTGGCCCCCAGCGTGGAATTTCAAGGGGTAGATCAAAAGAAAGCTGCAGAAAGGAACATCTCTATCTGCTATTTTAGCCTCAATCAGATTTTTTTATCTGACTCACTGCATTGTGTTAGTCAGATAAAAGCAGGGAGAACCAAGTATAATCTTCACTGATATCACGGAGGAGTCACAGGAGCTGTGATTGCCCCCTTCCAGCCTCAAAAATACAAGAACAAGTTTTTGATGACATTTCATAGCTTTTTAAAAGCACTCCACGAGTCTTCTACTGCATTCTTAGTTTTGCCCCTTATAAAGTCATCCATCACATTTCCAGAGATCAAAAAATTTGTTCTTAGTATCCCACAGAAGAGTGAGAACAAATGTGCAATCACTTCAGCCAAGCCCATCTTTCAGGTGATTCACAACCAGACATTAAGAGAGATTTCTGGTTTGGTGAATCCAGCAGCATCCTCTCCCTCATCCTGTGAGCAATGAAGTGAAGACACAAGGGTCAAGCCTGGCAGCACGTGGAGAAGGGTGCTGTAACCTCTCCTTTGTGCTGCAGAGCAACACTGAAGGAACATTGCTGGGATTTAAAGCAGCACTTGCTGAGCTGACTTAGGGATAGTGAGGGAAGAATCAGCCCTGGGGTCTTGTGGTGGGGAAAAGTGACCCCCAAGGAACACAACCAAAGTCAACCTTATGTGCAAGGACTCTTTTTCCAACCATTAAAGGCAGCCATGGCCTGTTTTGCAGCTGCACAAGCCAAGGATTCAGTAGCAAGTGAAAGGTTAAAACAAACAAAGACTCCAACTCATAAATCAAGTTGAATAAAAGGCAGAATTGTCACAGGCAAAGCCCATTTCTCTGGAACCACTTGCTGGTGTGACTTGCAGTGTGTCTGTCAGTGGAGGGTCTCTGGCTGTTGATACATCCCATCATAACCCACCCCAAACACTCTCTGCCCACACACTCACCGAATTCAGACTGTGTTCCTGGGTAGATTATTCTGAAAACATAATCTGTGGCTTCGTCGTCTTCCTTATCGGACGCAGACTCGGAGGAGCCCTGGGGACTTCGCTTCCTCAGCTTGGGAAACACCTTCCCCTGGGTGAACAGAACCTGCTCGTCACAAGCCAACCCCACCACACTGGCCAGTGTGGCCACTGCCTTGCTTGCCAAACTCCTGCCTAATAAGAGCATCTCCTTTGTCAGCCTGGATGATGTTTGCAGATTCCCTGTGCTGGAGCAGCCTTTGGATTAAGCTTTGGATGACAGGGTGAATATGGAAGCCTGTTGGTGGCACGGCCAGGTCCTTGAGAACCAAACCTACCAGGTCTCATGGCCAGCACCCTTCTCACACCACATCCCTTCCCATTTGCCCATTTAGCTGGTGAAGACCACGAGCTAAAGCAAACTGCTTCTATTTCAAGCCCACCCCCCTTCTTTTCAGGAGGGGGATTGTCTAAAACACAGCAGCCACTGATGGTCCTTCCCATCAGCTCTGCTCTGAGACACCCCAGCAAAAACCCGCAGTGCTGTGGGCTCAGGAACAAGCGCAGTTTTTGGGGTGCCTACCTTTCCCCGCTGCGACCAGAGGGGTGGATCCAGCTGGCCATGGGGCAGGAGGCCATTCTCCAGGCAGGACAGGAACTGCAGCAAGTGTCCTCCTCTGGGGAACCGCAATGGGGGCCTCTGAATCCCATCCTGGCTCACCAAGACAACCGTCCCACCACTGTCTACTATTGGCAACAGTGACAGGAGAGAGAAGACACACACATGAATAAGGGAAACATTACCAGTCAAAAATGCAGAGGATAGGCAAGGGAGTTCAGGGAAGTATCTTTATGGTGTGCAAAACAAAGAATTTCTTCCTTGTTTGGATTCTTCCCTAAGTCTGGGGCCCTGGAGAAGGCTTGCCTGGGAGACAGCACCCTGGAAAAGCAGAGAGCACTGCTCTGCAGGGAGCGTTGCCCAGCCAAGCCCCACAGCCAGGGGCTGGTTTAAAGGCTTCTCTAGAAGGACTGATATAGTAGTGACCACCCAGAGCTCTGGACCTGAATCCAAACCTCCCCATTCAGGCACTCCCCAAAGATCTACCGAAGCAAACGTCAGGGTGACAACACCCTCCAGCAACCCCCAACTCTGGCCTTACCTTGCTGGTGACAGTGTAGATAGACGATCTCCTCCAGGCGAATGGTCATGGCGTAGTCCCAGTACACACTGGAACAGAGGGAGAAAGGAAATGGTGAGCTTCAGGGATGCAGGAGACTCTGCTTCTGCTCACATCAGCCTCAGATCCTGTCTCCAGAGGAAGCTGCAGAACAGCACAACTGCCACAAGGCCAGCCCAAGTAAGTGACAGCATCCCTCCAGGGTCAGTTACTGTCCCTGCCACCAGAGTTCAGTCAGGGCAAGGCCAGTCCCACCTCTCCTGGGCTGTTTCTCTGCCCTCACGTCATTCCCAGTCATGGACAAGATTCCCATGGATCCTGGCAATTGCAGGGAAGGACGTGGAGCCCTTCAGAGCTGAGCACCCTCCTCCAAGCACATCAGAAAGGACTCCTCACCCTGCTGGGGTGCTGGGCGAATCCCAGGAACCCGGCAGGAGCAGCCCTGGAGCCCCAGGGGAACGTGCAGTGCAGTCCAAGCCCGGGCTGCTGCTTTGCTGAGCTCCTGTCAAGGGAGGGGAAAATAAACCCTTGCAATCTGTGGGTTTTTTTCCAAGCTGAAAATAGATTTGGTCCCAGCTGCTTTTGTTGGAGAACTGTGCTCCTTCAAGGTGACTGAGCAAATCTAGAAAATTCCAGAGAGCTGCTGGTCCCCAGGGAGGGCAGAGGGACAGAGAGATGCCAGAAGGAAGCTGGGGAAGGGAACCTTGCCAGGAGATACACTGCCTCAGGCAAGGTTTCGGTTCTGTGGAGAGCCCAGCAAGAGCTCTGTGAGGTTGCCACCATCTAATAACATCCTACTTCTTTCCAAGAAAGCCATTTCCAAATTCTGAGCAGCATTATCTGTCACTTTGCAGAAATAGTGCTTAAAATAAAGGCTCATAAATACAGTTAAGGACAGGAAGGGGTGCCTAAGAGTCATCCCTTGTAGATTCATACTCACTTTGTCACCTGATTCCTCTCTTCCTTGGTCACGTCTTGACACTGGGAATTTTTAGAGCTTAGGCTGAGGCCCAAGTCAAGAACTCAGAAAAATAGTACAGAGATGAAAAGAGCATTTTAGGGGGCAGGGTACCAGGCACAAAGGAACAGCCCAGGGGCCAAGAAGGAAGGGGAGATGAGAAGAACACAGGTAAACAAAACTCCAAAAACTATGATTGAGAATAAACAAAACTGAGATCAAGTTTTGCTGAAGACAACCTTTACCCCAGGGTCAAAGAATCTGTGTCCTAAGCATTCCAGCTTTCCTACAGTATTTGCTGGTGGAAAGGGACTTTTTTTTTTCCTTTGTTTCATTTCTCAGGCAAATTGGGACCTGGCACAATTCTGTCCTTTGTTACAACTGCAGCTCTCAAGAGAAATGCCAGGAGCCCATAAGGCAATCCCAGGCAAAAGGACACAGCAATCCACCCTGCCCAGCAAACTACGCAGACTTCAGGTCCCGTGGAGGAATAAGCTCCAGGGACTTCATTACATCCAAGAGATTTTGAATACCTGCACGTGGGATCAGGAGCAGGCTGCAAACAACGCTCCCAAATGGCATAGACTGTCACCAAGGTATCTGGGAACTGCTCATATCCCTCATTTCTGCAGATACTCTTCCTACTCTTCCCTTATTTATGAGATTAAAATAACCAGGATAAATCTGAACGCGCTGCTTAGAGCGTAGAGAGGGCTTTCTCCTGGGAAACTCCCCGTGGGCAATAAATGAAACCACTTTGTGTCTCTCAGAACAAGCACCCACCAGTTCCCTGGCTGAACACCTCCCAGCACCTCACACCACCTCCCACAGCCCACCTCGCCCACCACCTCAAGTCTCTTCCCCTTCTTCTCTTACAGACTCAAGGGCGATTGACTTGCTCTGCACTCAGAGAGGAAAACTCAGCGGTGGCCTTGGATGTCAGATCAAAACTCTGAACCTGGGGAGCATTTGCCTCCCCCTCTGCCCCACGTCAGGGTGCACTCGGTGACAGTCACCTCTTCTCATAGTCCAGGTCCCCCACAGAGCCGTTCATCAGCTGGTTGGGAGTCCACTTCAGCGCCATGATGTCAGCAGTTTGGTGAAGGGACAGATATCCCGGGATTGCCTCCATGTCATCTCGCTTGAGAAGAGAAGAACAGGGAGAAAGGGAGCTGGTGAGAACAGGCTGGATGACATCAGAAGCACCACCCCAGGCAGCCTGAAGCTGAGCCGTACCCTGGAGCACAGTCCTGGACCATAACACTGCCCCTCCCTGAGCTCATCCACTCACCACCAGTGACAAACCCATGGTGGCCCTGCAAAACCTCTCAGCAGAGACAACAGGACACACCTCTCCAGCTTGGACAAGGGCTGAAAGCAGCTGTCCAGCTGAGGCAAACTCAACAGTTCCACTTAAAGAGACTGCATTTTGTTTATTTGACTACAATAAGCAGGAAGGGACAGGAGGAAGCATATTGTGGCCTCTGGTCAAGAGAAGAGCTTGTTTCTACTCAAGACAGAAGAGCTCTTCCATTCAGTTGAGAGGATCCATGACCAGGACCTCAGCAAACGCAGCCCAGTCACTGCCTTCCCAGATTAGAAATGAGCCTGTGCTTTTCTCCATCAAAGAGCAACTTGGGATAGAATCACCTGGCAGGGGAGCAGAGCAGTATTGTAGAACCCAGATGCCCCAGCAGGTACTTACCGGCTGCACCAGGACGTTGTTCTTGCCGTAGAGGAGTGTGGCTCGGGAATTCTGATGCAGAGACTCCACATAGTCCCTGGCAGACAGCGACGGCCGGTCATCCATACTGCCACTGGAATGCCTTTTCTGAATCTGGAAGAGATCCACCTACAAACGTGAGCTCAGCACAGGCGCCTCTGGCTTTCAAAAAGCTTCTCCTCGAAGCTCTTTCCCTCCTCACTTTTACACTTAAGAAAGTCCCTACTAAAAATCTTTCCCTCTGTGTTCCCTAAGAGGATTCCTGCCTCTGGCCAAGCTTGATTCTGTACTTAAAGAAGCCCCAGGAGTGTGCTTTGCTTGCAATAAACAGAGCAGACATCAGCTGCCTTTGCTTTTTGATCACACACGCTGTTCCCAAAGGGTGGAGAACCGCAGGATACAACGCTGCCTTGGTCCAGCACGCCTGCAGTCTCCACGGTCTGTGTTCCTGGCACTTCTAGCTTGGAGACTTCAAGTAACTGCACTTTTCTACCTTCTCTCATCAGAGGATTCCACAGCCTTTTTGAAGCAGATGGTGCCCCAAGCCCTGGAGATGCCCATGCATCCCACTGCTGGGGATTGTCCCTCCCAGCCTGGCTGTCCCTGACTCACGCAGAGCGCCGGGCGCTTGGTGGGCGAGTCCTGGCGACAGTGCGAGCTGTGGATGCGGTGCCTCTGAACCAGCTCATCAGCTGAGGGGTCTGTCCAGAAGTGGTCAGCTGTCTTCATCTTCGTGTACTCCAATGCACAAGGTCCCACTGCATGATGAAAATCACAAACATAAGGAAGCCACGGGTGTTGTTCCGAGGACTGCGGTCACTTCTCGGATGCCCAGAGCCCAGCGTCTCAGGGCAGGGCTGGTGGGACAGCAGGAAACAAGCACCAGGCTTAGCACACATCACTGCTGCCTTGGCAGGGGGCTGGTGAAGGGAGCCTACAGGAGAGCTGGGGAGGGACTCTTTGTCAGGAAGTCTAGTGACAGGACGAGGGGGAATGGTTTTAAATTGGAAGAGGGGAGATTTAGATGAGATATTAGGAAGAAGTTCTTTACTGTGAGGGTGGTGAGGCACTGGAACAGGTTGCCCAGGGAAGTTGTTGATGCCCCATCCCTGGAAGTGTTTAAGGCCAGGCTGGATGGGGCTTGGAGCAACCTGCTCTAGGGAGAGGTGTCCCTGCCCATGGCAAGGGGGTTGGAACTTGATGATCTTTAAGGTCCCTTCCAACTCTAGCCATTCTATGATTCTATGATTCTATGATCTTTAAGGTCCCTTCCAACCCAAACCATTCTATGATTCTATGAGAACAGCAGTGAAGAATTCACAAGGGTCAGGAGCAATAACCCACGGAACATGCCAAGCCCTGCCCTGCAGCTCCCTGCTGCTTCCCAGGCCCCAGCTGTGGTATATGCCCACCAGTGTGACTGAAGCCTGGCATGAAAAGAAAACCCCAGGCTCAACCCTGACACTCTCCATCTCTATTCCCTGCTCAGGAGCTGGGCATCATGCGGTCTTTATAAGCACTCCACAGGGCTACTCAATTTTCCAAAGTTCTTAATAGGAAACAATTGCAGAACTGGGAACACATGCTTGAAAGCAAACTATCAAAGTAGAGCAAGAGGGAAGCGTTACCCAATAAAGATGCAAGAATCGGCCCATCCACAGGATCCATCAGGAGAGCTTCTTTCTCATAGTACTTACTAGAAGAAATAAAAGAGAGCAGAATGCTGTAGCATTTCAGCCCCCTGGGACTCCACAGCAAGGATCTTTCAGAAGACAAGGATGATGTGGTCCCCAACAACCCAGCTGTCAGCAGAGCAAGGGTGGCCTGTCTTTATTTTAGGGAGTGTACAGTGGCCACCAGCAGCAGGGACTGGCCTGTCTCATCCAGGGACTTCTCTGGCCCACTTGGACACAGCTTATCCGGCAATGCCTTCAGGGCAGATGCCGGTAGAGAGTTTGGAGGGACAAATGGTTGGCCTGTGTCAGCACTCACCTGCTGTTTTCTACTAAGTAATGCACGATTTTATCCAAAACCTTCTCAAAGAGGGCTGTGCGGATCCAGAGGTGCTTGATGGCTTGAGGAGACAGGTTGGGCAGCTTCGGCATCTTGCGTACGTTCTCTGGGACACCCTGGACTTGATTTCGCCTTTAGAGGGACAAGGTAAAAAGACAACAACATCTTGTCACTGAGCACTGCAGCACCCCAGGGCACTCACAGCACCTTGTGGGGCATGAGGCAGGGGTTTCAGCAGTGCTGACTGTGATGGTTGGGGGATGCCCAGGGAATTACGTGGGGATAGGGCTCTGAGGACTGCTCCCTTTATCTATTTCACCCCTGCTCCAGAAGGCCCACACCTGTACTGGAAAACTGACTTCAGTAAACAGGTTTCCCACCATAAATGCACCCTATAACAAGCCCCTGGCTCAGCAGAGTCCTCCAACCCACACACCTCTTCCCCCTGGTGCCTGAGGACAGCAGTTTGCAAGCATAAAAAGAGTGGCATAAAAATTCCTGCCTCCAGGTAGCGGCACCATCCATCTCCCTGGTTCCTGTCCAAGGATGAGTAAGCCACTCTCAAACAGAAACTGAATTATGGCAGGTTCAAGCCCTGCACATGGAGGCAGACCACGTTTGGTTCCAGTTGGCTTAGTGTACTGGTCCATAAACTGTGGCAGCTCAGGAGCAAACACGTTTAGCTGCTCCTAAGCATCAGACAAGGGGCAGGGGAGGTAAGAACTTGTCCATCCTAGCCTAAACCATAACTGTAACTCACAATATCCTTGGAAAACAACCAGTTTAAAGACATCAAAAGCCCAAGACAGGACCCTGCTTCACTGGAAGAGCAATTCCTCCTGCAGAGGCTCAAGTTGGACATTGCAATCTACAGCCATAGCCAAACTACCACCCACAGCAGTGGGGTAACAGCAACGCTGGTTCCTTACGCATTCTCAATGAGCTGCTCCAGGTCTTGGACCTTCTTGCAAAGTTCCTCTGCCAGAGGAAAGCTCTTGCCCACCTTCATAAAGAGAGCTGCAATCTTGTTGCTGCGCAGGAACCCCGCCGCCCTCCGCTTCAAGCCGTACAGGACACAAGCTTCCACAGCAGCTGCAACAGAGCAAAGCTGTCACTGAAGCGGCAGAAGAACTCCCAGTGCCACGTCACAACAGCCCATCTCCTGCTGCATCCATCCCCTCAATCCACAGTAGAGACATTTCCCAAGAGGAAACCAGTGCCACATTCTATTCCTGCCCAAGCAAACAGGAGATGGGGGAACCCAGGTGTCTTCTGACCCAAAGCAGCAGGCAGTGGTAGAGCTTTTCTGCTCACAAAGCCATCTGTTTTGCTGACTATACAGAGGTGCAACTTCAATTTTCAGAAAAAATCTGAGATTGGTGGCATCTATTAGAAGTTTGGCTAATCTGAACAAAAGGGCATGAACTGGGGATGTGTGAACAAGTCCAGTGGAGGGCCACAAGGACGATCCAAGGGCTGGGAGCACCTCTCCTGTGAGGACAGGCTGAGAGAGTTGGGGGGTTCAGCCTGGAGAAGAGAAGGCTCCAGGGAGACCTTAGAGCTCCTTCCAGTCCCTAAAGGGGCTCCAGGAGAGATGGAGAGGGACTCTTGATCAGGGAGGGGAGCCATAGCACGAGGGGTAATGGTTTTAAACTGAAAGAGGGGAGATGGAGATGAGATTTCAGGAAGAAATTCTTTGCTGTGAGGGTGATGAGGCACTGGAACAGGTTGCCCAGAGAAGCTGTGGCTGCCCCATCCCTGGAGGGGTTCAAGGCCAGGCTGGATGGGGCTTGGAGCAACCTTGTCTGGTGGGAGGTGTCCCTGCCCAGGGCAGGGGGTGGCACTGGGTGGGCTTTAAGGTTCCTTCCAAGCCAAACCATTCTATGATGTACATACTTCAAGAGAGAGTTAAAATAGATCCGGGGTCTTCCTGAAATCACCTGAGAGGGACTAGTCAGGCAGACTAACTAGTCTTGGGCTCACTTATCCAACCAACCAACAGCATACAGAGACCTTACTAGACCAGTGATGAAATGGGAATGTGCAGCTTCCAGATCACAGAGGTGCCGTCGCTGTGCCCCCAAGAGCGAGCAGACTGTGCCCATGTACCGAGCTGGCAGCCTGGGTCAGGATTTCTCAGGGTGCTTTATTCATTCGTAAAAAAAGAGTGGGAGAAAGGACCTGGATGGCTGTGCTCACAGCACTTTGTTCTGAAACTGCCAGGATCCAGCTCTGCTACGTGATATCCTGATTGCAAACACATCAATGCTAGCGCTGGGAAACCTCAGCACGCAGGGAGGTTGTGTCCTGCTTCCCGGTCCACGATGCTGGGACCAGGGTGGTGATTTTCCCAGCAGAGGAGCCACCAGCTCGTGGTGTGGCAGTTCAGGAGCTGCCAAGAGCTCGCTCATACAGAGTAGCTCAGGTTAAGCCTGTGGGAGTAAACAGTTTATCTGTGGTTTAACAGCACGGCCACGCAGCAATGCATCTGAAACAGGGGTCTGAAACCATTTCAGGTGACCGGTTTGTCTCTGGGACAAGCATCCCCAGCCAAGCTGGGGACAGAGAAACAGGTTTTTCTGGTGTCCCTGGAGTCCCTCTCCTTTTTCTCCAGTCTACTCACAACTCCAGCCACCATCCTTAAGTTGGATGGAAGGACAGGAGGTAAAACCTCTCAGATGGTTCATTTTAAGGCAAAGGACACCCCCACCTGGCCTTCAGGAAAATGTCCTCGTCAAACACAAGGCAACAAACAAGCATCTTCTCTGGGTAGGATAATTGCTCTGCTATGCAGACAAACAGGCTGATGTTCTCCTCACAGCTTTCTTGAAGATTGTGGGGAAGCAAAGAGAAACAAACCAACTCCCTGAAGTTTTCCTTTGGGCCCAGTCTGAAGGATGGGAGAGGCTGGAAGAGGAGGTTTCGCCCCATTCCCTCTGTGCTGGGATGGTCCAAGCAAGAAGCTTGGGAGCAAGAGACAGGCACAGTGAGGATTTCTAAAGCAGCAGAGGAAAGGGGGCAAAAAAATCTCAGTGTTCACACAAGGATTTTCCCCAAAAAACTTAAAGGCAAGAGAGAACCTGAGGATAAACCACAGGCAACACCAACAGCTCAGTGTGGTTTGAGAGGTCCTCCCAGCTTGGTGGTGACTCCTTGGAGGTGGTGCTCAACAGTGCGAGGCTTTGCATGATTCCCTCCACGAGGCTCTGCCAAAAGGCAGCATGAGGGACCCACCAGATCACAGTGAGTGGGTAGAAAGCTCTGGCCACTTGTCTTCTCCTGTCAGGCTGGAAGCAAACAAGGAATTCAGGGAGCAAGATCTGCTGGCGATGGGAGCCAGCGATGACTCCACAGAAAGACACGCACACGTACGGGCTCCACCAGCAATCTGTTTGCTGGAGTCCCCTGGGAGGGTTCAGGATGGATGCCCAGTGTCAAACACAGACTTATTAAACAGGCTGATCAAAGCACTGGAAAATTACACAGACCCACAGCTCTGCAGACTATCGATCTGGCTCTGACAACAAGCTTTCTGGCACCCTGGCACCCCTCCTTCCCCAGGAACACGGCACTGCAGAGCCTTCCCTGCAACTGCTGGTTTACCTCTCGCTTGGAAAGGCACTTTTTCCTACAGCTGAACAACTCTACAAAGACATTAAAAAAGGTATTTCATGCAGATCCAGCAGCAGCTGCTCTCATTATCTCTGCCCTGCCTAGTGCCATGCCCGAGTTCACTGACGAGTGGTCAGGGCAGGCATGTGGCATCTGAGGTGATGCAAGACATGTCCTGTACTAAAAAAGGCAGAAAAGCAACACATTTGGGACAGCCAAGTCCTGCTCACCCAAAACCAGCCATCCAGAGCCACTGGATGAACACCTAGTTTTTAACCAGTCCTCGACAAACACTCCTGAAAAGGCCCAGAGATGCTACAAACAGCATGGATGGGACTTCCTACCTGGCCCAGAAGACAACCTGCAGTTCCCAGGAAGACCAAACTGCTTCGTGGCTTTGGGACCAAATGCAAGAAGACCCACCTTTCCCTCACACATGCTGAAATTACCCCACATCCCTTCATTTCTCCCAAGGCTGAATCCAAGTGATAGATGCAAACAACCCTACGCAGCAGGGACTGCACCCAGTCATGCCCACTGTGGAGTACCCAGCCACGGAGCAGGCACCTCCTGAAAGCTCAGCCAGATGTCTCCTGCTAACCTCCCATGGTGGAGCAGCAGTCATCAACCCCAGACAAGTGAGTTCAGGAGCCAGCTGGAAGCAGAATTGCAAGCAGAAAAGCCACAGTTTTGGTTTTGGGATGTAGGGTTATGCTGACATACAGTGAATCACAGCAGCTCCTTCAAAACCTGGGGTGGTTTCTCCTCTCCACTGAGACTGAACCGAGGGTGAGGTCTCTGTGAGACCACACTGCCAAATCTCAGCTCTCTACTGATGGAGCTGGGCTTCAGCCCCAGTGCACTGGGTAGGGCACCACCACACACAGCCCCAGTCTGTATTTTGGGGGATTTTCCTGCTCTTGAGCAGCTATTTCCAGCTCTTCAGAGGTGGCCTCCGCAGTGAGCACGAGCCTGGATGGGCTCTGATGCTCACCCAGGGCAGCTGAACACTGGAGCTGCTGGACAGTGTGCAACGTGGCACCAGTTTAACTCCAAATCTCCAGCAGAGAAGCAAGAGTACCCATATTCATGTAGGCAAAGTGTTTTGCTCATCTTATGGCCAGTCCACGACACCTCCCTGCCAGACAGGGAGCAGAGGAGGGAGAAAACTCACACTGGAGAAAAGCCTTCCAGCGTGTCCAGCAAGATGGAGCGATCATCAGACTCTTCCCTCAATGCTGCAGCCCAAACTCCTCCAAAACACTACATCTGCTGGCAAAACTACCACACAAATATGTAGTCTTCATAGGGAAAACTCTCCCAAGGACTCAGAGGTGTGAGCACATAAACTAAGAGCACCTTGTCCACGCTAAATGTGGGTAGAATGGTAGGTTCTTTTTTAACCTGATGATTTTTGAGTCCAGCTCATAACTTCCTGACTGTCACTGCTGTGCACACTGTGAAGAGACTCTCTCCATCCCTAAGGATATCACCTACAGCAAAGACGCACAGCACAGGGGCTCTGGGCAGCTGCACCAGGAAAACTGGGAGCTTTGATTCTTGGCAAAAGACTTCCCCATCCCTGGAAGTGTTTAAGGCCAGGTTGGATGGGACTTGGAGCAACCTGCTCTAGGGAGAGGTGTCCCTGCCCATGGCAGGGGGGTTGGAACTTGATGATCTTGAAGGTCCCTTCCAACTGTAACCATTTTATGATTCTATGACTAGAGATTATTTCTGAGATCCAGAGAGCAGCCCAGCAGGAATCAAACCACTCAGGGGTTGAGCAGAAAGGCAGCCTTAGCAGGGATGTGGACAACAAACCCCTCGGCTCACGCAGACCCCCAGCCCTGGCTCTCCATCAGCCTCCCAGGGCAGCGTGAACGTGACAGATGCCAACTCGTGTTCGTCTGCTGCAAACCCTTCCCTTGCAGGCAAAACAGGGCAGCTGCCCTTTCCTGCCAGACCACTGGTCTCATCAGAAGGGCTTTGCGGTACGCTGGCTGCACAGAGGATGAGGAGGGCTCTGTGAGGAAGGCAGTTCTCCCCTGAGACAAGTTCAGCTCTGCCTACCCAGACCCAGCTTCACAGCACGCTCTGCTTATCGGGGAAAATAGGTTATTTATGAGCTCACCCAGCTGATGGAGAGCCACAACATGTACCATTCAAAGGAGAGAGCAACAACAGAAGGTGTAGCCACCAGAAGCCAGTGAAAGTGCAGCAGCATCATTAAGAAGCCAGAAGGAACCAAGGAGCCCTTCGTGCCTGGATGCCTCAGCTCCGTGTGGCAGGAGGCTATAAATAATTCCAGGCTGCGAAGCCTCGTGCTGCACAGAAAAGCAGAGAGTGAGTCACACCTTGAAGTCTGCTCTGCTCTTTCGAAGCCATTCTCTCCACAGTGCACAAAGGCACACGGGCCTGAAACAAGCATCTGTATCTATTTCACTCAAGGACCTGGGAGTAAAGGGAGAAGGCAGTTCATTTGCTCTCCAAAGTGGGAAAAAAAAGACCTCACAACTCACTTCTCTTTCTTTTCTGTGCCTTTCTGTGGATGCTACAGTCTCACCCAGTGGCAACAGTGCTACACGAGCCTTCTTGGAGCAACCTCTTCAAAAGCTGCTTGTCATCACTTCTGTCATTTTCTTCCCAGCCTCCAAATTAGCAAGCTGCCCTTCAGCTATTTGCAAACAGAGGAGGGCTGCTTCCCCTCCACAGCATTCGCTCAGCAGCAGCAGCCACAGCCACACAGCCCCAGCCTGGGCTGGCTGGAACTGAGCAAAAATCTCAGGCAAGGCGAGCAGATCAGGCTCCAAACAAGCACAAGTTGCCCACCTCCCCATCTGGAAGCCAGAGCTCACAGTGTCAGAGCAGAGAAGTTCCCTGGCACCTTCAGCCAGGGTGACAGAGGTGTTTCTTCCTTTCCTGAGGAACTTGGAACAAGGAACTTAAAATTCCTCAGCCAAGCACCCTGCGAGGTCCACATCCTTGTCCCAAACCCCCAATGCCAAGCAGACACCCCACGCTTGCCCAGGCTCCTTGGCTCACAGGAGAAATGCCTCCCGTGGCAGTCATGCTGGGTTTCCAGGAGGGACATCAGGGCTGGCTGGCTGTCACCTGGGGAGGAGAGGTGACACCAAACAGCAAACCACTGGCAAGACCAGCACGTAGCTCTCCCAGCAGCTGGCAGCAATCTCTCCTAAGGCCCTTTCAGCCTTATCACTTGCAGGGGACAACCAGTCCCCTCTCTTAATGCTGCTTCTTAACTTTTGGGAAGGTTTGTCAGCACCTCTGTGTCCTGCAGAAAGGAATACAACCTCCTCCAGCCTCCAGGAGCTGCCAAGGGGAGCTGGGGCTCACCAGCCACCCCGTATGTTACCCCATCACAGCCACAGTTTGGGCTGCCACAAACAGTGCCACTCCACATGCCCACACGCTCCTCCTGGGGATGCACTGAGCTCTGCACATCCAGGCAGGGTGGCTGAGACCCTCAAACTCATGCCACGTGCCACCAGAAATAAGGCTGCTCTCTCCTGCTCCACACTACCTTTGGGATAGGGAATACTGCTCCTCTCCTGCCCTGCAGCCCGTCTCCAAGACATACTGCAGACAGAAACCCAACAGCTCTTCAGGGAGGTTTTTAAAAAACACTTTGCTGAGATTTTGATGAATCCATTCCGAAACGCTTCCACATTTACAAAATTGTCACATCAGCATGGAAAAAAAAAAACAAAACAAAACAAAAAAAAGTGAAAATAGCAGGTTAAGTGAAGAGCACAGCTGCCAGAAAGCAAGCCCAAAAACTCTGCAATATCAGAGCAGACCTGCCACAAACTCCATTGAAAATTCTTTAGCAGCCTCCAGCCTCTCTGCTCCTGCACTCGTGCAGGCTGAAGATTCCTTTCCATAAATTACTATTCTGTAGTAGCAAAGAAGTCTTTGGATTTAGAAAACTTTCTGTTGAATCAATTCTCCAAGGAATTCTTTAAAAAAAACGATATTATTTCTAGTATTCAAGTGACTGTACACACTGCCAACATCTCTCCCTCTTTTGACACATCTCAATATATTTTAAGCACAGAGCAAAGGCCCCAGGGACTCACACCGCTGCCAGAACAACTCATCCTCTGGCACTAACCACCTTCTGAGCTCCAGCACAAGGTCCTGGAGCTGGAATGTGTTCCCAGGAACCACGTGTATCGCAGCCCTGGCACCAGGCAGGAAAACTGGGTGCTGCAGCCCCCCAGTTCACATCAACATCCAGAGACTCACCACAGAAGGAGATGATGTGGCTGCTGTCCTCGTGCACAAACTTCCTCGTCACCGCCTCCTCCATGATCTGCTTCACCTGTTGAAGAGAGGTGAGAAAACGTTGAATTTCAGTCACAGATCAGAGCGAGGAGACCTGCAGTGGGCTGGGCACGAGGTGCTCTGCTTGCTCCGTGTCTGTGAGGAAGCCTCCTCTGCTCTCTGACTTCTCTAATTGCCCCTAAAGGCACACGAGGTCTCGTGGAGCATCACTGCATCTCTGCTCGCTGAGCATCCCCAGCTATTTCCAAAAGCCAGCTCATTAGAAAGGGATGTTTTGGTTTTGAGAAACTTCAAAGTAGGAAAACTAGGAGCAGAGAACTGAGTAGAGGAATCAAGCATCATTTAGGAAAAATAGACATCTTAATAAAGGTAACCAAATCTCACATTCAATGCTTTTACAGTATTGTTGTGTTCTTCAAATTGACAAATTCCATGTGACACAGCTGTCCCCAACGACTGTAACTATCCATTAGTGCCAACTTAATGATCACCTGGCACCAAATGTGACCAAAAATGCTATCTGCATCGCAATGCAATCAGTGCTGCCCTCTGACTGAGTGAGCTCCTGACATGTTACTGGCACTCATCTTGGTGCAATCCATCCCAAGGAAGCTGTCCTGGAGGTTGCACATCAGGGCCACAGTGATGGGAGGAAAACAAATAGGAAGCCACATAAATTAGGAGCCTAATTGTTTTGCAGACACAAGATGGGAGGTGAGACCTGCAGGCAAGCAGGCTGCACGGGCCACATTGGCCTTGGAGAAGTCCCCAGGACTGCCTGGAAGTAGCTCAGAGGAACCTGAGGAATCAAGGACTATCAGAGCAAGAAATCCAAGTGCCCCGAGCACTGCTGCTATTCCACTAGTACCTGTGCCCACCAACAGTGACACTATCCAGCTCTCCCACTCTGTTTGTCCTCTCAGTGTCCCCAGAGCCCTGGTGCAAACATCCTCCCAGGCAGAGCCCAGCTGTCCTGCTCTAGAAGCGCCCTGCCTCCATCCCAAGCTTTCACCCTCCCAAATCCTGCTGAAATCAGCAAAAATATTGCTGAATATTTGGTCCTGAAATGTTCAGCTCCTAACCATTTTGCTTTTTAAACACAAAGCTGCCAGCATGCCCAGATCTCATCATCTTGTGCCTCTATAACATCCTGCTTTTCACTCCTTGGTTTCAGAAAATGCTGGGGAAAGGGTTCACGGTGCAGGCGTGGGTGTAAGACAGGCTCTGCTTATCAAGATGTTCCCTCTGAAGGCACAGGGGAAAGGAAAAAACAGCAGGTCAAGACATGACCAAGCAAACCTTGCATGTAGGAGAGACCTTTAATGGCATCATGTGGGGAATTAAACTCCTTTGCAAGATATAATCAAGGTCAGTTATGCAGAGATGAGGGATCAATCAAGGAAATCCTTTTAAGAATATTGATTAAGCAAGAAGTTGTATCAAAAGCCAAAAGCATCCCTCTGGATGTCACAGCCAGCAGGTCAGCTCCCTGGGCCACACTGCTCCGGGTGCTGGGTGACTAACAGAGCCTGCTCCTGACCCCGGGGGGAGCAGGGCTCACAGGCTGGTTTTGGATGAGCTGACAAGTGAGTCAGGAATCTGCAGCAGAGAATGTCACCGAGATGAGGACCTGGGGACAGGAGGTGGCTCAGAGCACTGGGAAATTCCCCTGGGAGCAACATGATGGAGCTCCTGCATCTCCTGCTCAGAGCAGCGACTCCAGCTGCAGGAACACATGGAGAATGGAGGGCTCTGCCTCCAGAGACCCACCCAAAAGCTCCTCCCATCTTAGTGCTTTACTGGGACAAGTGACCAAAAACTGCAGCTGTCCTTTATCAGGGCAGGTGAGTCCAGGAAACCCATCTTCTCATTCCACCCGTGGTACCACTGCCATATCCTGAGCGCCGCCCAAGAGGAAAGCTGCAATCCTCACTCAGGCTCCACGGGTTTTATTGTAAACTTCCACAACAGAAGAAACACTGTGAAACCAAAATGGGGACAGAGCAAGAGCCAGTAAGAGGAGTCTTATAGCGTGAGACATCCCTTGACCTCAGCTGTGGTGGTGAATTAGAGATGGGAAGCAGCATCCGTCCTCCACACGCAACCAGGTGCCCACCAAAGTAGAGTTCCTTCTTCTCCTCCACCTGATGCTACAAGTGTCCCACACAGACACGCCAACCCCTCCTTTAGAAACCCTGGTTGGTCCAAGAACCACCACTGATCACCCCCTCGTTGCTTTGGGGCCCTCAGGGATTCCCCAAAATTAGGCTCTCCCTGCAGGTTGAGCTGCCTTGGCCCAGAAAGCTCATGGTCCTCACCCGCCCGGGCTGAGCTTCCTCTGGCAGTGGGTCTCAGGCACTTCTCCCTCATATATCCAAACTAATCTTCCACAAAACATGAGCACATGTATAAAATGTACCCTCATGGCCATAATGGTCTGCTCAAGGTCCCATGGGCATGTTCCTGCCTCCCTGGCACCTGCAGGGATACGACTGCTCTTGGATCCATGCTGCTAACCGTGGCAGATATGACTTAAAAAAATAAAATAATAATAATTGGGGATTTTAAAACTCCAATCGAGTCATCAGTTCTCAAGATCTGAAATCACTCCTGTAACACTGTGATCAGGAGCCACCACGGAACTCAGCCTCTCCATGAATCATCCAAAAGCATAAACCGAGAATCCGTATTTTAAACCCCAAAAAACACACTTGGGAATTAATACACACAGTATTCCCAGTGTCTCAAGTTAAAATGAGGAGTATCTTCAAATTAAAGCAGTATATTCAAATATTTGCCAGCCACCTTGGTGCCACCATGGTCACACCTCCAGCAGGACTGCCATCCGTGGGGCAGGGACCATCTGGTGAGCCAGTGCCCGTGGCGCAACCAGCCCAGCGGGATCCGGCTCCAGCCTGGCATCTTGGTGCCAACACAGCACAACCAACCTGCACTCTCAAGGCATACAACAAAAAAAAACCTTCCAAGGGATGCAGTTTAGTGGAAAATTACTCATTAGAATAAAATTTAAAAAATATATAAATAAATAAACACACTGTGTTGACTGAGGTTATCACACTAAATGAAATAAATCAAGGATATCTAAGGGAATAGGAGTGGAAAGGTGGAAAGCCTGGCATGAAGGGCTAGAGGAGACCAGGAGCAGCTTTGCAATGAACAGAAAGCCCCACCAGGTAGAAGCCAGACAGATTATACTGTCTCCTAACAGAAAATAAGTTATATCAAGAAGGTTTTAAAACAAAACAACCTTACATTTGCCCATAAACGGACACAGCTGCCACCTGTGGCACAGCTCCAGCCCAGAAAACCCCAAAACCCTTGGAAGACCTCCTAAGCTGTCATCTGTAGACCCCAAAGGACTCTCCCACCTGGATCCCCACCCCTCCACAGCCAGCTGGGACCACAAACGCTCCCACAGCAGCATCCATCCCTCATCCTCTCTGGAAAACGAAGCTGGTTGGTGACACTACAGGGATGGAGAACGCCAACTAAGCCACGTTTGGCTCAATCCATAGAGAAGACTTGAACAGCCTCTAAACAAGCTGCACTCCAGCATTTTAATGCTAATTCTCATATTGTAGCCAGAACAATCTCAACAAATGAAGCTGCCCACTCTTTATCTAAAGCCAGTCTGAGGAAAATGAGATGTTTGTTCCTCTTTTATTAAAAAGGAAATTAAAACAGCAACTAATAATTTAGCTGTAGGTAAACTCGAGAGGAATATCACAGATTACTCCACAGCAATGAAGCCCTTCTCCTGGCTCCAGCTGCAAGCATAGGACAAGTCACCCCCTGCTCTGGGAGAAGAGGGTCCTGGGGACACCCCACACCAAGGTGCCCATACAAATGCAACAGCATTTATTACAGTTCCAAAAATACAACAGAAGATGGGTTGTTCTTGACATCACCATCCAAATCACTGGCTCATGCGTGAACAAGTGAGCTCGTCCTCCTTTGCTTCATGAAGGAGCTGGCGGGACGAAGTTGCGAAGCAGGGCCACCAAGATGATTAGAGGGATGGAGCACCTCTCCTGTGAGGACAGCTTGACAGAGCTGGGACTGTTCAGCCTGGAGAAGAGAAGGCTCCGGGGAGACCTGAGAGCAGCCTTCCAGGATCTGAAGGGAGCTCCAGGAGAGCTGGGGAGGGATTCTTGGTCAGGAAGTCTAGTGACAGGACAAGGAGTAATGGTTTTAAATTGGAAGAGGGGAGATTGAGATGAGATCTTATGAAGAACTTCTTTGGTGTGAGGGTGGTGAGGCACTGGAACAGGTTGCCCAGGGAAGCTGTTGATGCCCCATCCCTGGAAGTGTTTAAGGCCAGGCTGGATGGGGCTTGGAGCAACCTGCTCCAGGGAGAGGTGTCCCTGCCCAGGGCAGGGGGGTTGGAATTTGATGATCTTTAAGGTCCCTTCCAACTCTGACCATTCTATGATTCTATGTGCACGTCTGAATTGCAAGGAAAACAACTTCCCCCCCTCCTTTCCCTGTCTCCGAAGCCGGATCCAAGAGCCACAGCCACTGAGAAGGATCCTTGGATTATGGCATACATCAGGGGCATCAGGAATCCCAGCTTGTCCGCTTCACAGAAGGGATTTGAGCCTCCAGTGAGGCTCCTGATGCCAGAGGTCTCAGCCTCTCCTTTGGTTCCTGAGCCCAGCCAGCTCCATGGCAGCTGAAACATCACTATTAAAATTCTGTGTGACAAACTACTTATTTCCCCCCTTCCAAAACAACAAAAAGAAAAGAAAACAGAACCTTACCTACCCAACAGCCCCCAGACCTCAGAGGGCTGCAGGCTGAGATCTCTGCTACAAAATTCCCAGGGTTATGCTTCATCTCAGGGTCCAACTTTCCCGTAACACAGCTCCACAACTGTACCCAGCCCCAGCTGGCATTTACACTGGTGGAGCAAGCCAAATACTACAGCAGTTACAATAACCACCGAGGTGCAGAGATCAGGAGCCAACCGGTAACCCTGGGTTTAATTAGTCTAAGGCAATATTGACTCACAACTCTGTTTTACCTGGCTGGATTTTTCCAGGCAAGTCACCATACAGCCTGTACTCCAAACTATTCAGTGATGTTTACAGCCACAATTTTCCCTGCTGTGCTTCTTGTAAAGACTTTCGCTGGTTTTTAAGGCACCTGTATGGAAGCACAGCATCTTCCATATATTTGGCCATGCTTGTAACTCCATGGAATTGTTTATAGCAAGCCAGATGCAAAAAGAGTCCTCAGCTTGATCCTCTTCCCAGGGATCTGGGTGGGATGAGACGATACAACATCAGAGCTGCACTGTCCATGTCCTTTCAGTCTCCATCTACAAACAAAAAAACACATTCAAGTCTCCACACTAAATCTCAGTGCATTTCCTTTCCATAAACTTGTTTAATCTGCTCCTCTACATGTTAAAAAAACAAGCAGAAACTAAACAAAACAAACAAACAAACAAAAAAACACAACAAAAGCCCCTCCACACTGATGATACAGATTTAAACTCCGTTTGCTTTTATATGTTTGCTTTTAAGATTCTTTAATGAGCTGGTGTTTTCCCACTCTCATTGCAGTCTTTAAGTGCTGCTTTGATTATCTATTTGGAAGTTATTTCTAGCATTTAAAAATCCCATTTCACATGTAAGTTTTGGTGCAACACGTCCATGTGGGCACTCGGAGTGTTTCTTTAATTGCTTCTCCACATCAAGGGCTCTTTCCAGGAACAAGCTGTGGTTAAGCCGACAGGAAACGGTTTCCACACACTGTGAAAGACTTGTCCATGTCACACTATGGTATTATCACTTCTCAGCTATTATAAAATGCTAAAGGATCACTCACTTCACGAAGCAGATGCAATATTAAGACAATCCTAGGTGGTTTTGTATTCACAAGGACAAACACAATTCACCTGCTCCACAGCTCCAGGGGTCACATTTCAGGGCTTTGCCACCAGCAGACATTTCCCAACAGAAAGGCAAAGATGGTTTTCATAGATCCACAGAATGGTCAGAGTTGGAAGGGACCTTCAAGATCATCCAGTTCCAACTCCCCTGCCCTGGGCAGAGACACCTCCCACCACACCAGGTTGCTCCAAGCCCCATCCAGCCTGGCCTTGAACCCCTCCAGGGATGGGGCAGCCACAGCTTCTCTGGACAACCTGTTCCAGGGTCTCACCACCCTCACAGCAAAGAAGTTCTTCCTGAGATCTCATCTAAATCTCCCCTCTTTCAGTTTAAAACTCATCCTGTCACTCCCCTCCCTGATCAGAAGTCCCTCCCCATCTCTCCTGTAGCCCTGCTTTTGACTCTGCCTCTTCAGTTGGCTTGTACCAAAGGTGGCTCAGTGTCCAGACCCAGGACACAAAGATATCACCCCAAACCCCAAGTCTTCTCCTTCTGCCTCGTCCATCCCAGTGCTGGCAGAAGTCTTTGGGGACACTGGATAGAAAAAGAACCAGTGCATCCAGTCGCACCTCCTGTGCTGCAGCTAAAAGGCACCTTTCTGGCTAAAATGGAACTTCTCAGCCCAATACCTCTCACAAACCAGGTTTATCTTCTCATTTGAAAACGAAATGTCTGCCTGTTTCCATTCTGCTTTAGCAGACTTGTTTATAAAGTTCACATTATCAAACCCAGCGTTGCAAGATGCAGTTTCTTACCTTTGCAGTAACACCCCCCACAATTATTCCAGGTGCCAGCCAGACTCTCCCAGCACCACCACAAGCTGCAGCCAAGCTCTGCCATTTATCTAAGAGTTTACAAAATCCGACCATTAAATAATCCCAAATAATTGTGCTCCAGTCAGTTAAAATACTGCCAGCTTCAGAATCCAGGCACCGTTTATACCCAGAGACTTCACGGGCTCTTGGTGGCCACTTCGATGGACTGAGAGAGATCACGTTCCCCTTGTGTCGTGGGGGAAAGCTCTAACCACGGAAACATGGAATTGCCAGAGTCGGAAGGGACCTCTAGAGATATTCCCATCCAACTGCCCTGCTAAAGCAGGGCTGCCCAGAGCACATCACTCAGGACTGCATCCAGGAGGGTCCAAAGGTCTCCAGAGAAGGAGACTCCACACCTTCCCTGGAAAGTTTCTTCCAGGGCCCTGACACCCTCACCCAAAAGGTTTTCCTCATATTTGAATGGAGCTTCCTGTGTTCCAGCTTGTGCCCATTGCCCCTCATCCTGTTAACTGGGAACCACTGAAGAGTCCAGCTCCACCCTCCTTCAACCCACCCTTCAGATCCTTGTGAGCATCAATAACGGCACGGGGACACCTCTAATGACACCAGACCCTTCCCACGTGCTTCCTTTTATAACCGTTCGGCAGCTTCATATTCCTGCTGCCATAGGAACATCGATCACAATCCAAGTGAGACCTTTGGCTCCTCTAAAAGTCTTATTTAATTATTTATCACCATTTCCTTAATGAAACATAACACCTTCTGCAGCTGGGGTCCCATCCATGTGACACAGGGGGGATTGCCAGGCCAGTCAGCGGGGCTTCCCCAGGAACCACGTGTGCTCACGGCTGGGAACCAGGCTGTCTCCTTGGGGAATAAGGAGGAAGAAGGTGTTAATGCATATAAACTTTCAATATTCCAGTTTGCTGGAAAGGAAATCAAAAGAGAGTAAAGGGATGGGTGCAGCATAGTACATTGGGGGGAAACAGGAATGATCTCCGTGGTGTATATTTGCTGACAGTATTTTGCACCACATTTTCCTCACAGGGCAGCAACTTTTGGCCAAAAATCCACACATGCACTACTAATTTAAGATCACTTAAGATCATGTTATAGCCAGTTCTATTCCTGTTGTGCTTGTCAAAGGCAAATTTCCATGCCATCTGTTGGCACTGCTGGTGCTGTTAGCTCTAAGATGCTCAAGAAAGATGCTGCAACATTTCAGGAAAAAAAAAAAACTTTAGTCATTTCTCTGTTTTCAAAGCCTGATGTCAAAGCTTTACCCTGTTTCCTTCTGCACCCATCACACCACAAAGCTTCTGTTTTCCAAAGCCCTAAATGTTACAGTGACAAGCGATATGGATTCAATTAGCAAACACAGCAAAGACTGACACTGCTTACACCGAAACCAGGTGCAACTTCCAGCCCCAAATTGCTTTGAAGTCCCAAATCTATGCAATAAAAAAGCAGGTATTTCCATGGCAACAGCCAGGACGCCACAAGGAGAGGAGGATGACATTTTGGCAGCAAAGAAGAGAGGCTGTGAGGAGGAAGGAGGCTCCTCTCTCCTCTGCCACAGAGATCTCGTCTTCCTTGAAGGAAGATGAAGGAAGGAAGGAAGAGGCAGAAAACCTGTCCTGGGTATGAAAGATCCAGCCAGGGGTCTCTGGAGCATGAGAGCACTTCTGCACACCACTGCTTTTATCTTCAAAAAGAGAGAAAATGGTCCCCAGCGATTAGTAATACTCTTCTTCAGAGGAGATCGATGCAGACAATCCAGAAATGCTGCATTAAAGCCATCTGTCTAGTTTTGATAGAGGAACATCTGAAAAAGGCTGACCTGGGTGCTCGAGAGACATCAGAAGGCCCCTCTGCAAACAGCAGCTTTCATTACAAACCTGCAGCCTATCATCCTCTTCTTCATTTTGCCTGAAGAGTTTTGACAGATATACAAAGGCCTTTTTTTTAAAAAAAAAAAAAAGAAAAGAGAAGAAAAATTGGCCTTGAGAACATTTAAAAAAGAAAAGAAAAATTGGCCTTGAGAACGTTTAAAGCTATCAACATTAATTTTTCAAATCCTCATAACATTAAATTAATTTACAATTTTCTACCAATCCAGAATGAAAGAGCTGGCATTGATACCCACAATCTGATATTTTGGAACCACAGGCATACCAACACGCTCCAGAAAAACAAACCCAAGCTGCAAAAACCGCTCTTATCTGTCCCTCTGCCTTATTTAAGCCTGAACCAGACAATGTGGCTGCGTAGGAGGGGCACCTCATTTAAAGGGTGGGAGGAAGAGAGACTGACTGCTGTCCCTAGGATAGAACATGAGGGATTAGTCAACAGCTACAGAGTGACAGCCATTCAAGATATTAAAAAATAAGCATCTATCCCACAGGAGAGCAGAGGGCATCAGCAGGCAAGCAGGCTGAGGCCAATCAAGAACAGGATTTTTGAAAAAATTCTAGGAACGGGCAGGAAAATGTTTAATAGACACAACGGTTATTGAGGAGCAAAAGACTTGGAGCTACTGGCTGAGTGGCAAGTTAAATATAAACTAAGTTGCTGCAGAAGAATAAGCAAGAGGACTGTTTACTTTCATATTCCCTTCAGCTTTTCACACAACTCGTTTTCCAGGTGTGGTGAAGCACAAGCCTGGATTTCACGGGTAACACCTGCTTCCCCCACCTATTTCTGTACCTGGGGGCAATCAAAAACACGCTACAGGATCCTCCTCCCATTAAAAACAAAACTTGCAAAAGAAAAGAAGGAGCACATGTTGCAAGAAGAGCATTTTTAGTTTAGAATCCAGTACCTTTTAAACCTGGATATTTCAGGCTCTGAGTTTTACAAGGAGCCCCATTCCAGCTGATAAAAGCTCCTAAATACACAAAAAATAATCAGAGAGGATTTGGTTATGCTTCTTATCCTGCATAACAGGAAACAGGATTCCTCAGAAAGTCCTGTTTCCACTCCTTCCCTTGCAGTCTGCTGATAAACAGTCAATCTTGCAGCTTTCAGGATGAGTTTGATTTATTACAGCCACATGAGGGTGGGGAGGAGGAGATGGTGACAGCACGACTCATTTCAACCTGCAAATCTTATTAAAAATAAGAATGCACCAACAACAGCAACAACCAAATATTGAAACTCATTTGCTCGTTGTGCTGCTTCAGGTAATTTCAGTTTATTGTTTATCTCCCTCGTCTAATTAGACCTTGTCTTCACAATTATTTTATTCCTTCAGTTAGTGCTCTAGGGTGGCAGATGTTGTGTGCCTTCCCACGGCTGTCCCCAGTCTTGGTGGAGCTCATCTGTGCTTGAGGACCTCAGGAGATCTCACAGAGCCATGGCTGAAGCAAAGCCAGACATGGTCTAACACAATGACAGTACCTAGTCATGGGGGGGAGAGGAAATCACTGCAGTTGGCCCTTTCTACTATTCCTTGGAGCATCCACAAGCTCCTGACTTATCCTGAAGCCAGCCTAGGAGAGGAAATAAAAACAAAACCAATATCGGCCTAATGAGCAGGGAGCACCAGGCAGAAGAATATCCCAGCAGGTCCCAGTTTCAGGGATGTTGCTAAATTATGAACTACATCTACAGGATCATGTTTCCCCAGGTGTTTTTAAATCTTAACAGAGCAAAACACAGGTGGAGAGAGCACAGAATGGGGGTCTGACATGGAATTACCCCCTCTGTGTGGCTGTGAGCAAACACCCCACCTCGCTGGACCAAAGCCCTGCCGGGTCTCACTGCCTCCATCAGGCTGGGAGAATCCCAAAGGAAAAAGCAACCACTCAGTGCCTGCACGGGCAAAGAACACATATCCCCACTGACGTCTGGAGCAACGAGACCACCAGAAAAAAAAATAAACAAATCTTTCTGCTCTGCGTCAGCGCTGCCCTCGCTAAAGGGTTGCTGGAGAGACACCAGACTGTCACGCATTCACGTCACGGCACCGCAGTGGCACTTCACCAGGGCAGAAGGGCTTTCCCCACACATCACCCTCTCTCTCCTTCAACCTTCAGTTCCATTCACCAAGCCCTCATGCTGTATGTTTCTTTTACCAAAAAGCCAACAGAAGGGCACGTCACAACCCTCAGCTCTCCTACCCCAGGCACAAGCTGTACTTTCTTCCAGCAAGGCAGCCCCAGGAGAAGAGCAAAGGGAGAGAAGGCCAGGACTGAATGAATGCCAGTGTGGAAGATGCTCATGTGTGGTGACAGCCTGCAGAGGCCACCACGGTCTCCAGGAGGAAGCTCCCATCCACTGGCCAAGCTGTTTAACCACCACACTGATGGACAATCATCACACCAACCCTCACCTCCCATCCCTGTCGACACACAGCCTGCTGTTCTGTGTCTCTCCACGCAGGCAGACGGTAATAATGAGATGTCAAGCTTTATCCAGGACGCTAAATAAATGTCATACCCTTTTTCTGGTTTAATAGCTGTTGCCAAGGCAACAAGTAGTATTCCTTACCACCACACCCGGCACAGGATTAAAGGTGGGAAACTGTCTGGATGCACAGCCAAACACACTGCACTGTCACCCTCCCCAGACCTACCACCCACGGGTCTCCAGGCAGTGCTCCCAGCAGGGACACCCCACTTCCCAAGAGCCTTTAAACTGGTTATCAAGATGCTCCTAAGACCAGAAACAAAGGGTCACACATCACACCCTGCAAAATCCCAGGAGAGGTGACCTTTTGGGACAGACTACAGGCAGGAGATGACAACGGTGATCCAGAGCTCCACCACACAGCAGAGCAAATCCAGGTTCCCAAAATATTTCACCACTTCAGACTCCGCAGCCACGGACGGGAGCCCACCTCCAGGCACAAGCGACACAGGGACGACGTGGCAGAGCCGTGGGACTCTCAGCTCACCATCTCCATCCACCATCAGGTTTCCGCGTTACCGCCACGCACGTTAGAAACACTGAACTCCACAGAAGGAGCTGGAGGCAGCTCAGCACCAAACACAGCATCAACTAAGAGTTAAAGATGCCCCAGAAGCCAGACCAGAGCTGGCAGATGTGAACCAGCCATACAAACACACATGTGCATGCTCCCCATTTTCTGGGCTGGCCACTGGGCTCCCCAAAACCTGGTCTTTGCTGCAATGAGGGGTTCGTCCCATCTTTTCTCCCAAGGCAAGCAGCACCGGGAGTCATCCCTTTTCCCCTGCTTGTGGGGGGAAAAGCCAAGTTGCCAGGGCAGCTCTCTGCCCACAGCCAAAGGCAATTTCCAAAAGATACAGGACATCGGAGTACCGAGATGCGCTGGTGCTGCGGGGATGATGCTCCTCCAGCTCCCCGGGAACCGGGGGCAGCTGAAACCCACCGGAGCCCACCGGAGCTCACGCTACCACCCACTGCCCTGTTCGGGGTTCTTTATTTTATTTTTTCTTGGGGGGGGAACTATTAAATTCGCTGCAGGGAGGAGCCAGAGGCATGCTGCGGGCCAGTGAGCCCGGGGAGGGTCCCGCCACCTCCATCACCGGGGGTCACCGAGCCCTGAAATGGGCTTCCCCCGGGGGGGCCACCGCGGTCCCGAACCCACCTCCTTCTTGACGGTGCGCAGCAGCCGCTGCCGGGTCTCCGCCTCTGTGGGGAGAAGGGGGGAGAGGCCCGTTAGTCCGGTACCGGTACCACCGGCCC